>JARLTB010000338.1:260000-860000 GCA_030141615.1 Unio pictorum | reverse complement strand
TTCTAAATGGTTGTTCATCCTGTCTAGGCTTCAATATTCTTGCCGAATACCCTTTCTTTTGTTGTTTTCAAGTGACCTTTCCATAGGGTCTCCTAATGTCCTGTGTATGTTATGTGTATTTCTATGTGTATTTCTATGTGTATTGATATGTGTTGGTATAGATTTATGTGTATGGACAGCATTAATCAAATTTACTCTATACATTTGATTGACTACATTTTTTATTATTGAGTTATGATTTGAGATTTAGATTTAAATTTTAGTTTTAATGGGAATCGGATCATCTATAAGTTATATGTAAAAAAAATCGTATCGTTTTATTTGTGTGCTCATTGTGTCATTTCCCATTTTGAGATAAACTCATGTGCCATGTTTAAAAAGCCGCATTGCACTTATTTCGGTATTTTTCTTATAAACATAATAACACAGTCATGTCTTTCAGTGTGGTCTACTTTGACCAAACGAGTGGTAAAAAGGTTTAGAAAACAAAAATAATAAAATAATGCAGTTTAGTTTGGTTAGTACAGTATATCTTATATTAATAAGAATTAATACTATATTTCTTCACATTTCCCCGTCTGTGTGTCTTGTCTGTCCATGTCTTTCGTGTTGGTTTTTCTGAGACTATTTCACAGGACTGTTCACTTCCCCTAGCGCCGTGACTTTGCCCTGCGACGTCTGTACCTCATACGTCTCCATTACGTATGCTCCCTGTATCCCTCTATTATAACAAAAGCAAACCGAAGACAGCATTGTGTTTTTAGTTTAATAGTAGGTGTATAGTGGTATACCCTAGCGTCATTGGGATAGTACATTACAGACCACCACCCCGTGAATGTCAAGGGTCAAGGTTTTACAAACTACCCTGAGAACGTCTAGCGTCAAGGGGAATTGAACATGGGGAATATTGGGACTGTCTAGCGTCAAGGGAAAGTGTAGTGGAAGAGGTGAAGTGACGTTAGGGTACTGAAGATTGGTTACAATGTTGCAACAGTGATAGGAACAGGAGTGCACCGGGTTAACCTTAGTTGAGAGTAGAGATATACTCCCAATATTTATAGAGTGACAGAACATATATAGCAAATGTACAATAATATACAGGGACAAATATTTCACATGATATTAATTTGTGGGTTGACGCAAAGAAAGCATATCATTTTGAGACCTAAGAGTGGCATAAAAAGAGCCTTTGGGTTCTTCTTCTTCCTTTTTTATAATAAAGTCAAAGCGAAGAAAGTTTTTAGTTAATAACTGCTTCTTGGTTTCAATAGTAGTGTTGATTATTTGTTATTTGTTTGGAGGTACTGGAAGAACAATTTTATATTTATGTGTATGCATTACGAGTAGTACTTTGTTTATTTTTTTCCATGAGGTGCGACATGAATTGACGGTACTTCCCCCTACGTGAGAGGTAAACCAAAGCCCTCTCACCCCACACCCCATCTATTTTAACAATTATGATGTCCTGTTAATCAGGTCATTATTCAGTACTAATTACTTGTCTACAGGCCATCAATGTCATTGCCATGTAGTCTGTTATTTTTACAGCCATTTTTTTATTCAAAAGTGCCGTCTGAAATACATTATGTTGTTAATCCGGTACCTCTCTTTTTTTCATACATATTTCAATAGTAAGCTTTATTCGTTCGGGTTTTTTATTTATCACCATTGTATGGTACTTGGTGACGTCAGCCTGTTTACACAATGGGCATTTTTGAGTATGACTCGAATAGCAGCAGAGAGGGTGAATCGGACAACGTTTTCAAGCAAACATTTTACTACTGCATTTCTTATGGGATCTTTCAAACAAAATGGATTGCAACGTCGTTGTCACTCACCCTCTCTGCTGCTATGGGTTACGGTGAAAATCGCTACGATTTCAACCGAATATTTTATCAAGTCCGGTCCTAGGGCGAAAATCCTTTCAGGATGAAAGTCCTTAGGACTTTACAAACAGACTAATTTGTAAAACTTCACCTTGTAAATCAATCAGATTATTGGACTGGTCAGAGAGTTTGAAATTAATTCTGGTTAATGAATTATTATGACATCGCATATAGACTGGATTAGTTGGATCTTCAATAATTAGAAACCCTGGAGGAGCTGTTGGTGCAAATGAATACAAAATATATCCCTGCTGAGCTTGATTTGATCGTTCTAGATTTATTTGATAGCTTCCTTCGATAACATCACATACTAAATTGAGCGCTATCACCGATGAAATATTCACATTTTGAGGAGCAATATGCCTGCCGCCACCATCTGGGTCATTATTGTGTGTCAGGATAGTTGTTAGTGGTTGTGATGGTGTATTTTTCCACGTATTATGAATTATTTTAAAACCAATATCGATGGTGTCACTGAGATGTTTTTGTAGTTGTGGTACGTTATATCCTGGTAGTTTAAATACTGGAATATCTTCTATGCGGATCTTATAGTCTGTTGCAAATAAATCTCTTGTTTTAGGATTACTGTCACCTAATACCTCTTAAATGATTTGTGCATTAAATGTTTCCATGTCATTGATGATTTTGTTACATGTTTCTACAACGCTGATCAATTCATCTCGGGTGAGAGTGCCGGATCTAAGGGATATAAACAACAACGAAATATCGCTATTCATCGCTCTGAAATTTACAGTGGGGTCATCCGGTCGAAGATAGTGGTAGATCTTCTTAGTGGGAGGATCTACCAATTCAAGAAAAAAATTCAATTTATCATAATCTCTATAGCTTTTAACTGGATTGTCAGATTTTATCCTGTCGGTGATATAATCAGTTTTTTGTGGTTCAGGTAGTAATTTAACGGTTTTTTCCCGGGGTGGGATTTCAGGCCATCCCAGTACGGTCCTTATTGAGCTTTGATAGATATCTACGACATAACCCTCTGTGCTTATTTAAATGGCAGATGATAGTGTCGGCTCATGAACTGTTATAGCTATTTTTGATTCTTTTCCAGTAATCGATTTTATTCTACGCGCTAATTCGTTATTGATTTGTTCAATTTGGTATGATCCGGTTGGTATGGAAACAACGTTCCAGTCTGGGGTACCGTCGTCTTTATTCTTATTTGCAAACACCAGTGAATTATTCGGTTGTTAATGATTTTGATCTGATATTAGGCCAACTGTGGTATACTCGTAATTTTGCTAACGCGATTTCCTTCACGGGGACTGGGGTAGGGAAATTCACACTGAATTCTGGATTCGTTGAGGTTATTGATATCATGCTGGTTTGTACTGGGTTTGTGTTCTCCACTATTTGTTGAAGTAATTCCATCTGTGTTGTCATTGTTATTATACTCATGATGTATTTCTAATTTTGACATCGCAGAATCGTAAATACCTACCATCGCTGAAAACTCACTATCTGATATAATTGTATCATCGAGAGATGACGATATCAATGAGGATAATTGCGAGTATGCAGTGGACACAACATGAAATTGAATTATGTAGTCTTGTAGTTTCCGTTGGCTGCATGATGATATTTTTTTTGTTATTATTGAAATAATTCCAGCGATTGTTGTTGCCGCAGAAATGCAAATTGGAACAGCTATCGGGGCAATCATTGTCCCTGAAGACAGTATAATACCAACTCCGGTGATTACACCACTCACAGCGTACACAGTAACATCAATTGCGGTAATTCTCCTGCGATATTTTTTAATTTTCATTGCATACTCCTTAGACAGGGTTTTGAGTCTAGTTTGAAATTCTCTGACCTGGTCATAACGATATTGCGATGATGAAATCATTTTTATTTTAAAAACGCTAGCGTTTTCAATTACGATTTCAATTGAAACCGTTATTTACTTAAATCCGCTACGAATTCAACATACCATGTTGTTGAAACCCTAACCAAATTTTTATCAGTAGATGTTAACGTGAACTTTTCAGTTGTATCCTTGTCGATGATCGTTGAAATCATATTATTGACCCCAGATGAACTGGACGATGAAATATTAAATTGAGTCAATGGTGTCACTAGTGTTAATCGATTAATGCCCTTAACGGTTGCAGTGATATCTAATTTGTTGTTTGTAGGTGTCCACGCAAATGATCCGTGTTGTATTGTGTATATACTACGTTGTTGGTTTTCTCATGAGGAATTTTTGTTTTTTCAATGATTGTTATCATCCTCGAAAAATTATTTTTGATGGCTTCGATGAAGTTTTTCGTCTCATCGATGGATTTTTTAATATCAGGGAGTTTTATTTCAATTTTATCTAACGGGGTTCCAATAAATTTATCAATGATATTTCTACGAAATGATGTTAATTGTTTTCCGTGTTCTTCACTTTTAGATTGAAGTGTTGTTAGTTCCAACACAGAATTTTTTAATTCATCGTTGAGAGTTTTAAATCTGTCTGTAATCGTCGAAAAAAGTACACCCGGTTTGAGTTTACCCTGATTGGAAAATAACGCGATAGTATTCTCGATTGCGTGTCGTTGTTTAACTAAAATATCATCCAGAGAGACATCACTAGTTTTCAATTTACCCTGTTTGTCTCGAAATACAACTATCTCATTAGGATCAACACTTGCTAAATTCAGCGATTTCATCTTCGATTATTTTTTTTATATCACCGGTTGCAGTGTCATCGGGTTTGGGTTTCAAAGATCTCCCCCAAATATCAATCATGATATTTTATACACCTCTCTCTAAAATCGTTTCGATTTCCAGCGATTACTAGTGTATTCATTTACGACAATGTGTGGTGGTTTTCTAGATGCTGAAATAGCATTAAGGACATTTAATACTTCACTGCCGCATATTGGTGGGTCATTGATTTGTTGTGTTGGTAGCGTAGAATACCAAGTCTTCATTGGAAAATTTTTTATGTAACGCATAAATTCTTTTGGCGGGGCTAATCCATATGAATCAAAATAGACGATTGCCCGTGGATCAATAGCGTATGCAACCCAGTGAGTTCCAGGTCCGGTGCTGTTATCTAAATTAATAATACCGGTTTCAACATCATTGGGTTGTGCCGGTAACTGATCTTTCATAAAAACACCTCTGAAATTTTTAATCGCTAGTTTTTTAGCGGCATCCATTAAATCAAAATTGGACATGGGAACCATAGGTTCCTCAATTAATAAACCGTTCCTGGGATTCTCAGGCCTTTTCCGCTGTACCATGAATACGGGGTTCCTGGTAGTCTTAGACCCCTTCCCTTTTTTTTATACCCTCGTCCCGTCTTCGGTTCAGTGCCTTGTTTCGCTTTTGGCCTCGATGCGGCAGCTTTTGCAACCGCTTTAAACAATCCTGGTAGCACACCTAGTTTAAAACCCTTTCCCTTCTTCGGTTCATATGATTCAGTAATGCCTTGTATCGATTTTGCTCCCAAGCCTCCAACTGCCCCCAATGCGACTACTTTTGCAACTGCTGGGGCCGCTGCCGCAACCAACGCTGGTAACGCAGCAAATAACGGGAATATACCATTTGATTTTATCATATTTTTGATAGCAGCCGAAGAAAGAGTAATCTGAATACCTTTTTTTGCTACAAGTGCATCATTGAAATGTTTTATTTGACGAGTTGTCAGTGACAATTTATTTGCACCACCAGTCATTTGATTGGGTTTCAGCGTGATTGTGGTTCCACATTTTTTAGCCGATTCTGATTGCAATTTTTTGATTTGACCGGGAGTTAACGCAACACTAATAACACTATATGACATTATACAAAATAGATTGATTCTAAATCGTTTACAATTTCAATCATAGATTTTCCACTGGTGCATCAATGATTCTCATTCTTCCTCCAACACCTTCAAGTAGCATTGATTTATCGCTGAGAATGACAGCAACCGCTCTATAATTCGGGATAAGGATAGGGAGTACCCCACCAACTGGTGGACCAGTCGGGCGGGTTACACGGACTCTAAAGTGTATATCAACGACAGATTGTCTTGTTAAATCAAGATGTTCCAGTGAAAAGTAATAAATCGGATAGAGGCTTTTAAAATCCAATTGTGATATTTGCAAACCAGTATCCACATTTTGATCACGTGCCATATATGACAACAGGTTATGATATACACGTGCAATATGATTTTGATTGTAATCAAGTTGCACATCTTCAGATGGTTCCTGTTGGCCGTTTATTCTCAGTGAGACTTCATTAACACCTAACTGATCAAATATCATATGACTTCGCTCTTGAGTACCAACTCGTGCATTATTCTGTAATGCAATAAATATATGACGTGGAGCTGAAACCCCTTGTTTTGATGCCAGGTGCCATGTGAATGTACCATCAACATTGTCCTGTTTAATATCAGTAGTCACTGATAACCAACTCAACAATGATTTTCCCCCCTGGTCCATAAATGATAGTAGTCGCTGTTCTTCTGTGATTGATGGAGTTAACACTGGCATCCATAATGATAGTTTTGTTAAAATAACTTTACCGGCAGCAACCCCAGCATTACGCCAAATTGCATCATCATCAGTACCCTTTCGTACAAGTGTTACTGTATGCTTCGCTCCATAAATAACTTTTCGGACGTTTCTACAGAATCCAAATATATGATGCAGTGGAATTGCACATGAAAATCGTCGACGCTGCCCATGCAACGTTGCTACGCGTGTTGCAAATCCTAAGTTGAAATTACCATTAACGCCTCCGAGAATATCAAAATCAGCGCCTGGTCTGGCTCGACTTTCTGGATTAGCCGCTTCTTGTTGATCTTGTTGATTGTTATTTATCTAATCAGTGATTCAAAAAACAATTTTTCAATTCAGTCGATTAGTCACACAATTTAATATCCTGGCTTTTCAATTTTGCAATTTCAACTATAATGCTATTCATATTTTCAGAATTCATATATGATAATACATAATTCTAATTCATTTTTCAAAAATAAATGAGCCGTTAATATTTTCAAAATTCATTCTGCATATAAATATATTTTTTTAAAATAATTCTGTATATATAAATATATTTTTCAGAATTAATTCTGTATATAAATATATTTTTCAAAAATAAATGAGCCGTTAATATTTTCAAAAATAATTCTGTATATACCCAATTCTTTTCGTATTCCTTCCACGATAGTATATAACGGGACAAACACACCTACTTCACTGGAAAATGCAAGAGAGTCTCTAATAGAATTTTGAATTTTTTTGATGAGCGCATATTTTTGGGTAGCATATACTTGTTATTGTTAACACCATATTGTATATCCTGAAAATCAGACTGGCTTCTTCAATCTGCGGTGTCTGATAATACCATCACGGGATGCTTCATAATTAACAAGCACGGGGTGAGGTCTGAAGTCTTGGCTCATTTGTATAATAATACTATTTTTCTAATTCATTGTTTGGTTTAATGATAAATCTTTCAATGTAGTCTTGGGGGATTCTTATGATTTTGTCGCTGACTTTGTCAGTGTCAGGTTCATAATTTCTGATTGATTGTCCATTTTTTATTCTTTTATCATAATAACGCTTCAACTCCCTGTATCGCTTACCACCACAATTTAGACATAATTGCGATTTTCCCCTAACCCCAACCCCACATCGAATACAGGGTAACGGACCAAGGCTTCCACGACGAAAACTTTGCATATGATACACACAGAATTCATTTCTGCATGATTTGTTACACGGTGTCACTGATCCAATCATGAGCCATTTGCAATGATTCATTATACTTAAATCTTTCATTTAAATGCTTGTTTTAATTATAGTATGGAGGAGTTTGAGAGATTATCGAAAATTAAGCCCTGGAAAAGTGTTCAATTCAATCTTGATAGAGTTTCTGATACACCAAAGAATAAAATTCTTGATAAAGCCATGATTAGTAAAATCAGAGACTGTTTTAATGAATTCAAGCGTGATGGGGCATCTCACTGTTGGTCAACATTTCGAATTGATGGTGTTGTTGACGCTACCATGAATGATGAAAAAGCAGCAGTGATAATCTCAAATCTTGGGGAAGAAAGAAATTTTTTTCGAATCAAATTCCTTATCCGTGATGATGGAAAATGGATCATTAGGGACAAATACGAGCCCATTCTCAAGGATAAAAAAACTATCACTGTGAATCAGGATTCAAAACCAGGAATTTTGACTGGAATTGACAAACCATACTACGAAAGATCTTATCCTGTCACAGCAGTTGTTTACGGGATATATCCGCTCAATGAAAAACCTGATATTGCAAAACTAGCACCAATGAAATATTCGTCATTGCCACTTAATTGTGTAGCAGAACGAATAATGGAACACTTCACAAATGCGTCCCGGGGAAATAAACTAACTGATCTAAGACGAAAAAAAATAACCGAGTGGGAATTAACGGTAAAGGAGAATGGGGCAACAATTCAGGATATAATTAAATTAGAAACATCATTGAGATTTCCAATATCAGTAACGACAATAACCGGAGAAGTATTATACGAATCGAAATATAAATCAAAAGGAGCCCCAATACAGATTATTGATCATAACGAACACGCGTGGTCATCTGCAGTAACAATATTCCCACGGGATAGAACCGTGAAATATATTCCCCAAACTCTGTTTGGAACAGAAGAGTTTTTTTCAGAGCAGAAATTATTTGATGCTATTTACCATTTGAGTAAAAACGATCCTGTGTCAATGTGGCTATTTCACAGTGCTGCAGACGAGGAATGTAGATTTGATCAGTTTGTAAGACCCAACGGAGAATTGTACCGTACTGAAGAGCTGCATAATCAAATGAAAAAACTAGCTAGTGAGTTTTCTCCAGAGAGTTCTCTGGGGGAAGACAACGATCAATTATTAGCAAACTGTTTTACACTACCATCAATTGCAGCACATTTTGCTAGAAAGAAAAACGCGTGGAAACCAACGAGAAGTGAGTTTTTATCAGATGTCAGATTGTCCTGTCTTGAATACAGCCATGGAGGGTTATGGAATACAAAATACGACCCTTAAACCGTTATTTCCGTTGATATGATTGCATGTTATCCAGGAAGTTTTCTCGGGTATGGAGAATGCGAGAAATATTTTAAACGATTTGGACACCCCACACACGAAATGACCTGTGTTGCTATTAATGGACCACTGCCTGATTTTGATTTAACAGGATTCGCTTGTGTAGTATCATTTGAAATGGCTACAGGACTTCATCCGTGTAGTTATCTTTGGATTGGTAAACACATGTCTAAAAAACACTGGATGCCAATAGTGTTATTACGGTATATGCTTGATTGTAAGATGTTAAAATCATTAATTGTCAGTGAAGCAATTATATCCTATCGAGCACAGAAATCAGTCTGGTTACCACAACCTGATCTAGAAAAAATAATTAGGGAACAGCGAAAACTGTTTCCTGATTTTAATGAACAACAAATCATGGATTGGTCCAAACAGTTATTTGAAATCAGAAACAACGAAGCAAAAGATCTTGGGCGAAGAATAATCGGTAAATTCACTCAGGGTGGTAAATACGATAATACAAGATATTCTTCACGATTAATTATAGACAATGCTGAATACGATATTGTAATCGCGGATTTAACAAATAAGGGGATATATGTAAATCGTAAGGACGCATTTATGTCCGATGGAACCAAATTGGGTACAATTGTTACTTACAATGATGGATACAATCCGCAGTACACACATTTGAGAGCTTCTATGCCTGGTTATGCTTCTATTAATCTGTTTTCGATGATCAATAAATTTCCTAACACCGCAGTTAGAGTTGCCACTGATTCATTTTACATAAAATGCGATATGGCTGATTTTATAAACGGTAGCAACGAGAATTGGGGGTCATGGAGAATTAAGCGAAAATGCTTCATGATTATATTCCATCAGCAGATGTTACGATTGAAAATAATTATCGAAATCTCAAAGAGATTCAATCAGAATTTTCTAATGCACCACCGTGTTCTGATCCAATCTGTAGATATAAAACAGTTTATTTAAACGGCTGTGGTGGGTCAGGAAAAACAACCCGGGCAATTGAGTTATTTCGTGGAAAATCCAATATGATTGTGCTAACACCGACTCACAGACTTGCAAGAGAAATGATACAGCGAGGGGTAAATGCCTGTACTTATCACAGTTTCTTTAGATGGAAAGGAGATAAGTGGACTCCTGAGCGCATGGGAGAGAAATTTATTCCTGAAATTATCATTTGGGATGAAATAGACACAGTGTCAGAAGATGTATTAAAAATATTTCTTGAGTGATTGTTATTGAAAAATACAAAAATCGTCATGTGCGGTGATCACGGCCAACCACCACCATTTGTCGGTGCATCCCCCCATGAATGGCTTAAAGGTTTTGTAGACTATTATGAAGAAATTGATACCGATCATAGATCACTTGATAATGAATTAAAAGAATTTAAGAAATTAATTAGATTACAACCGGATAAAATCCAGTGTGAAATAGCCCGTGAAATAATTTCAGAAACTCCAATGAATGAGTTTTGGGAAGCATGGAGACCAAATGATTTGATAATTTCAAGTAGAAAAATAGTCAGGGACACACTTCAGATGAAGTTATTTGAATTTCATAAACAAAAATTTGCCACACTTCCAGTGCCTCTTTGTTATAGGCCTTCGAATATACGAAAACAGAACATTGAAGTTGATATTCCAGGCCTGACAGAGTCAGGAAGTGAAAAACAAATTCTGGTATTAAATGATATTGTGCTGGTTGATATCAATGTCGTTGAAGATGCATTGCGTGCTAATAAATCCCCGTGGACGCTAGGATACGCAGCAACAATACATTCTTCGCAAGGATTGACTATATCCGATACAATTGTTTGGATGGTAGATAATCGCATCGAATGGTCAAATTTAGTCTATCTTGCAGTATCCAGAGTACGAAAAATAAATCAACTTCGAAGAATTGTTTTAGATGATGACACATCAATGGATGATATTGATGTTAAAATTATTGATAAAAAACTCTCCGGTTACAAACAACAAGACAAAAAAAAACTACGAGAATTTGATATTGATGCTGAATTAATAATCACTTTGAAGCAACAACAGAATAATCACTGTGCAAGTTGCAATTGTATAATGCGTTGACAGTATTCGGATAAAGATGCTCGCCAATTTACCGTTGACAGAAAAAATAACAGTCTCGGTCATGTCAGAAACAATGTGATGTTGACTTGTCTTGAGTGCAATAGACGCAACGGCGCTAGTTAAGACCCCGTGGTGGCAATTGAGTATCCTCGGGTATCACTTGCAGTTGTTGTCTAGTAAATCCTCGTTGAGGGGCAGTTGAATCCAGTCTATAAACTGGAGGTCTACCCGTAGATCGTGTTATACTAGATATCTTGTGTACAGTAACACTCCAAATAGGATCAGTAGCCCTTTTTCTGCCCCCTTCAAGCTCTCCTGGTTCGTATAAATACCTAACAGTGATATTACTACCAAGAATTGGTTCTTTGAAATCTTTTTTGTAGTTTTTCAGGTATTGACTTCTTTTTAATCGCATTGATAGGTTTCAAATTAATTGTTTTAGTAATTTCATTATTCAGTGCGGTAATCACAGCTGGTAATCTTTTAACCCATTCACGGGATCTTTTTTCTTGGATGAATTCTTTTGCGTATTGATATCCAAATAACCGCTCAGCAAGGGTTTTATTAAACCGTTCAACAATTGCCTGATCACGATGTAGCGCAGTATGCCCCCGTCTGATAGTGACATTGTGATATTTCATTGTAGATAACACTGCACCCTGAAATTCTTTGCCGGGATCAATTTGTAATAGATTTGGCCAGTGTAGAGGACCCCTTTGATAAATCTTTTCAAATGCAGAAGCCACTTCAGTGGCTGATTTTGTTTTTAACGGTTTTGCTTCTTTGTATCGACTTGCAACATCAATTATGGTTAGAGCGTATTTGTAACCGTTATCATGTGGCAGAAATAATATATCAGCCTGATGAACTTCATTAGGACAGGTCACATCAAAATGCGAGAAATTAATTTGTTTAGGCGGTGGTAGATAAATTTGCCATAGTGCCTGTTTGGACAACCAATGAGCCGCAGTGGGTTTTTTCACTTTTGCAGCGCTAGCGAGTTTATGGATTGCTGATTTACCCCTCCAGTATCCTTTCGGAGAATAATAAATTGATTCCATGTTTTTATTAATTACCAGCACATAACATCAATTTACTTTTCATAGCCGATTTTATCAAAAAGGAAGCCAATTTTTCTTTGAAAGATTTATCAGGAATAGCATTTAACGCATGAATTAATTTCACATCTGCTAGATGCCTGTGTTGCAGATTATTGCTTTTATAAGCAACATCATGAAGGTGACAGGCCTTATCAATGGCGTTTATTGGTTCTTCACCGGGGTTGGGTTGGTTATGATTATTTAGTCTGATATCTAATCGTGTTCCCGGTCCACAGTAGCTATATCCTGGAAGGTGCTTTTCTCCGGGGTATTTTGCCCATGGGGTTCCAGGGAGTTTTGACATTTTTGCAGCAATGTCACCTCCTCGTTTTTTTTTAAATTCTTGGAAACAAATCTAAATTTCTTTGTACTACATTGTACGCATTTACCAGAAAGCGCTGATCGGTTATTTTTAGTTGTAATCGTCGTCAAGTCATCTGTGCCAGTATGGTTTTTTACACTTCACACAATATAGATCCATAATTTATATATAACGGCATGAATATAATTGATTATTCAGCTACCCGACGACGGGAACCTATTAAACACCATGAAATGTTGCCGAATTCAATTAGAATGATTATAATCGGACCATCTGGAAGCGGAAAGACACAATTGCTACTTAATTTAATAACGAGATGGATGAAATGGAACAAATTGTATTTAATAGCCCCGAGTGTAGACGATCAGCGATGCTATGAAGTGCTAAAGGATTTTAACGAGAAAGCAAAAGAATTTCAAATCGATGATGATATTATTGAATTTATTACTGATATAGAGGAAGCCCCCGAGCATTGATGCTATTGATGGAAGTATTAATAATTTAGTTGTCTATGACGATGTGATGTTAGATAATCAAAAGAATCCTGCTAGAATATTTTCCCGAGGCAGGCATAAAAGCACTGATGTGATATATGTCACTCAACGATACACTCAGATACCAAAAGTGATCAGAGATAATTGCAATGTGTTGTGTGTATTTAACGGCGTTGATACTCATACGCTACGAAATATTCATCAGACCTGGTGCAGCGGTGATATGAATCATAATCAATTTAGAAATTTCTTTAGTCACGCTCAGTCAAAACCACACGGATTTATGACAATAAATTTAGCAGACCCTAGGACACGATATCGTATCGGACTTGATAAAATATTCGGTTGAAATCGTAGCGATTTTCACCGTAACCCATAGCAGCAGAGAGGGTGAGTGACAACGACGTTGCAATCCATTTTGTTTGAAAGATCCCATAAGAAATGCAGTAGTAAAATTTTTGCTTGAAAACGTTGTCCGATTCACCCTCTCTGCTGCTCGAATCATATGCCACTTCACTCGTTTAACTATGTGTTGTGCACGTATTTAAGCATTAAGCTCTTGTATTTTTATCGAGTTGATTTTAGCCCAGTGCCGTCCATGCTTTATCCCAATTGATTTAAATTGTCCTTATTCTATTTGACACCATATGATTTTTGGCAATCTCCTCCCTTACCAATTCATATGTTTATTTTTGTATATTCCCCATACATCTTGTTGTCCTATATTTAACTATATCTTGCCAAAAAATATAATTGCTTTTCTTTAAATTTATTTGTTAAATGTCCCACTCTTGATAATGTCCTTTTTTACATTGTTTTTAAAATCTCTTTTATCTGTATTTATTATCTCAATAAACTCATTTTGCTTCAAGATTTTTTGTTTATTTCCATATGTTTTTCCCTCCATTTGATCCTACCTTTTATATTAATTTCAATATAAATTAACTATTATTATATATTTTAATATCCATAATTTCCGCGTTTTTATATATTTTATTATCGTAGTTTGTGCAGTAGATCTTGTCTAGTTTGCTTGCTTGTGTGATTTTGTGTTCCTCCACTCAGTTAAACTCCTTCTTATTATGAAGTTTTCCATCGAATACTAGTTTGGATATTTGTATAATTTTCTATGAACTGTTGTTTTTTTAAAATATTTATTTGCAGGTAAATATGTTATTTATGATTTTTCTCTATCAATATTGTATCATTCTCTTTGATTATTAATAATTGCTGCTAGACCACCACTACCCCAATCCCACCCCCACCCTCCCACCCACACACTTTATCATGTCTAAAGTCGTTTATAATAACTATTGCATTCGTTTATCTTCAATAATTGCTATTAACGCCTTTAAAAACTTATTATGGGCTTAGAATAATATCAACGTTTATTTCCTTTATTAGTTTTAATATTTTGTTCCTTATCTATTCCATTTATATAATTTGAGGCTATCCCAAAGATATTTCCGTCCATCTTTTTTTCGCCTTTAAGATTACTGCATGTCTTTATATTATTGTTTCTTTAACTTATTAAAATGTTAATTCTGTTTAAAATTAAATTTGTTTAGATCGAAGATGCTGGGTTACCGTCATCACACCCCCCCCCCCCCCTTACTTTCACTAATTATGTTTCCATTCTCATCGTTTGTTATTTCCAGCAATTAATCAAGTGTACCTTTGCGTTTCCTGTCCGTAGTCCAGTTTCCAATTCCATGTCTTTATCCGTCTTGTCATTGTCTTTGTGTTTGTCCTTACTTACATCGTATTTTTCGTCGTCCGTTTCTCTCTTTTGTTTTGACTGCTCTTTTTGGAGCTATTCTCCTCGTTTTTTTAGCCTATGGTAGCTTTATGCTTTTTTACCATTTGCAGGGTTTGGCCTTCTGGCAGTGTATTGTCGCTCCCCTGTCATGAGCTTGTTATTGATGTTTTTCCTTTTTTTAATCTAAGGTTTGGTACCGGTGTTGACGATAAAGCTTTGTTAAGATCCACCTGATCGTCATCCATTGTTGGGGGCTCTACCTCTAGTGAGTTTTGATCCTCTACAAAAGGGTAAATCTATTATTTAGCGTTATGTGCCCCCCCCCCCCGTGCAGGGTGTGTGCGCTTTATCCGTTTAATTTAGGGTCAGGTATCTCTTCCACTCCTGACTGTCTTGAGATTCAAGTGTGTCTTCATCTGTTTCTAAAGTTTTTTTAATTTTCGTAGGAGTTTTCTGTTGAGCTACAATTTTGTTCAGGTATGTCCTCTTTTGTACTTTCTTGTTTTATTTTCCTAGATAGGTTCACTATTTCATTTTGTAAATCTGCATGTTCTTCCGCCTTTAGGTTTGGTAGGTTGTTTGCTACCTTATTTGCAATGTTATGTGCTGCTGGCTGCTTTTTACAATCCTTTGGATGATGTCCCGTTTGATGGCAGCTTGGGGTGTTTATGTCAAACTCCCATATCATCAGCAAGAAGCCTAGCACAAAGAAAAAGGTAGGTATTCTTTAGCGTCATCCATGGGTACTGTCAGAATTCTTACTTCAGATTTCACATCCCGGACTGTTGACATTTTATTGTTCTTAATTTTTGGGTTTAATTTCATTTTTCCTTATTGTCAGTTTCCAGAGGATAACCAGAGAAACATACATCGGTCACTTTAGCCTCTACCTCTCTCAGTATGGGAGAGGCTTGGCTCGCTGTGCCTTTACCCACGTAACCTCTATTAATGCTTTTCCATGTCTAGTATCTCGGGGCTTTTGGGATACACGATGTATTTATTTACCCCTTGAATTTTGTAATCCATCGATGGAATCAATCTAAACTAAATTTAAGTTACATTAGTATCTCGGAATACCGGTAAAGTGAGCTTTCAAAAGTAATGAAAATAACCTAAATCCAGTTAAGTAATGCAAGTGAAAATTTCAGACAAAATGAACAATATGAATCGTAAGATGCAAAATGAGACCGAGAACAAAACGAAGATGCAAGAGTTTAAGCTTACAGCATTTTTACTCTTCCTACGGTGCGGTGGACATTTCGTGATGTTTTGCTTTGAATGTGCCACTCTCTATAATAAAATATGGAGGGCTTGTTGTATACACTTCCCTGCAGTCGACTTTAGAATAACATCAACAAATCTATTTTTAGAACTCTCGCACACTTTGGGTCTTTGGGTTTTGGACACTTTGCGTCTGTCTCACACCTCGTGAACATGACGTCCCTTCAGTTTCATCTTTCCTTCAAATTTATTCGTACCTTATAGAACACCAGTCGCGAAAAAGATCCACAAATGTGCCCGTATTTAGAAGTCAGTCTCAAAGAAGTCTTACGATGTTTTCCGGTGATAGCAAGTCAATTATTGCATGGCATGATTCACATTCCATTTTAAACCAGACACTGTTTTGATTGAAACAAACTGAGCTTGAATCAACTCTCATCGACACACAAACCTGTAAGCAAATCATTTGAAACCTGGAAGTTACAGTTCTCTAGGAGGTGTCATCATCTCTCTTAACATGAGATCTTAATGCCCCAAAGTTCTCTCGAAGAAAAAAGCTACTTCCCAAAATTCCAAACAGAAACAAAACAGAAAGAGAATTGGTGTCAATAACAGATCACAGCAACAGAAATAGAAAAGCCTACAGAAAGGACCAAAACGATAAAATGGACCTCTGGAGTCACTAGATCTCAGACGTGACCTTTGGAATCGACGGGAAGAACGAAAACTGACTTTAGTGCCTTACAAATGATGGATGAAATACCGTCGTTGGAACGAACAGCGGACCCCACATTAGCATTAGACCGAGATATCCCAGTTGAAATAAAAATTGCTATCATTGTCCTGAAAAGAAAAATTGCGAAGAAGAAGTCAACTATTGCAACGACTGAAACTATATCACCAGAACCTGTAGACGACAAAACAGCTCAAACAACTCTGAAAGGTTTTAAGACTCACAAAAGTCCACCACCCCTACACTCAGCGACCAAGACGGAAAAAGGAGAAATGTTTTAAACTCCACCAGAATAAGTATGCAACAACACCACCAGAGAAAGATGCAATTAACAACATCACCTACATCTAGAATTGTAATGGATTAAAAAGAAAATGACCACACATTCATCCACATAAGAGGAACAGAAGGTGAAGACAGAAGTGAAACAAAAACCGATTTAGCTCTGTTGAAACATCCTCCTCTTCGGCACCTATCGCTCGCTGGACACGCCAAACTTCGCAAGCCGGAGGTAGAACCCCAAGATAAAGACGAAGAGGACATAGTTTTGAAGTCCAGATGGCAGAAGAAGAACAATATTTAGTCACCTGTTTTTCCAAACACCTAGCAGAACAAATTACGAAATTAATAAAAACAAAGATTAATATGGAAGTCCAAACGATCAACCCAGTCAAATTAAACACGATATATGTCTGATGCTGAGTCAAAAAGAAAAATAGGATGAGTATCTGAACGAAGCTTGAAGAAGAAGCGGTTTTGCATCCTTTGTTTAAAGACTCTTGTCATCATCCCTCGCCTCTAATGCTTGCTCTCGAAATCAATCCCATTGAAGCTCTTTTGGCACAGAGCGCGAAGGCGAAGCGAACAAACGGTTACTTGTCAGACATTTTCAAGCAAAAAGACAGGATTGATTTGATAACTTATTATTACCTGGATAAACATGGATACCTTGGAATTGTATTACCTTTCGAACAACAGTTCGTACACTGCTTCTTGGAATCCTGTCGTGTGTGCTAAAATAGAACTATCTCATCGCAAACCTCCAAAGCATCAAGCTTATGTCATCAACACTGACGATACTCATCTTCCAGGAATTCACTGGGTAGCCGTCTACTTTCCAAACGAAGGTTGTCTGCAGTGTTTTGATTCGTATGTGTTGCCACCTTTGGAAGCTGAGACGAAATGCCCAGATAACACAGTTCAATAATATTAAATTACAAAGCACAGTTTCCATGGTGTGTGGAAACTGGTGTGTGTATTTGCTTCATCAAAGCAGTCTTAGATATTCTTTAGACATTTGATGACTTATTTTGATCGTCATTCTTCTAGAAACGATGACAAAGTATATCGATGGTTTTGTGACCATCGTGGTTATATTTGTCCTTAGCTAGTAAAAGTAGTAGATATCAATGGTCCTATGACTTCCATCAGTGAAAGTCTCTCTTCTCTTATGAACCTTGTTTATTTTTTTCATTGGTAATTGCTGGTTGTTTCTTGTTTGGAGAAAAAAAAATGTTATGTTTTAAAAATTATGTCTGTCATTTGTTTTCTATTTTTATCAATTTACCTACTCTTTGACTTCACAGCGTTCCGACCCAACAACAGATCGAAGGAATGCTTTCAATCGCGTCCTAGATTGAACCATATAAAGCGTAACAGTCTCCAATCTGACCATCCATTGTTGATTTGAAGATTTTTTCAAGATTATCCAAGCTGAACAAAGTTTATGTGAATTTACACCTTTTGAGTCAAAGTCTGGATCCTACGCCTAAAGAGATGACGAATGTCAAAATGTTGAAGTGGTCGAAGATCTAACAAAATAGCTTTTCATAAAGTATATCAAGAAAGAACAAAAATAATGGAGGGAGAAGTACAGAATTCAGAAGTAAGGAGAGCAGAGAGAGAGAGCAGCAGCAACAACAACAACAACAGCAGCAGGAGCCAGAAAGGATTTGTCGATTACCATGTGGACACGAATGAGGTATCCTGATCTTTCCGAAGAAGCTGACCTTATCCTGTGGGAAAACCTGCCTCCAGACCTGAACGCAGTCTTAGACCATAAAGATTACCAAACCTCCCCGTCCGCAAAACGGCCCTTTTTAGGGCTAACCTGACACTAGAAAGGTAATACTAATTAAGTTGCCAAAAATTGGTGTGTTTGTGTTTGTGTGTGTACGTTAATAAAAATACAAATGTGTTTATAAGCATTTTGTTTCTTTGTTTTATGAATTAAAAAGTATTAGAAGTGTGTATATAATCCACTTTGTGTCCCTAGCTTCTCAATCATAGTCTATGTTTTTTATGTTTATGATTATAAATAAAAAAATGGGTGTGTGTTGTTTTAGGTCCGCGCTTTCCGTGTTTTGTGATAATATGGTATTTTTGAGTTATGGTGCCAGGTGATGTTTTCCTTCACGTCCTTTACACATATAAAGGGAAGCGTTCGTCAGTCTGGATATCCATCGTTGACGTGGCAACTTCGAGAAATTGAGTAACAAAATAGCGAACCTCTTGGAGCTCCAGATGCACATGGAGTATGCCAGTCCGACAAAAGAGAATGAGAAACTGGATCAGAAACAGTAAAAGAATGTAGAAAAGAAACTAAGATGTTAGTGGACAAGAAAATAAGGAATCAGAAGAAATATAAGGCCCTTTTCAAGGTCACTCATATTCCTTGAAAAAAAATATTTATTCGTTTTGCCTAAATATTTGAAGAACTGGCAGAGTTCTGGAGTGGAAGAAGCACAACAGAACAAATATTAAATCTTAGGGTTCTGTGTGAAAAGTACTCACAACATCAACAAGACAGCTATCATATGTTCATAGATTTCAAAAAGGCTTTTGACAGAGTGTGGCATGAGGCATTGTGGGCCACAATTAATAAGTACAACATTGGTCAAACGTTGGACAATACCGTCACTATACGCCATGGTTACCAGTTTATTAATTACTCAAGGTTCGTGGTGGACTGGTTCAATACACTAGTTAGAGTAGAATAAGGTTGTCTCCTGTCACCCGCGCTTCTCAACATCTACTTAGCGCGCATCATAAGCGAAGCCCTGGAAAACCACTGTGGGACAGTCAGCATTGGAGGACGTAACATCGCCAACCTACGCTTTGCATGGGCTGGCAGACAGTGAAAATGAGTTTGCCACCTTAGTGAAGAACCTGAATAAAACATCGTCCAGATTTGACATGGAGATAAGCGCCGAGAAGAAAAAGCTGATGACAAATAGTGACAAACACATCCTAATCAAGATTAAAGTCAGAGGACAGGAATTGTAAACAGTGGGCCAATTCAAATATCTTGGTTCCATGATCACCGAAGAGGGAGCAAAAGCAGAAATATTTTGTCACGTGCAGCACAAACAACGGCTGCTATGTCAAAGCTAAGACCCATCTGGAGAGACAAGAATATCTGTCTGAAAACTAACATCAGACAACTGAGAGCACCAGTCATCTCAATCTTTCTGTATGCATGTTTGGCATGGACCCTGACAGCAGAATTACAACGAAGAGTCCGGGCATTTGAGATGAGATGCTACAGAACCATCCTTGGCATCTCTTACATGGACCACATCATAAATGAAGAAGTGCGTAACACCATCAGGCATAATGTATGCCATTATGAAAACCTTCTCACCACTGTCAAAAAGGGAAAGCTGAAATTGTATGGCCATGTCACTAGAGCCAATAGTCGATCCACAACAGTACTGCAGGACAGTGACGAGGGTGGAAGAAGGAAAGGTAGACAGAGAACAAATTGGACTGACCACATCACAGAATGGACCAGGAAAAGACATTGGCACATGATCGAGACGGGTGGAGGAAACTGGTCCGATGTTCAGCAGCACAGCGCCTCAACGACTACACTATATCAAGAGACTAATGAAGGTGATGAAATATTTTAGTCGATGTTATAAATTATTTGTTGTATATGCTTTATATGACTATATCTATATCCCTCCAGTCCCGCCCATGCCAATCGTTGTTTTTATTGGTATAGTTTATCAACTAGCTGAACACCACAACCCGCCACCAGCTGAACTAGCTGAACTTACACGCCAGCCGTTAAACTAGCTAAACTTACCCGCTACCCTATACAACCACCCAACTTTCCCTTGTCCGCATACATCCTCCATATTCCCCATTATCAATTCCCATTGTCGCTAAACGTCCTAGGATGATCTGAAAAGTCTTGCTGCCAAACATGGTCATGGGGGGGTCTGTAATGTATTCTCTCATTATCGCTAAAGTGGCCCCATTAACTACTTAGGTATATCATATCATATAGTGGCCCCATTAACTACTTAGGTATATCGTATCCTAAATTGGCCCCATTAACTACTTAGGTATATCATATCCTAAATTGGCCCCATTAACTACTTAGGTATATCATATCCTAAAGTGGCCCCATTAACTACTTAGGTATATCATATCCTAAATTGGCCCCATTAACTACTTAGGCATATCATATCCTAAAGTGGCCCCATTAACTACTTACGTATATCATATCCTAAAGTGGCCCCATTAACTACTTAGGCATATCATATCCTAAAGTGGCCCCATTAACTACTTAGATATATCATGATCAGAACAGAAAAGAATGTTAATGATTTGTAATCTGAAAAATAACTTAGTACATAACAAGATATATAAACTGTACTATTGCATTTATAAATGAATACCTGAATGAAGAATGGCGACTAAAAGATCTGGGTACACATAAATCCTAGGGAGATGACACTCTGAGTTGAATCGATATATACACATATTTACCGATGCATTTTGCTAAATCGTCGTGTTTAGTACGTGGTAAAGTTTGTACATATTAAAACAAATTAATAGCTATCTTATATCGTATTATTTAAGCAAGATTCACCTAGCTTTCGATCGGACTGGTTTGATACATATCTGTCAACCTTAGTATTTATCAATGGTCATAAAACCCGTAATTTAGTTAAAACCTTCTTGTTGGTGACATTAACAAGTATTCTATGATAAGAATTTGTTTCTAATATATGTGCTACATTTTTTGTATACATCTACGAATTGTTTAATGCCAGTCAGAATGAAATATGGTTTTATTTCTTGGATATGAAAGCAATATAAATGAAGGTATAATGACTGAGTTAGAGTAATAGCCGATCTTGTCAAATCAACAAAATTATATTCCTCAGATTATAAACGCAGTCCTTATAAAAGTTACAATCTCATTCAGAATGCATTAATTAGAATTTTTAAGTTTATAATTATTTGTATTTTGCACTTTGACTCCGTGCTTGATTATGCCCATATATCGATTTAAATAAAGATATTATATGATCAAATATTGATATAAAAACTGTTGGAACATGCCTCTTTTTGCTGTATTGTAACGAAAATAGTTGTTTGCAGATATGTGCTTCGTCTAATTTATATTTTCCTCTGCATAAATATATCAGTGTCAAGCGTTCACGTTATAAACAGTAACATAAGATGTCTTTGTTTATTTGAACTGTCAGTACCGCTTTTCGTTTCATGCCGATCAGACACGGTCTTTTGTTTACCTGATTTAATATAAATGTGTTGTGATAATAGACGCCCTTATAACCGTGATCAAAGTTTAGTCTATTAATGGAATACGCTGCTTAAATTCATTAATATTAATATATGATGGTATTTTGGTTTGAGCCGTTTTTTCCCTTTTTCCCGGTGATGTTTGCTATGCAGGCTATAACTTAGTTTTATACTTTACCATATCATGAAATTTCGCATCTGAAATATACGAAGTCTCTCTCTCTCTCTCTCTCTCTCTCTCTCTCTCTCTCTCTCTCTCTCTCTCTCTCTCTCTCTCTCTCTCAATCAATATAATACGTACATCAAGAAACTATTATTTCATAATGTATATACTGCTGAATAAAATATGTGGCTAACTGATTTAAAACAACTTAATATAAATTTTATTTAAAATTGGGAGTAAATGCCAAAGCATACTCAATTCGTAAGCTTTCATTACATGTTGTCGATTGTATAATATGTTTACTGTGGGAGACACATTTCCTGTCAGAATCAACGGATAGCAAAGAGAATATCAAAAATGAGTAAAGAAGACAGTTAAAGTTTAATGAAGAATAATTATTTTCCATTAATTTACGTTCATACCAATCAATAACCCACCGGATTACGAGTATACTAAATATTATTTTAATGTTGCTTGATGTTATGCAATATTATATTTATCAATTATTTCTTAATGTTTTACTTGGATTTAATGTAAATAATATAATCAATTCCTAATCAATAACCTCTGACTATCTCTTAACACATTGATTGTGCAAAATCATTAGACATCCTAACGTAATTTTATAAATCTGTATAGATGGGAAGTAATCCATTCAGGAATATTTTTGGAAGCGTTAAGCAGAATTACCTCCCTTATTCCGCTCGGCACTCTGACACGAACGATCCACAGTTTGCAAACATCAACTCGACATTGTCGATAAAGTTATGTAATGGATGTTAGTTTTGTTTGAAGGTATCATCAGCAGTAAATCATCCTTTTCACTTGAACGTAATTAAGCATTCAATCTAAAATTACATGCTTGATTATTTTGATCTACAGATAGTCATTCTCCATCCATTACTGCACACGATTATTCTACTATTAAAGAAAGACAAAAGCCCCAAACTCGGGTAAACATTTTTGTAAAGTATGGGATGTATATAACATGGCTAAGAAATAAGATTGTTTTGATAATAGTAAATTATATGCTAATATATGGACTGTTGCGGATGCGCAATTATTTTCGTTACATTATTTCACAACAATTAACCTATATTTATTTGTATATATAATTACTAAGGCTTTAAATTCTGGAGGCAGACTCAGGAGATTTTGCGAGTGTAATGTGGGGCTTAAAAAGTGTCTATAATATGATATTGGACTCATGTATTGGTTCTCAAATGCAACCAAGTAAACCGTGTCTAACATTTATTGCATCGTGTTTTGTCTAAACAGTGGTAATCAGGACAATCATTCAAATAACCTTGAAAGTTTTTATTCACTGGATGTTAAGTTAACATTTTGTTAAAGAAACAAATCGTATTCCATTTGTTTTTAATGCTCGTACTTCTTCTCTAGACATCTTAATCCATACCAACGATTAATATATTTGTTCCGAGATGAGAAACACCACTTTTCTTGAAAATTAATAAATATGTCAGCAAAAATGACGATAACAAAATTAAGTTCTTCCAACGCTAGTTTAGTATATTTTCACTTCATTAACATTGCCAATTACATTAGCCAGTACACATGCATTTTGAAAGGTCGTGACATCTACCAAGTTAAATATTACATTTTATAGATGAAGTTGTTTTTTGCTTTTGATTTGCACTAACAAGTTATAATTTATTCCTCGATATATTGCAAGACTATTAAGGCGGAGTATGACCAAGATGTGTTAAAGCAGCATGACCCAGAGGTGTTAAAGTAGTATGGCAATGTTTCAGAGGTGTTAAAGGAGTATGTCTATGACAAAACGGTGTTCAAGCAGTATGTCTATGACAAAACGGTGTAAAAGAATTATGGCAATGAACCAGAGGTGTTAAGGCAACATGACCCAGAGGTGTTAAAGTAGTATGGCAGTGACCCAGAGGTGTTAAAGTAGTATGGCAATGATCCAGAGGTGTTAAAGTAGTATGGCAATGATCCAGAGGTGTTAAAACGGTATGGCAATGATTAAGACGTATTAAAACGGTATGGCAATGACGAAAACGTGTTCAAGCAGCGTGATACAGAGGTGTTAAAGTAGTATGGCAATGATCCAGAGGTGTTAAAGTAGTATCGCAATGACCCCGAGGTGTTAAAACGGTATGGCAATGACGAAAACGTGTTCAAACAGCGTGATACAGAGGTGTTAAAGTAGTATGGCAATGACCTAGAGGTGTTAAAGCAGTATGGCAATGACAACCAGGTGTTAAAGTAGTATGACCCTGAGGTGTTAAAGCAGTATGGCAATGACAGCCAGGTGTTAAAGTAGTATGACCCTGAGGTGTTAAAGTAGTATGACCCTGAGGTGTTAAAGCAGTATGGCAATGACAGCCAGGTGTTAAAGTAGTATGACCCTGAGGTGTTAAAGTAGTATGACCCTGAGGTGTTAAAGCAGTATGGCAATGACAGCCAGGTGTTAAAGTAGTATGACCCAGAAGGTGTTAAAGCAGTATGACCCTGAAGTGTTAAAGCAGTATGGCTATGTACCAAAGGTGTTAAAGCAACATGACCCAGAGGTGTTAAAGTAGTATAGCAATGATCCAGAGGTGTTAAAGTAGTATGGCAATGATCCAGAGGTGTTAAAGTAGTATGGCAATGACCCAGAGATGTTAAAGTAGTATGACAATCACCAAGAGGTGTTAAAACCGTATGACAATGACCCAGACTTGCAAATTTGAAATTTTTCTCGTTATACTGACTTTAAATGCAACAGATATTTCTTCGCTAAGCCCAATCTTTGTTCTTCCTCCAAAAATGTAGATATAGTTTGCATTCAAGAGCATCAGCTACTTCCGGAGCAAATCCACTTTTGCAAAGCATCCAAATGGAATTTACTGCATTATCCAGACCAAATAACATAGTTTCATGGTGTCCATGGCTACGAAAAAATGGATCTGCATTTGGAGAAGCAGCAATTCTCAAACGAAAATTGCTGCCGGACTGTCATGTTAAGAAAGAAAAAAAGAAAACAGCAGCGCTGGAAACTACAGAACTTATGCAGCTGAAAAAGCTTGCGAGTTGTTAGATTAGTCATGTTATTTGTGTAGTTTTCTGTTTTGGTACACCGTCCACGTTTCGCATGTGTATAGTGTGGGGAGCACAACTGCCCTGTAGACATTTAGTTTGCTCTGGATGCTGATGCCTCTTCCATTCCAGACGTTGGCATACAATCTCCCGAAAGTTGCACTGGCTCTGGCAAAGGTTCAACTCATCTTGACACTCTGTGATAGTGTGCTGCCAAAGTAGGTGAAGCGGTTTACTAAGTTGAGTTTTTTTTCCATTGATGGTGATGTTGGGATCAAGATAGGGCGTTCCAGGGGCCGGCTGATGCAGGACTTCAGTCTTCTTGGTACTGGTGATGAGACCAAAGCTTGTGCAGGAGTTCGATAACTTGTCAACGCTGCATTGCATGTCGGCTTCTGGGCCAGCATTGAGGGCCCATTCACCATTTTAAAAAAAGATCCCGAATGGTGTCATGACCTTGGTTTTCGCTTGAAGCCTCCTGGGATTGAATAGTTTTCCGTATGTACGATACCTGATGCCGACTCCAACCTCTTCGTCTCTGAAAGTATTAGTCAGCATGGCGGAGAACAATATACTGAACAGTGTCGGTGCCAGAACACAACCCTGCTTGACGCCATTTGTTACTGGTAATGGCTAAGATTTCTCTACATTTCCTGACTCGTGCCTGCATACCATCATGGAAATTCTGCACCATGGAAATACATTTTCTTGGGCATCCGTACTTGGCCATTACCTTCCACAAGCCTTCTCTACTGACAGTATCAAAAGCCTTTGTCAAGTTGACGTAGATGGTGTTACGTGCTTAGGCTCGAATAAACAGTAACATAGAAAGAGTGAAAATAACAAGCTTGTAAAATCTTAATAAACAATTTTTTGAGCACAAAATATTTTCCAGAAAAGAAAAATAAACTTACGGTTTTAAGAATCAATTCCAAAATTAATCCAACAACAATACAAAATATAATCCACTAGTGAAATTGCAAAAGTCCTGGTAATAAAATGTCCTAATAATTCCCAGTTTGAATCTTAGTGATGAATCCAAGATGGAAGACGATGTCATGTGATGAAGTCAGTTCTGGTCTTATGAAATTCAATGAGCACAATTGTTTTTTTTCCAGATAAATAACAAAATAAATCCTCTTGATCCAAAGGAATTGAAATAATTTCCAGTACAAGGTAATTAAAAATAACTCAAAACAACACAACTTAGTATTCTAACAGCCCAACTTCTACTAAATAGATCGCTCCTAAACATAATTTATATACCTTTTTTTACGTAAACAAGGAAGGGGTCACATGATCTTCTAGAATCTTTAGAACAAATTTACGTTCAAAAAATCTCGTGCACACCGTATGACCCAGATGAGAATCAGTTATTTTTACTCTCAGAACTAAAAATAGAAAGATGTTTATAACTAAAGCTCCATAATGTCCTTGGAATCAACCAATCATTTTAAAAGCTTGTTTACAACTCTGAAGCTAGGTCAGAAATGAGGTCAACATCTGCTGTTTATTTGTAGAGTACAGGTCATCCCACTTTTTAATAAAAAATATCTCCCAATGAATGAATCTTAAACTTAAAATGTCAAATATGAATCTGACAAACAACCAATTAAAACAAAAATAAATGACTTAAATCAAATATACGTAACAATGGAGAATAGATCGGTGTTTAAAAATTGGTCATATATGTATACAACTGTTCTTTGCGTTGGACGTGTATGTTTATGAATTCTAGCTAATTGCGTTCTCTCAACTCCACATGAAAACCACGAATGTTTTCTTGTATAGTATCCATCCAGAGATAAATGTCCCACTATGTTGGCGTTGACAGTTCGGAGACCATCGAGAAAGTTCCATGTAAGCGAAATCTTTCTGTTCCGACTGGAAACGTTACACGCCGCAACTGAAGCACTTGACTTAATCCCCTTCTCTCAAGTAGATAAACCCGGCATTGACTAATTCTTTGGGGGTATGTCCTGCCAGATATTTAGGTTATTTTCCTTGGTTAGGTTTGGAATCGACTTTCAAAGTCGCAGTAAGTAGGCAAACGCAGAGAACGTTTATTCTTCTTTCATAGGATCATTTTGATAATAGTACGTTGAAATCCACAGGAGTTTACTTAGGGTTGGATGACATCTGAGGCGTGGTAGAAACATGATTTCACGTGGAGGATGGCATTAACAATGAAAACCCGAAAAGGGATAAGCCGTTCTGTAACAAGTGGCATCGTTTTCGCATCAATCAGGTTTGACACGCAAGCATCACTTTCGATGGTAGGTATGGTAGCAGTAGAAGTCATAGAGAAAGTTCCCATGATGCGTCACTAAGGTCACAGTGTACATCGTCACTGTAATTGCAGGGTACAGCTTGGCATTCCGCTTGAGAAATACCGAACTTGAATGGTTATGTATGTTTAAAAGTATTCATCTTTTTCTCTTGGCCATGGTAGTTACTATGAACTATTACGCTTGGACGTTTTCTTTTTCTATCTGCTGACCAATATCAGAGTGTCCGTACTGTACAGTAAAGTAGTTGGGAAGCCGCACTCACCTCCGGTACCCGATTTTATACACTTTCTCTAAAGGCCGACTGAGGATTTGGTGTGTAGCTAAACGTACAGACGTGTGAGATTGATAGGTGGTCATTTTCAACTCTTGATCCTGTCCAGATTGCAAGGCTTCTTTCAAGACCCCAAAGTTCGCTACTTCACTGTTGCGATAATTGGGTGTCAATCCTTTCACTTTACACTCAGTGTTAATTTCTCCTTGTGAGTCCTGGTATTTGTAGTTGTAATGTTTGGGAACGCCACTAGCAATACTTTTAATCTTGTTGTCGGGGTGCTCATCCGTCCAGACACCTAAATGGCCTACCTCGACGTCAGGTTGTCGGTGATCCAGACGATCGATGCAGATGTAGCTGTCCGTGTCACAATACACCACACACAATTGGTGTAAATCTTCGTACAATTTTAAGCGAGCATCGGCCGTTACGTTATCCGCAATGATGACATATCCAAATTGTTCGGCTTCTACAAAGTCCATTTCTACTTAGTAATTGACCAGGATAAAAAGTCTTCACGAAGGACGTCAACTTGTTTTTGGTTTTGTCGTGTATCATCTGGAATCAGCTGCATGGTTCCTTCGAATGCTACGTCTTTGGCATATAATGTCTTAGTTAGGGCCATTTTACCCTACAAGCAATTCAACATCACTTTGGCAAACGATCTTCTTACTTCGTTTTTCTAAGGCGACGTCTTCCTGCTCACAGTATTTCATGGAAGACAAATATAAAAAGACTTCTTTGCCATATCATTATGTTCAAATAGTATTTTGACTGAGTCATGCTAATCATGTATTATATAGTGTTGTACCACACAGGGTTGATTAAAGCGATGAATCGAAATCAGAATGAAGAGAAATGCAACATATCTTCGGAATTTAAACATTATGTTTAAAGCAAGATCAGAAAGTTTGACATTTTCAAAAACAACGAAAGAATAATCAAAAACACCTATTGCTTGAAAATGGGCACTTATGTAATAAGATTTCAACGCCAGCAAAAACAAATCCACTACGATGTTGAAATTGTACATTCCAATCCTGTGAAACAGTACGAACTTTCTCAACAGTAATGTTTGAATAAGAAATTTAGTATTTTGTTGGAGAATGATTTTATAGGCTTTATCCAAGGAGGCATGAGCTCACAATTATGTATTGTGCCAAAACCATAAGCAGTAGAGGAGGCGAATCGGACAACTTTATAGAAGCGTCTATTTTGCAAACCGAGGCTTCCTCCAAAATCGAAAAAAAAAGTTTTCTTTGGAGACGCAAATCGTTGTCTAGTCCCCTCTGCTGCTATGGGGGTAAAAATCTTTTTACGATTTCAACCGAATATTTGACCTAATCCGATTCGATATCTTTTTCTAGGGTCTATTAAGTTTATCGTTATAAATCCATGTGGGATTGATTGACTTATAGTCTATGCCACCGTCACACCAAGTTTGCCAAATATTTCTCTAATAGTATGAGTGTCAGTCCCATTAAATACGGCTAATATGTTGCAGTTGTCTCTGATCACTTTAGGTACTTGCGTGTATCGTTGAGTGACATACATCACATAAGTGTTTTTGTGTCTCCCCTTGGAAAATATCATAGCTGGATTTTTTTGTCTATCTAACATTACATCGTCGAATACAACCAAATTATTAATACTTCCATCGATGTCTTCCACGGATGGGGCTTCGTCGATATCGGTAATAAACTCAATAATATTCTTTCCGGTGATCTCTGAGGATCTCTCGTTATAATCTTTTATAATCTACGTTCGATGCCACAAAATACAACTTTTCCCATTTCATCCATCTTATTATCATATCAATTAACAACTGTGTTTTACCTCTCCATCAAGGTCCAATGATAATCATTCGAATAGAGTTTGGTAACATAACATGATGTTTTACGGGTTCTGTTTCTCGTGTTGATGAATAATCAATTACATTCATATCCATATAACATAAATATATTATGGATCTATATTGTGTGAAATGTAAGAAGCGTACTAACATAAAAGACTTGACAACAATTACAACTAAAAATAACAGATCAGCACTTGCTGGTAAGTGTGTACAATGTGGTACAAAGAAATTTAAATTTGTTTCTATGAAATCTGGAGGTGTTTGTTTTAAAAAACCGAGCCGGTGATATTGCAGCCAAGTTAGTAAAATTACCGGGAACACCATGGGCAAAATATCCGGGGGAATAACATCTTCCAGGGTATAGTTATTGTGGACCCGGGACAAGACTCGATATCAGACTCGATGTTAAAAACGAACCCCGACCTGGTGAATATCCAATAAAGGCTATTGATAAGGCGTGTCATGCTCATGATGTTGCTTATAAAAGCAGCAATCTGCAACACAGACATATCGCAGATGTAAAATTGATTCATGCGTTGAATTCTATCACTGATAAATCCTTCAAAGAACAATTGGCTTCATGGTTGATAAAATCGGCGATGAAAAGTAAATTGATGTTGGGTGCTGGTAATTAATAACATCATGGAATCTATTTATTATTCCCCAAGAGGATACTGGAGGGGTAAATCAACAATCAGTGAACTCGCTAGCTCTGCAAAGGTGAAAAATACTACAGCAACGGATTGGTTATCCAAACAGGCGATATGGCAAATTTATCTACCACCGCCGAAACATATTAAATTCTCGCATTTTGATGTCAGCGTCGTTAATAAGGTTCATCAAGCTGATATATTATTTCTGCCTCATGATGGTGTTTACAAGTATGCGCTAACCGTAGGTGATGTTGTGAGTAGATACAAACAAGTAGAAACGCGAAAAACAAACTCATCAACTGAAGTGGCTTCTGCGTTTGAAAGGATTTATCGAAGACGTCCTCTGCATTGGCCAAATCTATTACAAGTTGATCCTGGCAAGAAATTTCAGGGTGCAGTGTTATTAACAATGAAGCATCATAATGTTTCCATCCGACGAGGACATACTGCACTACATCGCGATCAGGCAATTGTTGAACGATTTAATCGGACACTTGCTGAGCGGTTATTTGGATATCAATACTCGAAGGAATTTATTCAGGATAAACGATCTCGTGAATGGGTCAAGAGATTACCAGGCGTGATTCCCGCGCTAAATAATGAGATTACTCGAACAATCAACATGAAACCTAACAACGCGATTAAAAAGAAGTATATACCCGTAAAACCGCAAAATGATTTTTCTAAACAACCAATACTAGGCAATGTCACTGTTAGGTATTTATATGAACTAGGAGAGCTTAAAGGTGGCAAAAAAGCGCTACTGATCCTATTTAGAGTGTCACTGCACATAAAATATCTAGCATAACACGATCCACGGGTAGACCGCCAGTCTATAGTTTGGATTCAACTGCTCCTCAGCGAGGATCTACTCGTGAACAGCTACAAGTGATACCAGAGGATACTCAATTACCGCCGCGTGGTCTTAACTAGCACCTCTTCGTCTATTACACTCAAGTCAAGTCAGCATAAAATTATCTCTGGTATGACCTACGCTGCTATTTTTTCTGTCTACGGTAAATTGGCTGGGGTCTTTATCCGACCAACACCAACGCATTATACAATTACAACATGCGCAGTGATTATTCTGTTGTTAATTATAAATTCAGCATCAATGTCAAATTTTCTGTTATTTTTTTAACCAGAGAGTTTTTTTCTGATTATATCATCGCTGAAAATATCACTTATTGTAGTGTCATTATAATCTAAAACAACTCTTCGAAGTTGATTTATTATTCGTACTCTGGACACTGCAAGATAAACTAAATTCGACCACTGGATGTGATTATCTATGATCCAAACAATCGTATCGGATATAGTCAACCCCTGCGAAGAATGTATCGTCGCTGCGTATCCTAACTTCCATGGGGATTTTTCAGCGCGCAATGCATCTTCAACAACAGTGATATCAACCAACACAATATCATTTACACTAAAATCTGCTTTTCTGTCAAGCCTGGAATATCAACTTCGATATTTTGTCTTCGTGTATCCTTGGGTCTATAACACAATGGCACTGGAGGTGTTGCAAATTTTTCTTTATGCGTGTTAAATAACTTCATCTGATGTGTGTCTCTGACTATTTTTCTACTTGCCACTATCAATTCGTTTGGTCTCCACGCTTCCCAAACATCATTTAATGAGGTTCCTGAAATTATTTCACGCGCTATTTCACATTGGATTCTATCCGGTTGTAATCTGATTAGTTTCATGAACTCGCGTAATTGTTTATCAAGTGATCTATGATCGGTACTAATTTCTTCATAATAGTCTACAAAATTCTTCAGCGAATTATGTGGGGATAAACCGACAAATGACCATGATCGCCACACATTATCACTTTTGTATTCGCTAGCAATAACCAATCGAGAAACCTTTGTAATACATCTAACGACACTGTGCATATCTCATCCCCAATGAGGATTTCAGGAATATATTTCTCACCCATTCGATCAGGAGTCTATTCGTCACCTTTCTGTGATAAGTGCAAGCATTAATGCCTGGCTGTTTCATCTCTCTTGCAAGTCTGTGTGTTGGTGTTAGCATAATCATGTTTGATTTCCCTTGAAATAATTCAATCGCACGAGTCGTCTTCCCTGACCTACCGCAGCCGTTTAAGTAACTGGTTTTATATCTACATATTGGATCGGATATCGAAGGTGCATTAGATAGTTCTGATATCTGATTATTTGTCAAGTAATTGTTTTCAATCGTAACATCTGCTGATTTGGAATAATCACACGGTATTTTCTTTTTAATTCTCCTTGATCCCCAACACTAGTCGGAATTTGTGAATTCGGCCAATGTTTCCTTATGTTTTACGTTTACATAAAATGAATCAGTGGCGACTCTAACCGCGCTGTCAGGAAATCTATTTATCATCGAAAGTAAATTAATAGAACGATAAGCCAGCATAGACGCCCTTAAGTACCTATACTGAAGATATATCCGTCGTTGTAAGTAACAATTGTACCGAATTTTGTTCCATCGGACAAGAATGCGTCTTTACGATTGACATATATATCTCTAGATACTGCATCTGCGATTATAAAATCGTATTCAACATCATCTATAATTAATCGCGAGGAATATCGTTTGTTGTCGCATTTTTTTCCACCTTGGTTGAATTTCCCAATTATTCTTATACCGAGATCTTTTGCGTGTTTAGTTCTAACTTCAACGATTTATTTGGACCATTTCACGATATATTCTTCGTCTAGATTAGGAAGTTGTTTTTTGTAGACTATCGGGTTGTGGTAACCAGACTTCAGTTTGTTTCCGATATGATATAATCGCTTCACTGACAATCAGCGATATTAATATTTTAGAATCAATATTATACCGTAATAACACTATTGGCATCCAGTGTTTTTCAGAGATGTGTCTACCAAACAAAACATAACAGCACGATCGAATCCAGTGAGATCAAAATCGGGCAGTGGTCCATTAATCGCAACACGGGTCATTTCGTGTGTGAGATGTCCAAATATTTTAAAGTACTCAGAACACTCTCCATATCCGAGAAAACTCCCTGGATAACACGCAATCATATCAACCGAAATAATACTTTTGGGGTCATATTTTGTATTACATAATCCGCCATGGCCATATTCTGCGCGTGTTGGTTTCCATTGATTTCTCTTTCTCGGGAAATGAGCTGCAACTGACGGAATTGTAAACAGTTTGTTAGTAATTGTTCGTCGTGTTCCATTGAAAAACCACTAGCTAGTTTTTTCATCTCGTTGTGGAGGGCTTCAGTACTTTATAATTCGCCATTAGGGTCTTACAAATTTATCGAATTTACCCTCTTCGTCTTCAAAACTGTGAAGTAACCACACTGACACAGGGTCGTATTTGCTTAACTCGTAAATAAAATCAAATAATTTCTCCTGGGGGAGGTTTCCTCCCAGGAAATCCACGGGTAGATATTTCCTGGTTCTGTCCCGCTGAAATATTGTTACCGCAGGTTTCACGCGTGTTCATTATGGTCAATAATTTTGATTGGAGCTCCTTTTGATTTATATTTCGATTCGTGTAATACCTCTCCTGTTATCGTCATTACGGTTATTGGGAATCTTAATGATGTTTTTAATTTGGCTATATCTTGAATTGTTGCGCCGTTATCCCTTAATGTTAATCCCCATTCGTTTACTTTTTTGTGTCTTAGATTTGTTTCCAAGCAACGCATTTGTAAAATGCTCTATTATTCGTTCTGCTACATAATTTATCCTTGACAATTTCATGGGTTTTAGTTTCTCAATACTCGGTTTATCATTTAACGGATAGATCCCATAAAAAACCGCGGTCACTGGATAGGATCTCTTGTAATACGGTTTGTCAATTCCAGTCAGAATTCCTGGGTTGGAATCCTGACTCACAGTGACAGTTCTTTAATCTTTCAGGATGGGTTCAAACTTGTCGCGTATAACCCAATTTCCCATTTCTGAACGGATAATTAATTTCATTCTAAAAAAAAATACTTTTGCTGGTCAAGATGCGAGATTATCACTGCTGCTCTTTCGTCGTTTATGATAGCATCAACACTACCATAAATTCGAAATGTTGACCGACAGTGAGATGCTCCATCGCGCTTGAATTCATTAAAACAATCACGGATTTTACCCAACATGCTTCTGTCACTTACAGTATTAGACTTTCTGGTACATCAGTGGAGACTCTATCGAGATTGAATTTAACATTTTTCCAAGGCGTAATTTTCGATAATATCTCGAACTCCTCCATATTATAATTAAAACATGTATTTAAATAAATAATTTATTATATAATGAATCATTGCAAATGGCTTATGATAGGATCAGTAACCGCTTGTAACAAATCATGCAGAAATGAATTATGTGGATATCATTTACAAAGCATACGTCGTGGAAGTTTTGGCCATTTACCTTTAATAAGATGTGGGGTAGGTGTGCGTGGTAAGTCGCAGTTATGTCTCAATTGTAGTGGTAAGTGATACAGAGAGTTAAATCGCTATCATGATAATAGGGTTAAAAACTCCATCAAAGATTCCGACTCTGACTCCATCCCTGACAGAGTCAAAGACAAAATCATTAGAACACCTCAAGACTACATTGAAAGATTCCCACGTAATAATTAAACTAAATAATTAATTAGACAAATAATATTATAGTATATACATGAACCAAGAATTTCAACCACATCCTGTGATTACCAATTATGAAGCATCTCGTGATGGTATTGTCAGACACTGCAGACTGAAGAAACCATGAGGATTTGATAATGTTATTGGATATTTGATATTTAATTCTGGAGGGAAAAGTCATCTTAATCATAGATTTGTCTACGAGGTATTTAACGGATCGATACAAGACGGATTTGTAATCGATCATATTGATTCTAATCCTAAGAACAATTCTTTATCGAATCTACCAACTATAACACAAAGTGAAAACACCAAACGAGGCGGGACTAGAAAACTCTCGAAAAATGTGAAACCTATAAAATCAGAAAATAACAAAGAAAGAGTATTTAAATCAATAAATGAAGCCGGTAGATATTTTGATATTTGCAAACCTTCGGTACGAAAGGTAGCAGAGAATATAACTAAATCCGCTTTTTCTAAAAAATTTAAAAATAAAATTCAATTCGTATATACCTGAGTTAATATATGTACCATTAAGGGGAATAACTCGTGTGGGCTTGTATACTGTTTTTGAAACATAGATAAGAGTTACGGATCTCAGTGGGATTTTTCGATGGCTTAATGGTCTGACTGAATGGCTTTTTGTGTTGGTTCACATACACATATATCGTATTCAAAATTATAGACTTGTAGATCTCGAACATGAGTGGATTCTCGTCCTGGGGCCCATCGATCGAATCTCGTGGCAGGTATTAGTGTTGAAGGTACCGATTTTGAAGGTTTTTCTATATAATAATTCGGGTTTTAAGCCAATCGAAATTCAAATCGTGAAACCACCATATGTCACACACCGTCACACGGTGAGAATGTGCTTTTGCATTTCACCCGGGGTGATTTTGTTGGGGGTATGGTGATTTCAGTTTGATTGTAGAACAGCCCCGTGTGTGAATGTGCTGTGTGTCCATAATCCATTGTTATATGTTGTATTTTCTTGTGCTGTCCTATTTGTATATATCATTGTAAATACCATATCATTTCATTGTAAATACCATTATGTAAATACTTGTATATATCTATATGTAATGTGACGTCCATTGTATACCTTCTTGGGGTTCTAACCCGTTATTTGATCCCCTCTCGGAGACTATGCTTCATGGTACCTCTGGGCCTATCATATGTGAAAAACATCTGAGAGGTTACAAATGGGGATGTGTTGTCTTATATATGTAACCTCTGGGCCTCTCGGATGTGAATAACACCTGAGGGGTTCCAAATGGGGTTCATGATATCATAACTTGCATAATATCTCTGGGCGCAATAATATGTGAATAACACCTTAGAGCGAATGGAGTTCATCATATCATATCATATTTTCTCTAGGCGCAAAAAGATATGAATAACACCTTAGAGCGAATGGAATTCATATATAATCATATATAATCATATATAATCATATCATATATAATCATATATAATCATATCATACAAAAACGGGTCAAACATGACCCCTAATTTTTTTATTAGATATATAATATCTCATATCATGAATTTCGAAAATATGAATGTCATTATAACTGAGATTTCACATTTGAAAAATCAAGGAATACAATTATCAGAAAAATCAGATTGTAATCAGATTCTCTCTGAATTTCATGATCTTGATGATAGCGCTCGGAATAATAGGTATGTCCTTGCCAAACAGTATGGCAAACAGTATGGGTTGATCAAACGACTTCAGCATGCGGTAAATGAATCGCTTGCATTCTGTAACGACATCAACAAATTTATCCCGCTGTTCATTGCTGTCGAAATGGTAAGAAGTGAATTGGGCAAACAATATGAAATTAAGCGCACAATAAACTCGAAAATCAAAACAATAAGAGAAGATATCATCAGACAAAATGAAAATCTCCTTTTGGTTGCCTCAACACAGTGAAAAATCTCTGATACTCTAAACACAAACATGTACAATACCCATAGTATGAGTAATCCACAACTCTATAGACAGGTATGCTTACTCACGCAGAACATACCTTTTTATTATTGTATTTTTTGCGTGGTGATAAATCACCAACGCGGAAGTAATGAACACACTAGAGTGAAATTCAAAAGAATTTGGGTATGTGGGAATTCACGGATTTTATTTTATTTGTTAATTGCTGAAATATTTTAAGGGATTTATTTTTTTATTGAATTTCGGTCATTTTTGTGGTGTTTTGGGCTAATCCGTCGACAATATTTCATGAAAATCGAGGGTGAAAACTCCAGGAATTCATTTAGAGAAAATCGATTATGATGAGATTTCTATCCTTGTGAGGCAAATTTTTTGGTGTTTTTCATCGTGATCGTCGAATCTTCGATGCTTTTTTCATTGATTTTGTACTGTTTTTGGCTAATCCGACAAGATTTCATGAAAATCAATTTTCTCTAAATGAATTCCTGGGGTTTTTGCCCTCGATTTTTACATGAAATAAATTAAACGCGTAGCTATCTGTGGATTTTTCACTTATAATTTAGATCGTATATTATATTTATAATGATAGGTGAAGCCCTAACAACTAGATCAGCACGCGAGAGATTGGCTGCGATTAAGAAATTTATTCCTGTTCGCTATTCCGTTCGAAATAAGCTCCAAACGAGACAGGAATATCAAACTGCTTCACAACAGGTACCGAACAATTATTCAAACCCGTTACTATAGCAACCGGGAAAGTCGTATCGACTACTGAAAAAGCTATATGGGAAAAACCGGCCCTTCTTCCTGTACTTGAAAAAAATAGCAGGGGAAACTGAACAAACACAAAAGTCTTTAAAAACACTTCCTTGTGATATAATAGCTGCTGAACGACTTCAGGAGCAACAAGAGGGTGAGGAACATCAACAAGAGGGTGATATTATTGAAGAAGAAGAAGAGGAAGATGAACAACCACAAGAAAAATGGGGTAAAAGAGTTGCATTCAATGATAAATTTCTTCCGGGTAAATTAGATGAAATAAGAGATATGAGATTTAATGCCACTGAAGAATTATCTGAATTTATCGTTAGGAGTTTTCATCAGAGAAGAAAGTATATCCACTCTGAGTATAATCTCCCTGAAAGGGATATCCAAGCGAAACTCCAAGGGGGGTTCAGGTAGTGGTCTTGTTCGTTGTCCTAATAGTATTCTCGGGGATATATCACGATTAGAAGTTCTCGTAGGAGGGAAACGAGCTGGAAACAACTCACCAGAAATAATTAATGAGGCCGCTGATATCTGCAGACGACTATTTAATGGTGGTTTCATGGATATTGGTGTATACCGAAAGTTTATTGATGAGCTAACAGACGGTTATCACAGTGATTAAATCACCACATTAGATAAATAAATAAGATGATCATACACTACCACCACAATAAACCAACCATGACTTATGTAGTAAACTCACGATTGCCAGTTTATAGAGCGTACTATGGAGATGGTCTCGGCAATACCGTTGCAGGATTATTTGAAAGAATGGCTCCAAAAAAGCACCAATCGCAAAACAGTTATCAATGAAAGCTATTGATGTTATTCGTGTAAAGGGTATTAGCGCTGTTGGTGATGTTGCCGAGAAAGCATTTTCCGCGAATAAGGAAAAACTAGTCGCGTTAGTTCGGCGAGGAAAGAAACCGGTGATAAAGTCAACAGTGACGAAGTCACTAGGACCACTACCATCTACGGAAATTATGCCTGCAAGTATTAGCAAAATAATTTTAAAAAAACGCAGTGGATCAAAAAATAGCATCACGGAAAAATGATGGATATGACACTCAGGGAAATATTACTGCAAATATGAAAGCGGGAAGTGGTTTGAAATCGCGAGCGAGATCGCGATTTAGATCAAGAAATATATATATGTTCAAATTGGCTCCTGATACAGTGTTCGATTTAGATGCCCCTGTATCCAAGAATGATTCTGTACGCGATTATCAGTATTATTCCTATAATGCAGTACAACCAAATATTCGATCAAGAATCGAACTTCAAGTCCATGATACCAGCAAATACTTTCTGCCCGCAAAAGCATTTATCGGAGTAGAAGGAGAACTCGTATCAAATGTTTCAGCTGATACACCATATGCACTTGGTGACAAAGTCGGGTTTGTCAATAATGGTATCATGTCGCTATTTGATAGTGCTAGATATATGATTTATAACAGAGAGATTGAATCCATAGAGCGAGATCTTGATGTTGCCACAAAAATAGTGGGATTAGCAAGATATTCTGATGATTTTACAAGATCGGCAGATAAATCTATGATGATCGCTAAGGATGTTAATGATCGCGCTGGAAAGACTCAATTTATTATAAGACGACCAAAGGATCGTTCTGCTCCTGCTGTTGATGCTGATATCGAAAATATGATTATAAATAATGATCCTGATTACAACCTAGGAGCTGAAACACGCGTATTAATGTTGGAAGGACAGCGTAGATTATTTTCCACTATTCCATATATTTGGATTCTGCAGAAATGTTAGAAAAGTAATCGATGGAGCGAAGCATACAGTAGTCTTAGTGCAAAAAGGTGATGATAATGATGCAATCTGGAGGATTCCAGCAGATCCTGCACATCCAGAGGTTGACAGTGGTAAAGTAAATATAACAAAACTATCACTGTGGATGCTAGTAATGACTTTATCAATCACCGCAGAAGAAAAATTACTATCATTTATGGATCATGGAGGAAAATTATTGATATCATGGCTAACGACAAAGACGGATACCATGCAGTCCTCTTTTAATGGCGTATTTACATGGCACATGGCATCAAAACAAGGTTTTGCTGCACCCCGACATATATTTGTTGCGTTACAGGATATTACTCGATTAAATGACCAAACACGCAGCCATATGATATTTGATCAATTGGGTGTTAATGAAGTTTTGTTGAGGATAAACGGCCAGCAGGAACCATCTGAGGATATTTTACTTAATTACGGACAAAACCAAATAGCACGCATATCATCGGTTGCTGACGTTTATGGGGCGCGATAATAATAAGAATACTGGTCTGCAAATATCACAGTGGGATTTTAAAAACTTATATCCCATCTACTACTTTTCATTGGAACATCTTGACTTAACCAGACAATCCGTCGTTGACATACATTTCCGAGCTCGTGTAACTCTTCCGGTTGCTCCAGTTCCACTTATCCCTAAATACAGAGCAGTTGCTGTCATTCTCAGTGACAAATCAATGCTACTCTAAGGTTTTGGTGGACGAATGAGAGTAATTGATGCACCAGCGTAAAATATGTAATGTAACAATTAGATCAATCTGTTGTTACATAAATTGTCATATAGTCATGTTAGTGTTACGTTAACTCCTGGTCAAATTAAAAAATTGCAATCGGAATCAGCTTAAAAAATGTGGAACCACAATATTGCTGAAGCACAATCAGATGTATGGTGGTCAGAATAAATTGTCATTGACAGATCGTCAGATAAAACACTTCAATGATGCCATCAAAGATAAAAATGGTGTTCAGGTCACTCTCTCTCTCTCTCTCTCTGCGGCCGCAATTAAGAACATGATAAAATCAGGTGGTATATTCCCGCTGTTACCTGCGTTACCAGTGTTGATTGCAGCAGCGTCCCCAGTGGTAGCAAAAGCTGCTGCATTAGGAGCCGTTGGTACAGCGGCAGGGATGGCACTAAAGAAAGCTACCGGAAGCGGGTATAAAAAAGAAACGATCAGGAAAGGGCCTAAGACTATCAGGAACTCCGTATTCATGGTACAGCGGAAACGGCCTGAGACTAGGAACAGTTTACTAACAATAGTTCCCATGTCAAATTTTGATTTACTCGATCCTGCTAACAAAACTAGCGATAAAAGACTTTAGAGGTGTTTTTATGCGAGATCAATTACCACAACAACCAAACAACGCTGAAACAGGTATCATTAATCTCGATAACAGCACCGGACCTGGAACTCACTGGGTTGCATACGTGATTGATCCACGTGCAATTGTTTTTTTCGATTCATATTGGTTAGCGCCGCCTAAAGAATTTATGGGTTATATAAACCGCTTAAACATTCCTATCTGGTATTCTTCGCTACCAACACAGAAAATGAATGACCCACCAATATGCTGTATAGAAGTATTAAATGTCCTCAACGTTATTTCATCATCGGGAAAACCACCACATAAAACCGTACACGAATATACGAGTAATCGCTTTTTAGAGAGAAATTATATAAAATAACATGATTGATATTTGGGGGAGATCCCTCTCAAGCCTGAAAATCCCACCGCGAAAATATCTGCAACCGGTGATGTAAAAAAATAATCGAAGATGAAATAGCTGAGATGTTAAACCTCACAAGTGTTGATCCAAATGAAACGCGGTGTAACGGAAAATGCTATCGCGGTTTTTTCCGATCAGGGTAAACTCAAACCAGATGTTCTCATTTCAACTATTGTGGATAGAATTAACAATTTAGAACCACTAAAAAAATACGCGACGAATACGACGACCATATCGAACAATTTACTATGTTATGTAAAAACTTTTTTAAAAACCGATGATGCCGTCGATAAATTTGTTGGTAATAACGCTAAATCCGAAGAAATCAAAACAGATCTCGCTGGTATTATCACGAAACTCGATGAAATAACAACGATTAATCGGCGAATAGAAGTTGTTCGCGAAGATATTAAAATGACCAACGATGTCATCAGGGATGATCTACCGAGGATGATAGAAAAACTTGAAAAAATAAAAATCCCTCGCGAACAAAATAATATCGTAAATAATGTGTACGCGATCCAACACGGATCATTTACATGGACACCACAAAATAGCATAGTACATATCACCGCGACCGTCAAAGGTATTTATCGATTAACACTAGTGTCGCCGACTCAATTTAATATTTCATCAACGAGTTCATCTGGGGTCAACAGTATGATATCAACGATCATCGACAAGGGAACAATTGAACGATTCACAATAATATCCACTGATAATAATGTGGCTAGGGTTTCAGTAACATGGTATGTGGAATTCGTAGCGGATTTCAGTAAACAAGTGAATTAAAAATCCATAGGATTTTCAACGCTGACAAATTTAACGCCAGCAATTTGAAATCTATTTTAATAAATAAAATGTCATCATTGGCAACGTCACAACAGTATCGCTATGATCAAGTCAAAGAATTTCAAACTAAACTCAAAACACTCACTGAGGAGTACCAAGTAAAAATTTAAAAAATACCGACGAAGAATTACCGCAGTTGATGTTACCGTGTACTCGGTATCAGGTGTAATCACCGAAGCTGGTATTATACTCTCCTCGGTGACAATGATTGCCCCGATAGCTGTTCCAGTTTGTATATCAGCGGCTACAACAATATCGGGAATGATTTCAATAATAAAAAAATGTCATCATATAGCCAGCATAATCTGCAGGATTACGTAGTTAAGTTCCATGTTGTATCAACCGCATACTCGCAATTATCCTCGATGATATCGTCCTCCCTCGATGACACATTAATATCCGATAGTGAGTTTTCAGCGATGGTACGTGTTTATGTCAAAATTAGAGAAACAACATGAATATAATAACAATGACAGCATCACAAGAACTACTTCAACGAATAGCGGAAAACATTACCAGTGTGAATTTCCTTTCTGCGATTCCGGTGAAGGAAATAGCACTAGCAAAATTACGAGCATACCACAGTTGGCCTAGCATTAGATCAGCACCATCTGGTGGTCAACAACCGAATAATTCCTTGGTGTTTGCGAGCAAGAATAAACAAGACGGAAATCCTGGCTGGAACGTTCTTTCATTACCATCTGGGTTTTACCTAATCGAACAGATCAATAATGAATTACAACGCAGAATAAAATCCATTACTGGAAAAGAATCGAAAATCGCTATAACAGTTCACGAGCCGACGTTCACATCTGCGATTGAGATAAACTCACCTGGGTATGTCGTAGATATCTATCAGTTCTATAAGAACCGTGTTAAGATGGTCTGAAAAAACTCCACTACATGAACCGAACAAATCTGATTTTACCACAGATGATATTAAAGGCAACAAAGACATAGTTTTAAGTCTAGTAGGAGATATAATAAAAATCAAGCAGCAGAGGGAACGCGACAACGACTTTGCATCTCAAAAGGAAACGTTCTTTTTTTTCAATTTTGGAGGAAGCCATGGTTTGCCAAATAGACGCTTCTATAAAGTTGTCCGATTCGCACCCTCTGCTGCTCTATATAATACTGTCTGGATGTAAACTGCATCTAGAAAAGTGAAATATATCAATAAAACAGGTTCCTTTTCATTGCCAAAAATCGACTTACACGGACAGAATTGGAAATACAAAATATGTCACTATTTACGACCATTTGATAGATTTCTAGCAAATTTTACTCACTCAAATTCCGCTGACGAAAAGGGGACACAATTTGCATTGGTAATTCCTTATTGTATCGACCTATTCCATATAAAAAAAAAATGCAGTATCGGATGACATATGTACCTTGAACTTTCCAACGTTGAATTGCCATGATTACAACTGGTCTAGATAATTATAATCACTTGGGGACCATTCGGAAATTGTTTGATAGAATCACTGCAAATATGACAATTAATTTAGGGTCAATTCTACCTCTGCATTAACTATGTCCATAAGTACAAATCAACTGACCCTATTTCTTGGCATGGCTGGATCTTTTTGATATTTTGCTACAATTTTCCACAATTGTTAAACCACTGACAATTAATTGAATTTTTAATTGAAAAAAGTTTTATTGGTCTAAACGTTGGGTCACTTTTGATAAGTCAAAGATGAAAAAATTAAGATTGTACCTTTTCTTTCATTTCCAAATCTCAGTCAATAAATTAAAATGAATGTTGTTATAATTGATGTTGAAGTTTTTATAGCATTGAATTAAGAAGACTAAAATGGTTTATATCATCAAATGTGCTAGCTTTCTAAAACCTAAAATAAAAACTGAAGAAATTATTACTCAATGGTGAAAGAACGTCTGGCTTTAAAGAGTAAGATAGTTAATGTCTATCCCCGATTATAGTATTCCATGATCACAACCACTTTCATTGGTTAGCAGAATGAAAACCAAAACACAGAGTAGTATGGTGCGGTTCGATTGTGCAGGAATACCATGTTAACGTCAAGAACGTTAAGGTAAATAATAATCTCATATCCGGTGCAGTTTCACGTCAATAGAAGTATTATATTTCTTCATGTACATTTTTTGTCATCCATAATTATTTATCTCATGTAATTTTTAATCACATTTTGTTTCTAACTAATTTTTAAAAGAGTTCTATTTTAAAAATTTATGAGGGGATGTTTTATTTATATCTAATTTGTACTGGTTATTGGCTCTTTCTCCATGGTTCTACGAATTGATTTTTCGTTTGTGTGTTATAATTGGCTTTAGTTCAAATTCATGCTGATTATGTACTGGGCTAGGAACTTTGATAGTTGTAAACAGCAAAATGCTTATCTTAAACTGAATCAAAAACATTGGTATTGCCACATGGACATACCAGGTGTATCTTATATTTGCCATATTTGTCATTATAATTATAGTAATATACTTCATCCTGTTGAAATCTTACAATGATTTAAAAATATTTACCACAGTATGTTAGTTTCTAAATAATGATGTTTATTACTTGAACAATAACTTATTTTTACTGTAACATATTAAGTAAGATTGCTTCTATGGCTGTGTTCAGACGCATTAAAAACATTGTTCGCTACATTTACAAAGTGCTCAATAATATCATTGAACAGAACATTAATTGGGCCTAATAGAGTTATAACATAATGTTTATTCAGCTTTTGTCACTTGCAGAATCAGTTTATCTGATCATAGTATTATGTCCTATTATTTTTAATAGCAATACCATTTTGTTTTTAACTTTGATAATTATATTCTTTGATATTTTTTTTACCAAACATGTGTGTTTGTTTCTTGTCATTTTGTATCTGCTTATTAGTTAATGGACATAGTGTCGTAACAAATTATTTGAGGCTCATTTGGGATATGAACCTCCGAGAAACTGAAATTGTTTTGAAAATTAAATTCAATTTATTTAGGAAATTTCTTAGTCTGTAATCTCTCGATTTTGCTAGTGAAACTCACAAGATTTCACAATATCAAGTAAAAAAAATATTATTTTAAATTTCAGATTCGAATGTTCTGTGTCGGAAAAAGAAAAATGTCGAAATTCTTTAATTTGGGAGACATTATGATCTAAGAAAGGCAAGCCCGCCTTTGATAAAACAATAAATATAATAATCTTATATTCTTATATGCCGCTAATCCCACAAAACCACACATTCAGTTTGCATCCAGCCATTTCCCCATCTGTGATTAACATGTGCATGTTTATGTTTCTCACAGAGTCTTTTATTTTTCAGTTGACTCAGATTTCGCAAGCTTCTTAAGAATTTTCTTTTTCTTCATTAGTATATTCTTTTTCTGTTCCTCCATTGCTTTCAATTCTGTTTCAAGCGTCAAGAGCTGTTGGGCATACTCAACATTGGACCCAGAATTTAGTTGGATTGTCTCCCTTTTATTATTCTCTGTGTAAATAAAGAGAAACCTAAAAATGTGTTTTATTCGATTTATTTTCTTCTTATTAGCATTAATTAGGTGGAAATCAAATCAAGGACACTTTGCACGAAATCTGAATGAGTGTCGAAATATTAAATCAAATATGATGGTTTGCTTTAGTTTCTCAGGCTTTCATCACCACCACCACCCCACAATACGCCAAGATCCCAGCCATAATGTTATTCAGAAGACGTTATTACCATTTGTTCAACATTAAACATACATTAACTGTTTATGACTAATTACACTTAATGTGACTTAATTCATAGAAGATCAAAACATTGTACAGACAGGAGTATGAACCAATAATGCAGGTAATTGACCAATCAGATGATACGTCAGTGGTCGGGTCATCTACAGGGTTAACATGAAAATTATTCAGTTTAGTAAAATTAGGTACAACTTGTATTTTATATAGAAAATTTATACAATTTATGCCCATATATAAAACATTCTAAACAGCTTTAGCCGTTTAGCTTTTGGAAAGAGTACTTAATGAATATCGTACAAATTGTTCAAAAAAATTTCCGTGTGTGTGTGTGTGTGTGTGTGTGTGTGTGTGTGTGTGCTAACCCACCTTTGGCGCTGATATCTATCACAGAGTAAACAGACACATCGATCGCTGATGAATTCCCAAGTTTCTGTTTTAAAAAAGAGTATTGATTGTCATATGTCCTATATCAGTTTACTTTGGTGTCAAAAAATTATACGCATAATCAGGACTTTTTAAAGTGCAATTCAAAAGTGTTTGACCAATCAAAATACCCATCCTGAAGCATGAGGACCAATCAAAATACTCATCCTGAAGCATGAGGACCAATCAAAATACTCATCCTGAAGCATGTGTCATACAGATTTTTCAAGTATTCGGCACCGATCATTTTACAATTGGAGATTAAAGCACCGCGAAGTTTGAGAGAAATTTAAAAATTATCAAAAACACATGCATTGTTAATAGGAGACATATAAAGGTATTTTGGAAAATTAAATTCGGGAATTAAATAACGTAGTAGGTTTATTGAATGTGTTCGACTTTAACTTATGGGGCTCTTAACAGGAATTAAGGATTCGGAATAGATTGTAGTACCGGTAACATTGAAAGTATATTTGTAACATTCTAGAAATGCTTTGATTTCAAACTGATATACATTGTTTCATGATTTCAAGTGGCCGACTTAAATGAAACGCAAGCTAATCAACACGCCATGTGTAGTTATTCCTACCTTGTGGCTGCCTGCATGAAACCATGATTTATATATAAAGCATTACCATATCTCCGATTACGTTTGCGGTGTAGCTAAAGTTGCATATATTGTACCGATGGTATAATTTACTATATACAACAGAAGCAACTCATATTTAAGTAAAGAAGATATGGCTTCAATTAACTGAGTCGTACGAAAACAATAGATTTTCAAACCTCAACATGTCGAAACTTTTTCTGCTATTGGTACAAACAAGTTACATACATGGTCTAGTGTAGATATATCAAAGTACCAAAAGGTTTTCTTAATAATAAAAGTAATTTGTCAATATATAAAATAAGTTTTCGTGTCGTTGGTTATAAAATGTGTATTACTGGTTCGAACATTATTCATTATAAAATATAAGCTAGATATATAGATAACTTTGTTTGTAAATGTATACAGGCGATTTTGTTGTATATGTTGAAAAATGTTTTTACAAAATGATATGCGTAAGGTCTTTTCAAGGAAATTTAAACGCGATATATCAGTCCAAACCTCACAAACTCGACACTTTTGTTGTTATTGGTACAAACTGTTTATGTACAAGATCTTGTGCAGATATATTCAACTACCAAAAGGTTTTCTTAGTAATAAAAGTAATTTGTCAAAATATAAGATACGTTTTTTCTTTCGTTGGTTATAAAAGGTGTATTACTAGTACGAAACTAGATACATGTATATATGAAACTCTATTGTAATTGTTGAACAAAATATTCTTTAAAAAATATATGTATAAAGTGTTTTTAACGGCAATTTAATGAAACTTCAGGATGTCAACACTAAATATATAACTTTTAGCTTTGAATCTCTATGACCTCCACTGTAAATGCATGTCATGGTTTTCTATGTTCTCTTATTTGCAATTTAATGTTTACTAGCCAGCATCCACACTTTGCGGTAAACACTCCGTTTGGAGATATCATCATTCAGTTATCAACTATCTATCAAACAGTTATCTACTATCCAAAAACCCATAATATCCCATAATATGCCATTAAAAGATTAACATCCAATTAAAATCAGCATCTAGTAAGCTGCTATTGAACACTGACAAAATATCATGAACACGCAACTTGAGTGACCAATATCCTGCATTTACTATCAAATATTCTGATAGAGAAACCAGCATCCAGTCAATGTATCCACTATCCAACACCCCATAGTTACTATTTAATGAATACGAGTAGGAATATACAAATGATTCTTACAAATACACAAAGAAAAAGAGAATAAATTAACACACAAACACTGTCACACACACACAGACACTGGCACACACTAGACTCAAGAACATACTCATATGATATGACACATGAGGAAAAGGGTGGTTCAAAACTTGCCATCGTAGAGAGTGTTGATCATTTATTTTAAAACCAAAATCTGATCTTTTTCATATCAAAGTTTTGGTTTTTAATTTTCGTTTTTATGTTTCACTTACAATTTTTGTTTTTTAATTTAATTTTTAATCTTCCTTGTCATGTTTTATTTTGTTTTTCCATTTTTCGATATGCTTTATATTATTTACACACACTCACGCCACATATTCTTATGGTTGAAGTTTTAGCTGTTGTGGAAAACACACAAACATGCTTCTTTCCAGAATCCCATAGATCTCTTGGATGTGCGAGAATAGCCAAATCATGGATGCATTAAACTATAAATAAATTTGTTATAATTACACTCTTATGCTATAGTGTGTAAGTTTAAGATATAGTTTGTGTAAGCAATTTTATTTTCAATTGCTAAGACATCATCCAAGAAAAGAAATATTTGGACATTGCAAATTTGGTTGGTATTGACGAAAAACCTATAAACTGGAAGATATGAACGGAGGAGTGTATAAAGCAACCTTTTATTTGGCTGAGCTAGACTAAATGACCAAATACGAGAACAATATCGGAAGTATTCTCGAGCAAAAAACAAGTAAAGAACAAAACAATCACCTTCAAGAAATAAAGCTAGTTGAAACGCATATCCATTCAATTTCTAATTCATGGATTGATGTTGCTTCACGTCATCCATTTTTAGACAAAAACAAATAAGTCCAAGTTACAAAATATGCTGCTAAACATAGCTGCATCTCTTAATAAGAGATGACTATTCGAAGAACTATAAAAACAAGGACAGCAAAGACCACCGTGTGTGTATGTAGGACGTATCCCTAAAATCAAATGGTTTTGTTTCTACCAAATATTTGTGAACTGTGTAACTGGAGATCCCATTGGATATAAGAACTTGCAACGAGGAGATATGGTACAGTGGAGTATTTTTCCAACAAGGAGGTATGGTACAGTGGAGTATTAAATTAATCAGTTTTGTTGGTTGTCTTCTTCCCGGTCATTTATACCGACAGTAACAAGAACAACAACGTTAGCTTCGTCTACACCATTATAAGCGATAACATTTTAGCAACCTCGAGAGCCCTCTGGAAAATCATCTTTTCACATCGAGTGACTCATCAGAACACAGAGACATCGAACGACATCAATTTTATTTAGTACTACCTAGAGAAGGTTTCACTGATGTGTTTTCCAATAAAACATTGCATCCCTTCACCGTCAGGTTACCTCAAGCAATACAGCTTGATGCATAGGCTCACTGGAATGTAGTTTTTGGTAGAAAAAATTAATTCTACTCACAATAATAATCTGATGGAGATCGATGACGACGACGAACGAGTTCAAACATATTTTGAACAAATATGATCTTATTTACGAATCAAAAAACACCATGATCGAGTATCGTCGCTGTCCATCAGATGTTCGCCTAGTGTGATTGCTTGGGGAGACACGAACATAAAACAACAGTCATTAGACCGATTCTACAACTATGTGCAAAATCCTTTCGAGTTCTAACACTTTAACGCGTCCATCATAGTTGTGACCTGAGGTGGCCAGGTATAATGTACCGGAATCTTTGAAATCAACTTTGATATCGTATTTTACTCAGTTAGAATTTGTCAAGTACCCAATTTTTCGCCAGTGAAATTCATTAAATTAATTCTTAGTCTAGCCGACAATTAACTGTCTTGGAGTAGAATTTGGACAAAGGAATGTTTACCTAACTGGGTCATGCTGTTAGAATATTTATAGTAGAACCGAACTGGATGTATGACAGGCCTGAGAGAGGAAAATTCTCACGTATAGCTGTCAAAGTTATTGGAAACAAATGGTAGGGTGATATTTCGACCCCAGGTGGCATTTTTTGGCATCTTGATAGGCGGTTTTTCAAATGTCCGTAGGGATAGCATTTATTCCGATTGGTCAAATGTAGAAGGAGGGTTGGGTCGAACCCTAGAATTGGGGAAATATATTCTCTAAGCTAATGAGTTTAAATCAGTCTTCTGGAAGGTGCTTTGCAAGAAAGCAGTGTTGAACTACTATCATTAATTCTGGAATAAAGACTCCGGGGATATTTTTAGAGCAGTGCCTTCGTAACAATAAGCTCAGGAAAGTCCGCCGGAAATCAAACGGCAGAAGCACGCCAAAAACACAAGGTATTTAACTCAAATTCACATTTATCATGATGTAATTTATGTGATGTTTTCTTTGTTACAGATGCATGATGTGTTCATATTTTTGTACGAATAGTTCGGTATTACATTGATTTAATAATGTACTTCTGAATCATGAGTTAGAATTTTCAATTTATATACATAGGTAGGTTAATGGGTGGTGTAGAAAACCCGCCGTATATATTTGTGATTAGATAGTGTTACATTAATTTTGAATTTATCATATTAGTGAATATGGATTGTGTGTTATGATATATTGCCTCGTTTTACGTAATGATTTACGGGAATATATGTGACTTTCCCAAATTCTGATGTCGATAATTAGCAGTATCACTGTATTGATCTGAAGACTTGTGTAGTATTTGCTAGCCGTATAAAAGTTAACACTGATAGTAAGATCTGATTGTTCGAACCAGAAAGACGGACGGACAATCTCAACTCTTAAAGCATAACAAGATACTTAGGGCGTTTTACCCTTTTCTTTTCAAGGGAAAATAGTTTGTTTGAAGAAAGAGTGCGAAATAACGAGAAGTCGAAATTCAAAAGGAGGGAAGAAAAGTCAGAAGTCAGAGTTGTGGAATCCCACGTTCAACCAAAAAGGGCAAGCTAAAGTCGTGACGCACGCAGAAGGAAAAAAACAGCTTTTTTTCGGCTAACTTCATCTATTTTATTAGTGTTTGAATTTTTAATTAATGTATCCATTATTTTAAAGCTTCGGTTTTGAAATACTTCTGAACGAAGAATATTCAGAAGGAAAAAAAATTGTAATTTACTGTGTCATTCTTCTCTTGATTGTATTTTAATTAAATTCTTTTTTTATTTTTACGGGGGCTCGTGTGTTGTCTTTTTTCAAGATACCGTCTCAGATTACCATATCCATTCTATGACCGGGCAAATTACACCGTAGAGGTCATCCTTTAGATAACGAGTATTAGCGGGAGGTTGTTTCGAGCGTTGTTTTTCCAAGTTACGCAATACCTCTGACCAGGAACTTGTGCAATATTGTACTAATAGCGTTTGATGACCGAGCACCCCGTTACAGAATTAAAGTAGCGACAGAAGGCACTGCATTTCGTATGACGATTATGCAGAAGGATATACTTTGTTGGGCTTTGATTCACTCCAGACAAATGTAGCGAGGAGGGACATTTGCACTCTACCAAATCAGGTCAACTTCGTTTGAAACTTCAATTTGCAGTACATCTGGCTAACACAATAAACTTAATATATACATGTAATGCAGAATGTAGCAATGCTCTGGAAATCAACAATTTGAGAAACCTGGTCCAAGACTCTCGGAGAACCAAAAGTTGAATAAAGACCTATGTAGATGGGCGGCAATGACTGTTACTGTCCGGAACAGCAGCAGAAATGAACGAGATACGATTAGTCATGATGTCAAGATGACCATAACAAGACTTATTCTCCATTGTTGTTTGGCTAAAAGATTCACGGGTCTGGCTAGGGAAACTGGTTCTGTCAACCTGAGCATTTCTAGTTAGAAGCAAAACGACACGTTTGATGATGAGATCAGGAAACGTCTTGGAAGAATATATAGAAGACGTATGGGCCCTAGTATCCAAAGATAGGATTTTGATAAAGCAGTATAAAGACTTGAGTGATCAATCCTTACCAGCATGACCTTTCTGCAAACGAAACGACTCGAAGTTCTCTTTTAACTAGGTAAGGAGACTATCCACTCATCGCCTTACTTGAGACATATTTTCAAAGAAAATTCAGGTACGATCTAATAACTTAAATACATATAAACTTAATAAACCCAAAAAGAGTAATGAATGCTTGGGAACATTATTATCTTAAGGACTTATAGTTAGTACACAACCAGTGGAGTGTGCTAATGTAAGGCGTTTACGAAAATATAAAGACTTTCAAGTTTATGTAATCAACATGGAACGACTGTCACCAACTACGAATCAACTTGCAAAGTTTATTTTCCAAACATTTTTTAATATTTTTATTAATATGGATAGTCAATATGAAATTTAAAGGATAATATTCCATTGCAACGCATTATACTGTGTGGATTTTCTTCATCAGCATAGTCTTGTATTCCTAGCTATCCCGTAAAACTTATGGTGCCTAGTTTTCATCATACGAACTCTATAAACAATGATACAATAGATATAGTTTTCCATTAAGTGCACTCAAAAGTGAAGTGTACATAGAAAAATAACCCTGTATTGTATCATTGGAAGTCTAGTCTGACTCCAGAGTGTTGTAAACCTTGTAGATATGTTCATTTATAATATTTATTATCTTTTACTTTGTAATTAAGTGTAAGGGACGGGCCATAATCATTTCTTTACATAGCTGATATTTCAGTGTGCATAGCTATTTAAAAAAATGAATTGTGTATTGGATAGTATATCAAGCACGGTCAGTTGGATACTATATTTTTGTGTTACTCCCTTCTAGATGATACACTTTTCGTCGGATAGCATGTATGCAGAATTTACACACTGCACAAAGCGTTTGGATAATATGTGAGTGTGTTTGATAGCGATCAAAACACGAGTGTGAGTTTGTAGAGAGTTACTGAATTGTAATCAAAAGAGGATACTGGATAGTATATCCAAATGTTGGTATTGGATAGTACTCAAAAAGTGGATATTGGATAGTAAATCTGAACTGGATTGTTGGATAGTACTCAAAAAGTGAATATTGGATAGTAAATCTGAACGGGGGTATTGAATAGCAAATTTGAACTGGGATGTTGGATAGTACTTAAAAAGTGGATATTGGATAGTAAATCTGAACGGGGGTATTGGATAGTAAATTTTAACTGGGATGTTGGATAGTACTCAAAAAGTGGATATTGGATAGTAAATCTGAACGGGGGTATTGGATAGTAATTTTTAACTGGGATGTTGGATAGTACTCAAAAAGTGGATATTGGATAGTAAATCTGAACGGGGGTATTGAATAGTAAATTTTAACTGGGATGTTGGATAGTACCCAAAAAGTGGATATTGGATAGTAAATCTGAAGTAAATATTAGATCTTGGTCTGTATCACTGAAATAGTCACCAAACTAACAAGCAGAGCGTGCTAGTTTTTAAATAACTATTGGGAAAAAACATCATTCGCTTAAAAATGTCGGCACCAGAGAGCTCATATGGCTTCGCAATATTTAGCATTCCTTTAAATATGTGGTAATTGTTGATCAAAACTCGTTAATTTTAAGCATTATAGTATACGGCAGTGAGCTGTACAAAACAAGAGATGTATTACTTCATTCAACACTACTCTACATGGCGTAAAAAAATTTTTGTCAAGTTTGTTGCTGTTGCTATTTTTCCGATCCTGTAGATATGGGTATTTTAGTTGAATCCTGCTGTTATCAGCCAGAAAACAGACTAGTATAACCATACAATAGAAAACAGTAATTAAAAATACCTCATAGTCGTCGTTTGATTGGCCTTCCTTCGAAGTATTATTGATGGGCTTTCCTGCCGTAGAATAATTCCCAATCTCACAATAGCTTTCAGACGTTTCGTGATCTTTAAGGGAAAAAAAATAAATTTAAGTTTACTGCGAACTGAGATGGTCTTTAAAGAAATAATTAATCACAGAGATTTAAAATAAATTTGGAATTCATTATAATTGTTTAAAATACAGCTTTTTTAACAAAAGATCTTGCACTCTATCTATCTATCTATCTATCTATCTATCTATCTATCTATCTATCTATCTATCTATCTATCTATCTATCTATCTATCTATCTATCTATCTATCTATAGCAACCTATCTAGTTTTCCATCATATCTTTGCTATCTCAAAACATCTTTCTGTATTAGAAATCAATTTGTATAGAGTTCTGTATTTTTTTCATTTCTAATAGAAGCTTGTTATGGGTAGGTCGTAGAAAAGTTAGAAGCAAATAGTTACGGAACGAGAAGAATATTATACTGTAATATTTCAGTATTGTCAATAACATGATGTTATTAAATATTCACTTGGAATATTTGCAGCTTTCCATAAATTACAGAGACTGATCCAGTTTATGTGCATTTCGTTTCGTAAGTAAACAATATATATATATATATATATATATATATATATATATATATATATATATATATATATATATATATATATAATATCTGTCTTGATATGTGATTTTCACGATATATGCCTATTGCGTACACAAAATAAGTCTTTTGCACTGCTCTTTGGATGAACTGGTCGATTGGGCACAAAAAGTAATATATGTTAATGACCCTTCGATGACTTAGTTGGGTATGTGATTTTACTGATACGAGTCTATTCAGTGTCATTAGACTGTTACGAGTCTATTCAGTGTTATTAGACTGATACGAGTCTATTCAGTGTCATTAACTGATACGAGTCTATTCAGTGTCATTAGATTGATACGAGTCTATTCAGTGTCATTAGACTGATACGAGTCTATTCAGTGTCATTAGACTGATACGAGTCTATTCAGATACGAGTCTATTCAGTGTCATTAGATTGATACTAGTCTATTCAGTGTCATTAGACTGATACGAGTCTATTCATTGTCATTAGCTGATACGAGTCTATTCAGTGTCATTAGACTGATACGAGTCTATTCAGTGTCATTAGACTGATACGAGTCTATTCAGTGTTATTAGATTGATACGAGTCTATTCAGTGTCATTAGACTGATACGAGTCTATTCAGTGTCATTAGACTGATACGAGTCTATTCAGTGTCATTAGACTGATACGAGTCTATTCAATGTCATTTGACTGGTACGAGTCTATTCAGTGTCATTAGACTGATACTAGTCTATTCAGTGTCATTAGACTGATACGAGTCTATTCATTGTCATTAACTGATACGAGTCTATTCAGTGTCATTAGACTGATACGAGTCGATTCATTGTCATTAGACTGATACTAGTCTATTCAGTGTCATTAGACTGATACGAGTCTATTCAGTGTCATTAGATTGATACTAGTCTATTCAGTGTCATTAGACTGATACGAGTCTATTCAGTGTCATTAGACTGATACGAGTCTATTCATTGTCATTAACTGATACGAGTCTATTCAGTGTCATTAGACTGATACGAGTCTATTCAGTGTCATTAGAATGAGATAGTATAATCGAGCATGTCACTATCGAGAAATAATTGAAGATGAAACGGAAAACAATTACCTTTGTTATGTGTAGGAATGCTCCTCATTTGTGTATTTTTGTCAGTACTGACTCGTCTGCAGTTAGAAATTTGGAACTAGAATTAGCAAAGACGGTACAAGAATGGCATGTTTAAACAGTAACTAGAATTAGCAAACATGATACAAGAGTGACATGTTTAAACAGTAACTAGAATTAGCAGCAAACATGATATAAGAGTGACATGTTTAAACAGTTACTAGAATTAGCAAACATGATACAAGAGTGACATGTTTAAACAGCAACTAGAATTAACAAAGACGATACAAGAATGGCATGTTTAAACAGTAAGTAGAATTAGCAAAGATGATACAAGAGTGAGATGTTTAAACATCAACTAGAATTAGCAAAGACTATACAAGAGAGACTTGTTTAAAACCACCGATCAAGTGCTAGGAGAGAATATTGAAGTGAAGTCTGTTTGGTAGTGTAGTAGTGTATGTTGTTTAGTAGTGAATAACATCGCATCACTACATGTATTACACAAGCTATATATATATATATATATATATATATATATATATATATATATATATATATATATATATATATATATATATATATATATATATATATATATATATATATATGTATATATATATATATATATATATATATATATATGCAACATTCGTATCTTTATTTAATTGTCTTCGCGACGAATGCAGAAGATGCAATATTTGAAAGAAATTTTGCTTTTGCACCTTGATAGTGTGTGTGTGTATGTTTTTGTTTTTGTGTGTGTGTGTGTGTGTGTGTGTGTGTGAGTGTGTGTGTGTGTGTGTGTGTGTGTGTGTGTGTGTGTAAACTTGAAACAAAAAATGGCACCTACACTGATGCTGATATAACTTTGCATGTACTATTAGTTCCAATAATGTATGTATAAGAAAATCTGCACTGAAAATATATACAAATATTATTTACTGTATACGACATACGTATGTTCGTATGAATTAAACCAAATCAAATTCAGACAAAAGTTAAGTGACAAAATAAGTGTACATTAAACGTACCGCTTCCATTTCAAAATAATAATGGTAACAATAATCAAGACGCCAACCACAACCACACCACCAACTGCACCACCTATGGCTGCCACATTGACACCAGGGGAAGTCGGATTCTGACCTGATTGATATATAAGTAATCTTTGTTATGTATGTATGCATGTATGTATGCATGTATGTGTGTGTGTGTGTGTGTGTGTGTGTGTGTGTGTGTGTGTGTGTGTGTGTGTGTGTGTGTGTGGCCTGAATATACTAAATGGCAGTATTTGAAAAAATCAGAAAAAGATTTTTATATTTAGATATTATTACCGAAAATGCTGCCTGAAAATATATAGAGAATAAAATCGTGAGATGGAAATATATAGAGAATAAAATCGTGAGATGGAAATATATAGAGAATAAAATAGTGAGATGGAAATATATAGAGAATAAATTCGTGAGATGGAAATATATAGAGAATAAAATCGTAAGATGGAAATATATAGAGAATAAATTCGTGAGATGGAAATATATAGAGAATAAAATCGTAAGATGGAAATATATAGAGAATAAATTCGTGAGATGGAAATATATAGAGAATAAAATCGTAAGATGGAAATATATAGAGAATAAATTCGTGAGATGGAAATATATAGAGAATAAAATAGTGAGATGGAAATATATAGAGAATAAAATCGTGAGATGGAAATATATAGAGAATAAAATCGTGAGATGGAAATATATAGAGAATAAAATCGTGAGATGGAAATATATAGAGAATAAAATAGTGAGATGGAAATATATAGAGAATAAAATAGTGAGATGGAAATATATAGAGAATAAAATAGTGAGATGGAAATATATAGAGAATAAAATAGTGAGATAGAAATATATAGAGAATAAAATAGTGAGATGGAAATATATAGAAAATAAAATAGTGAGATGGAAATGGTTAAATAACATTAAACATTGTGTCATCAAGTGACACATTATCTTATAAAGCGCTAAGGATTGTTAACTACAAATAAGGTAATAGGCTTACTCAAAGTGTCATCTAAATCAATGAAGAACGTCCTAAGCTCGATCCCAAACCATGTCATGTTTAGATTCTAATATATTACCAATACTGGAGATTCTCTTTGCCATTTGTATCGAGGAGACGTAGGAGACGAAAAGTTTTATATTTTGAAAAGAAAAAAATGTAACATCATATTTCCCAAATACCATACACTTGTAAAACTGATCACAGCAAAAATGTCATAACTGTGGAATTTATTTTCTGGCGTATACCAGTAAAGTTTATTTATATTTCAGAAAGAAGCCACAAAGACGCATATATTTCATACAGAAATCTCCATATAAATTGTGTGTTTTATTGGCATAGTTCCTAATATTGTGTTATTTTAATTTGGATTTATTTGTCTACTTTAAATATTTAGTTCCCTGATACAATGTATGTTAAATAGTCTAAGAGAGGTAACTCTGATTGTTCCAAAAACTCCTCACCAATTTATGGCATTCAAAATACATTGTGTATATATATATATATATATATATATATATATATATATATATATATATATATATATATATATATATATATATATATATATATATATATAGATATATATATATATAGATAGATAGATAGATAGATAGATAGATAGATAGATAGATAGATAGATAGATAGATAGATAGATAGATAGATAGATAGATATAGATATATATATGCAATAATCATAAAGAATGTCATCGTGATATAATACAAAGTTTGCCATACCGATTTTACACGTTTCTCCCAACCATCCAGCTACGCAGCCAAATAAGCAGCTTCCATCTTTAACCGAGCAACTGCCGTTAATACAATTACCACACATGTCTTGACATCCACGACCGAACGTTCCATGATCACACTCTGCAAAGGATTTAGTTTGTCTTTTTTTTTACATGCCAAAATTAGAGTAAGACAAATTACTTATCTATAACCAATATTCAGTCGCCCATTAAGGTGTAAACTCAATATGAACTAACCTACCATACGGCGGATACGAAATATAAAGTTATTAGTTGAACAACGAATATTGACAGCTCATGGTTTCATTTTAATTGCTTAGATTATGAGTTTCTGAAATATAAAGTTTGCTTTTTTCTCATGAAATTTCCCATTACCTATTTTGCACGTGTTACCACGCCATCCTGATTGACAACCGTCTGTGCACTGTCCGTCTGTGTTTGAGCAAGTCTTGTTATTGAAACAGCCACCGCAAGTTTCCACACATCCGATACCGTATCTACCCTGTTCACAGTCTAAAGATAATTGTATTTTAAAGTATCAGAAAGTGAATAGTTCCATTATAAAAATAAATGTGTACATTAAACAGAATATACGTTTTTGTTCATCCTTTATTCGTTGAAGCATTTTCGCATCATCATGATTTATGCTATCTGGTTGATAAATTATAATATATATATATATATATATATATATATATATATATATATATATATATATATATATATATATATATATATACAGAGAGTGAGAGAGATATTTTAAATGATGAAAACAAAATATTTACGCTAAACAGACTATGAAAAGGAGTGACAAGTTTCCTGTATTATGCTGGAATATTGCCTATTTTGTCAACATTATCAGGAAATATAGTTATCAGGTAAGTAAAGATACCTATTTTACAAGTTGCGCCTTGCCATCCAGCCTCACACCCCTTAGCACAATATCCGTCCAGTTTTGAACAATTGCTGTTACCGTTGAGGCATCTACCACATGTCTCCTGACATCCAGGACCGTATGTTCCACTTTCGCACCCTGAAAGAAAACACGATCCAACAACAAATATATGTTTTCAGATTTATTGGAGTCTTGATTTTTAAAATATTTTTAATAAAGTTCGGCAATTCAAATTTTAAGTCAAAACAGTGACGTTATCTGAAAACGCAGGAGAATTGATCTTTTATCATCTCGTGATGCTTGCAAATCAATTCCTGACATTGTTACTATTGGAAGAGTTTTAAAGGAATATTTCTCTAGAGTTAAAGTCTGCTGGAAATGTCCTGAAAAGTATTGATTTTAAATGTGGTTCAGTTCTCCTTCTTCTCTGTAATCTTCTGCTCCTCCTCCTTCTTATTCTTTTCTTCTTCTTCTTCTTCTTCTTCTTCTTCTTCTTCTTCTTCTTCTTCTTCTTCTTCTTCTTCTTCTTCTTCTTCTAATGATAATGATGATGATGATGATGATGATGATGATGATGATGATGATGATGATGATGGTGGTGGTGTGGTGGTGTGGTGATGATCGTTGTTATTATTATAAGTAGTAGTATTGGTAGAAAGTGAATTACCTTTTTTGCACGTTTCTCCTCTCCATCCTTCAAGACAGCTATTCATACAATGTCCGTCTGTGGTTGAGCAGCTATTGTTACCATTTAGACAATGCCCACAAGTTTCCACACATCCTCTACCGTATGTCCCATTTTCACACTCTGTAAGAGACATTTGTGATATACATAACAATACTGATGCGACGTAAAGGGTGTTTGTGACACTTATATCAGTATTAACGTGATGTAAAGGGTGTTTCTGACATTCATTTCAGTATTAACGTGACATAAAGGATGCTTGTGACATTAATATCAGTATTATTGCGATGTAAAGGGTGTTTGTGACATTCATGTCAATATTGACGTGATGTAAAGGATATCTTTTTGACATTCATATCAGTATTAACGTTATGTAAAGGGTGTTTGTGACATGAAAATCAGTATTATTGTAATATAAAGGTGTTTCTGATAGTTATATTAGTATTAACGTGACGTAAATTATGTGTGACATTCATATCAGTATTAACGTGATGTAAAGTATATTTGTGACATTCACATCAGTATTATTATGATGTTAAGTATGTATACGACATTAATATCAGTATTATTGTGATATAAAGATGCTTGTGACCTTCATATCAGTATCAACGTGATATAAAGGATATGTGTGGAATTCACATCAGTACTAACGTGATGTAAAGGGTTTTTGTGGCATTCATATCATCATTAACGTAATGCAAATGGAGTTTGTGACATTCATGTCAGTATTAACGTGACGTAAATGATGTTTGTGGCATTCATATCAGTAATAACGTGTTGTAAAGGGTGAAAGGTGTTTGTGACATTCATATCAGTAATTTTGGGATGTAAAGGGTGTTTCTGACATTTATATCAGTATTATTGTGATGTAAAATGATGTTTGTGCCATTTATATCAGTATTAACGTAATGTAAACTGTGTTTGTGACATTCATATCAGTATTAACGTGATGTAAATGCTGTTTGTGCCATTCATATCAGTACGAACGTAACGTAAAAGATGTTTGTGGCATTCATATCAGTATTATTGTGATGTAAAGTGTGTTTGTGGCATTCATGTCAGCATTAACGTGACATAAATGATGTTTGTGTCAATTACATCTGTATTAACGTGCTGTAATGGGTGTTTGTGACATTCATATCAGTATTATTGTTATGTAAAGGATATTTTTGACTTCATATTAGTACTAACGATGTTTGTGACATTAATAGCAATATTTTTGTGACATAAAGGATGTTTTAGACATTCATATCAGTAGAATTGTGATGTAAAAGGATGTTTGTGCCATTCATATCAGTATTATTAACGTGATGTAAATGGTGTTTGTGACATTCATATCAGTATTAACGTGATGTAAAGGATATTTGTGTCATTCATATCAGTATTACCGTGATGTAAAGGGTATTTGTGTCATTCATATCAGTATTACCGTGATGTAAAGGGTATTTGTGTCATTCATATCCGTATTAACGTGATGTAAAGGAAGCTGGTGACATTTATATCAGTATTGATCTGATGTAACGGGTAAAGGGTGGTTGTGACACTTATATCAGTACTATTGTGATGTAATGGGTTCTTGTGACACTCATATAAGTATTATTGTGATACAAAGGGTGTTTGTGACATTCATATCAGCATTAACGTGATGTAAAGTATGTTTTGTGACATTAATATCAGTATAATTGTAATTTAAAGGTGCTTCTGACATTTATATCCGTTTCAACGTGGCGTAATTGATGTTTGTCACATTCATATCAGTATTAACATGATGAAAAAGATGTTGTTGACGTTTATGTAATTACTATTGTGATGTAAAGTACGTTTGTGACATTCATATCAGTATTAAGGAGATGTAACAGGTACAAGGTGGTTCTGACACTTATATCAGTATTATTGTGATAGAAAAGGTGTTTTGATATTCATATCATTATCACAACACTCATAATTATCTAAATAAATGGAGGGTTTTCAATCAGGCTGAAACAAATTATTGACATGGAAGCGTTATATTTCTTTTTGCTATCGATTAATTTGTGTAACGTACAAGAACAGTAAACAATCCAGGTCAAGCTTTATAGGACAATGTCCTAGTCACACTCTTTTCCACTACGTAATGACCTAATCACACTTTATGGCATTAAGTACCAGAATAATTAACTGTCCTAATCGCACTTTATGGCATTAAATACCAGAATAATTAACTATCCTAATCACACTTTATGGCATTCAGTACCAGAATAATTAACTATCCTAATGACACTTTATGGCATTAAGTACCTGAATAATTAAGTGTCCTAATCACACTTTATTAGATTAAGTACCTGAATAATTAACTATCCTAATCACACTTTATGAGATTAAGTACCTGAATAATTAACTATTCTCATCACACATTATGAGATTAAGTACCAGAATAATTAACTATCCTAATCACACTTTATGGCATTCAGTACCAGAATAATTAACTATCCTAATGACACTTTATGGCATTAAGTACCTGAATAATTAACTGTCCTAATCACACTTTATGAGATTAAGTACCTGAATAATTAACTGTCCTAATCACACTTTATGGCATTAAGTACCAGAATAATTAACTGTCCTAATCACACTTTATGGCATTAAATACCAGAATAAATAACTGTCCTAATCACACTTTATGACATTATGTACCAGAATAATTAACTGTCTTAATTACACTTTATGGCTTTAAATACCAGAATAATTAACTGTCCTAATCACACTTTATGGCATTAAGTACCAGAATAATTAACTGTCCTAATCACACTTTATGAGATTAAGTACCTGAATAATTAACTATTCTAATCACACATTATGAGATTAAGTACCAGAATAATTAACTATCCTAATCACACTTTATGGCATTCAGTACCAGAATAATTAACTATCCTAATGACACTATATGGCATTAAATACCAGAATAATTAACTATTCTAATCACACTTTATAAGATTAAGTGTCTGAATAATTAACTTTTCTTATCACACTTTATGGCATTAAGTACCAAAAAAATTAACAATCCTAATCACACTTTATGGCATTAAATACCAGAATAATTAACTCTCCTAATCACACTTTATAGCATTAAGTACCAGAATAATTACCTATCCTAATCACACTTTATAAGATTAAGTGCCTGAATAATTAACTTTTCTTATCACACTTTATGGCATTAAGTACCAGAAAAATTAACAATACATACATACATACATACATACATACATACATACATACATACATACATACATACATACATACATACATGTTTTATCGATTTTAGGCATAAAATATATAACATTAAAAGATAATATGGCTGGTCTTTGACAATATAAACGTTAAAAGTACTATATCAGATTTCCAAGTCGACTAACCTGCATCGCATCGTAATCCCATCCATCCCTTGTCACAACCATAAAGACAAGCTCCAGTATCCATGTCACATGTTCGACTTTGATTGCATCTTCCGCATGTCAAGTTACAGAACTCAGAGTAAACTCCATCAAGACATTCTTGAGAGAAAGTAAAAGCCGTATAGTACTGTTATAACATTAACTTAACGAATTAATTAACACGTCGTTAGGCATTTGTGTCAATTGTAAAAGGTCTTATGTATATATATATATATATATATATATATATATATATATATATATATATATATATATTAATTGAGAGAGTAATATAGACAGACAGACAGACAGACAGACAGACAGATAGATAGATAGATAGATAGATAGATAGATAGATAGATAGATAGATAGATAGATAGATAGATAGATAGATAGATAGATAGATAGATAGATAGATAGATAGATAGATAAGAAAATTTCGAACTCAAATTATATATTAAAAATTGAAAAAACATTTGCAATAATTAGATAATTAGTATTGTATAAATAATTAGTATTGCATAAATAAATATTATTGAATAACTGATAAGTATTGTATAAATAATCATATTCTATAATAATAAAAATATTGTAAAAAAGAATTAGTATTGTATAAATAATTAATATTGTATAAATAATTAGTATTGTATAAATAATTAGTATTGTATAAATAATTAATATTGTATAAATAATTAGTATTGTATAAATAATTAGTATTGTATAAAAAATTAGTATTGTATAAATAATAAGTATTGTATAAATAATCATATTCTATAACAACACAAATATTGTAAAAAAGAATTAGTATTGTATAAATAATTAATATTGTATAAATAATTAGTATTGTATAAATAATTAATATTGTATAAATAATTAGTATTGTATAAATAATTAGTATTGTATAAATAATTAATATTGTATAAAAAATTAGTATTGTATAAATAATAAGTATTGTATAAATAATCATATTCTATAATAATAAAAATTTTGTAAAAAAGAATTAGTATTGTATAACTAATTAGTATTGTATAAATAATTAATATTGTTAAAATAATTAGTATTATATAAATTACTAGCATTGTATAAATAATTAATCTTGATGTAAAAAAAATATTTCATAATTGTCTACTTTTTAAATTAATCCGTAAACTTATTTTTATGATATTAGTTTTTATCACTTTCGCTATTTAGGTTATTATATAAATAGGAATAATATAAAATATTCTGAAAAAATTATGTAAAGGAACGTAAGTCAAACGCCAATCCTTAGCGTAGAATAAGAACATAATACATTATATTTAAATAAAATGATTTTCGTATAGAGTTTTGAAATGTAGACTTTTGGATATACCGTATTAAGATGTTGAATCCAATTGGTTTTCTTTAACAGACGTTCCATCTCAGAATCAATTATGTCAATTGGAGGAAATGAAAAATCTCGCAAAGTATGGGGACTGTCGTTAAAATGTGCGACATGAGATGGAAAATATTCATCGATAAATGATTCATGCGTTAAGATATCTGTTGACTGGTTTGTCCGAGTTTTGCCTGATATGGACTTTAACTCTGAATCTACTCTGACTTTTATAATTCCAAATCCCTTTGAATAGTATTGGACAGTGGCGGCGTTAGGGCCGACTATGAACGCGCGGGGCCCGGGGCAGTTATGACAAACTCATAAGGACAACATTAGGCCTGAATAGCGGGGGGGGGGGGGGAGCGGACGCCCCGCTTGCCACTCCCAAACGCGATTCATCGTCTTGGATAAAGAATCTGTTTTCTGTTCTTGATAAATGAGCTATGTTTAACAAATAGAGTAGAGATTTGTTTTTATATCAGGATATCTGACACACACAAAAACAGCCAAAATTAAACGAAAGAAATAAAATAAAAGAAATAAGCGCATGAACATCAAATTCAACCTCTTCCCTGGATTTATTATTGTTGGAGTACCTACACGAAAGTTGAAGAAGAATTTGAGACCAGTTTTGGTGAACGTTTAAGGTAAAACTTTTAAGTTGCTTTTTGTCTCCTACTGTCACTTAACCTACATTTAATATCCCTAGGTCATAGTTTCTTAGCGTCAACTACATGTAACAATCAGACGTCATTAGCATTAGCGTTAATTCACCCACATGTAATAATAAAATTTCAATTACACACCAGTCTATTAAAGTAAATTTACCCACATGCAATAATAAAAATGTAATTACACACCAGTCTATTAAAGTAAATTCATCCACATGTAATAATAAAAATTCAATTACACACCAGTCTATTAAAGTAAATTCACCCACATGTAATAATAAAAATGTAATTACACACCAGTCTATTAAAGTAAATTCACCCACATGTAATAATAAAAATGTAATTACACACCAGTCTATCAAAGTAAATTCACCCACATGTAATAATAAAAATGTAATTACACACCAGTCTATCAAAGTAAATTCACCCACATGTAATAATAAAAATGTAATTACACACCAGTCTATCAAAGTAAATTCACCCACATGCAATAATAACAATGTAATTACACACCACAGTCTATTAAAGTAAATTCACCCACATATCATAACCCCAGCTCATTACAATCAGTGTGTGTGTGTGTGTGTGTGTGTGTGTGTGTGTGTGTGTGAGAGAGAGAGAGAGAGAGAGAGAGAGAGAGAGAGAGAGAGAGAGAGAGAGAGAGAGAGAGAGAGATTTGGATTTTAATCTAGCTTTAAAGACATTTCAGTCATACCACTACGATGTCTGCGGTGTGGCAGTATATAGTGATGTCTTCTAGCACTGAGGCATGATACCACAGGCATGCATCATGATGTCACACCCAGTCACATTATCCTAACACCGGGCTGACTGACCAGTCCTAAAATCGACCTCCTAGCGAGGCAGCTGTTAAATCAGTGTTTATTAAGGTCAACTTACATGCATGTAATAATTGATGGACATTACCGCGAATCCATTTTCGTCAATTAACGAACATGCAGTAATCAAAGGTCATTTCCACCACAGTCTATTAGCCTCAATTAACCCACATGCAGTAATCAAAGGTCATTTCCACCACAGTCTATTAGCCTCAATTAACCCACATGCAGTAATCAAAGGTCATTTCCACCATATTATATTCATGTGCCTGCACGACATGTAATAACCCTAGGTCATTACCACCAGTGTACTCGCCTCAATTCAGCCCCATGTAATTAATAATCAGCGAGCAGTACCACCAGTGTACTCGCCTCAATTCAGCCCCATGTAATTAATAATCAACGAGCAGTACCACCAGTCTACTAGCCTCAATTCAGCCCCATGTAATTAATAATCAACGAGCAGTACCACCAGTCTGCTAGCGTCAATTCAGCCCCATGTAATTAATAATCAAAGAGCAGTACCACCAGTCTACTAGCGTCAATTCAGCCCCATGTAATAACCTTAGGTCATTACCACAATAGTGTATTAGCATCAATTCACCCACATGTAATAAACCTAGGTCATTACCACAACCAATGTTTCCACAAAGCTGCGCGCGCAGCTTGTTTTATGTCTTAGTGCAGCTAAATGTATTCTGCAAGCAGAGATAATTCTTAATTCTCGTGAACACATGATCGGACAACCTACAATGCTAGATAAATAAAGACCTGGTTGTATTTGGTAAATACCAAGGAATGATCACTGATGTCTATCTAACCTAAATGCAATCATTACTGTCTTGTAATCATTTATCATTTATCAAAGGTAAATTTGCCCATGTATAGACATTTGAGGAAAACTTGTATACATAAAATATCATTCACTTTCGTACATATTGAAACTTTTCAGAAGCGGGACAGTTTTCTACATATCTAGCAAAGCTGATGTGAAGGGAAGCCATTTGTCTAATATACTTCAAATTTTATTACCATCCAACAACTTGGAAACAAATGTTTTGGGTTATATCTCTGTTACCTAACACTGCATTTTTAATCAATTGTTGGCCAACTCTCCAGTTGATACAGTTGTCTAAATGTATGATAATGTGTTTCCCTTTCATCGTACGATTACTGTTTATTTTTGGACATTCCATCTACTTATCTTTTCACTCCATACATCGTTACATTATTTAACATCATAGAACTAAGTTTCCCCAAGATCAATAATGTTTCTCGCTATCGATGATTTTACTAGAAGTATTACAATGTTTCCCATAACTAAAAAGCAGTTTGTTTATTCAAATAGTATCGCTCGTGTTGCTTTTTAATTTTTAGACCCTTCAAAACATAGAATAATGTGAAATTACAATAAAAGATATGTAATTGGTTCTTCATTTTTATTTATTATCTTTGATGTGTTTTTTTAAGGCTCAAACATTTAGGCATCCCTTGTAATGGGCACGGTAAAACTAACCTAATGCAATCATTATGGATTAAGGAATGATCACTGATGTCTATCTAACCTAAATGCAATCATTATGGATTAAGGAATGATCACTGATGTCTATCTAACCTAAATGCAATCATTATGGATTAAGGAATGATCACTGATGTCTATCTAACCTAAATGCAATCATTATGGATTAAGGAATGATCATTGATGTCTATCTAACCTAAATGCAATCATTATGGATTAAGGAATGATCACTGATGTATATCTAACCTAAATGCAATCATTATGGATTAAGGAATGATCACTGATGTCTATCTAACCTAAATGCAATCATTATGGATTAAGGAATGATCATTGATGTCTAACTTAATGCAATCATTATAGATTAAGGAATGATCATTGATGTCTAACTTAATGCAATCAGTATGGATTAAGAAGTGATCACTGATGTGTAGCCTAATCCAATCATTATGGATTAAGAAGTGATCATTGATATCTAATTTAATGCAATTATTATAGATTAAGGAATGATCATTGATGTCTAACTTAATGCAATCAGTATGGATTAAGAAGTGATCACTGATGTGTAGCCTAATCCAATCATTATGGATTAAGAAGTGATCATTGATATGTAACCTACTGCAATCATTATGGATTAAGAAGTAATCACTGATGTGCAACCTAATGCAATCATTATATATTAAGGAGTGATCATTGATATCTAACCTAATGCAATCATTATGGATTAAGGAGTGATCATTGATGTGTAACCTAATGCAATCATTATGGATTAAGGAGTGATCATTAATGTGTAACCTAATGCAATCATTATGGATTAAGGAATGATCACTGATGTGTAACCTAATGCAATCATTATGGATTAATGAATGATCACTGATGTTGAACTTAATACAATCATTATAGATTAAGGAGTGATCATTGATATCTAACCTAATGCAATCATTATGGATTAAGGAGTGATCATTGATGTCTAACTTAATGCAATCATTATGGATTAAGGAGTGATCATTGATGTCTAACTTAATGCAATCATTATAGATTAAGGAGTGATCATTGATGTCTAACTTAATGCAATCATTATGGATTAAGGAATGATCATTGATGTCTAACTTAATGCAATCATTATAGATTAAGGAGTGATCATTGATGTCTAACTTAATGCAATCATTATGGATTAAGGAGTGATTATTGATGTGTAACTTAATGTAATCATTATAGATTAAGGAGTGATCATTGATGTTTAACAATCCTTACCTATATTTTGGATGATGCTGTATTTTCACATAATTTCTATTAAAATGGTGCATGATAAAACTTACCACCTTCAACGGTGACTTCACATAGTGTCAGTATGGTACTGTTAAATCTTGCGACTGACACAAAGCGGGCAGAAACGTTGATAGATGAAAAGACGGTTGTAAAATTTGTGGAACTTTGTGCTGTTAATGGTCGATTGAATTTCCAGGGGCTTGAGCTATTTCCAACGAATACTTGAAAACCGGATAGCTGAACAACTGCGATGAAATTAAAAATAAAATGACGCGAAACAAAACAAAAAATTTGTTTAGAAACATAGTAAATTTCGAATTCTCCAGTACGATGATACTACTATAGCGGACCTCTGTATTTCCTACATGTAACTTTTTCATCATATGTAGCTAAGCTAATCAGATCTAGATAACACCGATGAAAATACAGGATACAATTGCAATTAAGTTGTAACATTATTTTTAAGTAAAGACCTTAAAAAGCATTTGTATTGTTTGCTAACTTTCTGAAATTTAAATGTTTAACTGATTGTGTAAATGTATAGCATTTAGTACCTACCTAAATACCTATATAGGTAATTAATTACGTATGTACATACATACCTGTATCTGTCCTTCCGTAAACAGTTATGTTCTTCACCATAATCTGAAATCCGATATCAACCTCCCAAGTATGGTCTCCCAGGGAAACATTAGTTGCACTACAGGTGCTGGAATTATCAGGGCTGGATCCATCCTTATTTCCATCAACAGCATTTTCAGCCGTCCAGTTAACGCCGTTATAGTAGATTGTTGACGACTGATACGCGAATTTGTTCAAGGCGAAGTTTCGCCAGCCTTCGTAAATGAGAAGAACATAATTCTTATTTTGTCTATCGAGTTAAAGGACATAAGCGTTCCAAGCAAGGGGTCTATCACAGCTTTATGATATCCTTTTAAGGGTTAATGCTGACCCTAAATCAAGCCACGACTGAACACACGTGATATGAATATGCGTTGAATTGCGAAAACCAAAACGTCATTTTATTGCCTCCAAACCAAGTCTATCGCAGCAGCAATATGAAGATAGGGAAAATACAACTGACGTTCATGGGTCAGTAGTTTGTGTTCAGAATATTTAGTTCGTGTCAAATGTAACAAATGAGCACAACGAAGATGATGTGAATAACTTGTATATAAGATTTTGGGACACACTGATGCTGGTTTAAATGACGAGGGTAAGTATTCACATGACAGTTTCAACGGGTTTTTTTTCGGAGATGTGAGTTTGTGTCTAATCATATATATGAAGGCCCTCATTAGGACATATTGATTGCTATAAACTGTGACACTGTAGAAATCGTAGAGAGATGAGAAAAAATGTTTAAGCTAGGTTAAATGCACATAACCTATCCTTGTTCGTTTGCGGTAATTTCATTCTAACATCGGGTCGCGCTTTATAACACGGCGTACTAATAACTCTCCTTCCTTGCAAAAAGGGCTTCACTCTGATTCAGCACGCATTGTGTATGTGGAACTTATGTGACTTATGCATCTACAGATAGACAAATCAATACTTTACCTGATCTCGATCTCTCCACCTCTGTCAGCCTTAAAGAAATAGTAATGTGTCATTCATAGGATTTTTAACTTAACATTCATAAGATGCGACGTGTGTCGAGAAGATGTTCGTGTGTTTTTTATTTTTAGCACTTATGGTGAGCGGACCGCGTCGGACCTGACACTCACTCGTTGCAAAGAGCATTAACCGCTCAAAGGGTAAGCTGCCAAACACATGGCCACAACTAACACCAGAGTATGCGTACTAGCTACCGCACAAAAACGATCCTGTCGCGACATTGTGTGTCAGTGAATCCCGCACAACGGATTAAATACCTAATGCATCGGGTATGTAACAATTAAATCTCGAACAATTCAATCAAGTATAAAAACTTGTCAAATCCAAATACATGCTGTGAGTGGAGATCGGAAAGATTGATAGTGATAAATGTATGCTGTTGAGCGTGTGCAAAGATGTTTCTGATCAGTTGTGGTCCATGTTATGGATGTTTCTCTGCGTGTCGTGTCTCGTTTATATAAAGCCACCACACACAAAAAAATGCATTTATCTCCTATCACATTCAGGACTTATGTGTTTAGTTGTGTAATATAAATCTGTGCTTTTATGTCGGCCTCTTGAGAATATTCTTCATGGATTTGTTTGCTTATCTAACATATCATCCTCGTAAACTCAATTGTTCATGCTTATTGGTGTAGATAACTTGAGCTTAGTTGATGACGGTGATAAACTAACGGTCTGATCATTTGTTCCATGGCATGTTTAAGTGACAGCAGAGTAAATTGTTTTTGCAAACATCCTGACAAAGCTGGACATCTGCGGATTGAGCAACTAAATAAAGTTTGTTTTTCCGATTTCAACTACTTTAATGTCTGATTTTGCAACTCTCACTGCTATCACGCCCAGTCAGCCCAAAATTTATCGCACGAATTGCATTGTTTGCGCATAATGATGCTTAATCGGAATAAAGTTTTGTGTCACTGAAAAGTCGATCACTTCCACTGGATGCAAATGTTATACAGTAACGATAAGAGCACATATTATCTTCGATGTAAAATATCACCGGAACTAAAATCTCACAGCGGTGATGACAAAGTATAACAGACATACAGTTATATTTCTTTTAAGACGATCAATTACTTTATAACATATAATTTGTATACCCGCAGAATAAATAATAAATGAAATTTCAAAATAAGTTATTGTACATTTTTATTTTAGTTAATTAATCTCAGCATTCAAAACATATATTTGTCCTGGAATATTCAGTATTAAATGCATGATATCATTGTGATATAGTACCGTAAAACATGTTCGTTATCTGAGCATTGCACACTTGAATTCACGGGTAGAATATTAAAGCAAACACAATATCACTAAACAATTAAATTCGTCGATGCCCTTCGTTGCCGCTGTATTTACATTAGTTCGATTGACTGAGCACAGGATCAAATCATTTTTAAGTTGAAACAATCAAAAAAGGCAGCACTTCGTCGTCTCTATTTTTGTATCTGTATCTGTTTTTGAAAATGACGGTAATTAACCGCGAATAATATACTGAGAGGGTAAATGATGGGGGAGGACTTGGCGTGGGGTGTGTGTAATTGACAAGGGGTAATGTCCTGCGGTGAATATCCACCATAATGCGTGTGTGTGTTTAAATATTTCCTACGTAGTTTTAACAAATCTTCAAGTCATTCGGGACCGAAAGAATAGCAGCTGATGGGACCAATTAGTACAGAAATAGTGATTATTATAAAGTACTAAATTAACTAAATTAACTATAAATGGCCTAGTCATTATTATATGGTAATAACTTAACCATGAAAGTCCCAGGGATTATTATATAGTACTACGTTAACTATGAGTGGCCCAATTGATTATTATATAGTAGTACATCAGTTTTGTGTGGCCTAGTGATTATTATATGGCATTATATTAAATATGGGTGGCCCAATGATTATTATATAGTAGTACATCAGTTTTATGTGGCCTAGTGATTATTATATGGCATTATATTAAATATGGGTGGCCCAATGATTATTATATAGTAGTACATCAGTTTTATGTGGCCTAGTGATTATTATATGGCATTATATTAAATATGGGTGGCCCAATGATTATTATATACTAATACAGAAACTATGAGTGAACAAGCGATTATTAATTTTAATTTTCATACCATCACTAAGTCTTGCTGTTCTAAAAAAATAATCCTTAACGACTGCTAATATTCTTGATGTAAAACGACAATAAACTGGTATCGTCTCTGTTCTCTCAACGTATGTATACTTAAAACATAAACATGGTATAAGTATCCAGGTAAAGAAACATTGACAGTTGACCTAGTTACAGGTATGTACTCACACCTACCACACGGAAGTAATTTAAATATAATATATAATATATATATATAATTCAAATGATAGTTCCAAATCAGTTTCTTGTAGCAGATGTACAACTTGGTAAGTGTTCTTGAGGAATCAAAAAGACGTTGATGAATAGGAAGATGCATTGGGTTGATCTCAAAATAAAGATTACATTTGTGAAAATATGGTGCATATTTAACTGCGTATATTGCGTCTTGTTTGACGTAGGTTTTAAATTAAAATATAACCATCTCTCTCTCTCTCTCTCTCTCTCTCTCTCTCTCTCTCTCTCTCTCTCTAACACACACACACACACACACACACACACACACATATATATATATATATATATATATATATATATATATATATATATATATATATATATATATATATATATATATAAAATAAATTCATATACTTACAAGACGCTCCATGACTACTGCCAAGCAGAATAAAAAACAAGGTTTCAATCCTGAATTTAAATTTTATCCAAAGAATATGTGACATCTTCGCAGAAGACATCTTGTAACATGTGACAGTGACGAAAGAAATCACAAGTGAATTATAATTGTTGTGCCTTTAAAGCTTAGTTTAATAGGCGTTCGTATACGAAGCAACAATACCGAGTAGTAAAATTTATTATGCATAAGAAGTTGAACATATTTCTTACCAGGAAGTTTTCAAACCAATGTGCGCATTTCATACACCTAGATACATGAGAGCATTTACAGATAACACTGTGTTGTGGCTTGACAGGGTTGTTATGCCGCCAAGTAGTAGGTGTGTTATGGTGAGTGGGTTGCTCCCAATATTTTGTTTAAATTATCATAGAAGTCCAACCCAGGCTCGATTTTGGTCGGAAGTTAAACTAGTGAAAGATAGATGTAAAACTCCGAATCCGCAGTGACCAATGACGACGGTTAAATGATTGAATATACAAAAAGGGGAAATTCAACGAATAACAATTTAATACAATTCAATAGTCAACTAATTATAATTTCCCAAGCACTCTTCTATCGCTCAACAACCAATTGTATCACTTGATCATTTGTGTGAGACAGCTTTCCAATTGTTCTTTTATTCTGCTAATCTGACAGGTTATTCGCGGGTTATGAGCGTTATTCGTATATTATTGTACAAGTCCCACTTTGTCAAGGGGTATTATACAACATATAATAATAATAACTATAACCCACTCCCCTGTGATACTCGTTATCTAAGAGATGACCGCCCTCGGTATAATTGCCCGGTTCGAGTATGAGAACAGATAGGGTAAACTGAGTAGGTATATTGAACAAACAACTCCGAGCCCCCGTAAAGATAAACAAATAATTTAATCAATTACATACACAATTATGAAACTTCCTTTCATTAGGAATACACGCGGTTTAGAAATACAACTTTCACCGATTTACAATAAGATTTGCAATATATTTAAACAAATTAGCCGTTCTATTACTGATAGTTTTAAATCATCATAGGATCGAGTGGTACAATCGAAATCAATGCTTTGTTCGATTTTAATAACCTGCTGTTCTAGATTTTCGTTCACTGTTCAATCAATGTTGTTTCAAGAAGTCGCTGTCTCGTCCAATTTCTAGGTACTCTGCACTCGTGGATGTTTCCGCTTGATTCCGGACTTGTCCACATATTCATGCGTTCACGGCAATTTCCCTTTCTCTCAATTCTTTTTCCAAAGATTACGTCGTTATTCCCGTAATTTCACGATCTTCCACACAAAAAACTAGTTTCTCTCTTTCAAAAGAAAATTAAAACAACCTAAATCTCTCATTACAGTGGTTACAGTTGAGACTTTCCATTATTCCTGGTTCGAAAAATCAGATATTTATATCAGTGATAACACCTTTACGGCTAGTACATAACTAAATATGTCCTCAAATGAATGTAGTTAAACAAATTGTTAATTCGTTTTGCCTTGACCTAATACGTTAACGTACTACACAGCGAGGCGTTGGATTATGGCTCCGTCTTAATTTCCACAGCATCTAAATTGTATACACTGTCGCTAAATCATCTATGATATCAAAATTCGGTGAATTAACATGTATTATTGTAATCCCCTTACTAATGTAATACATAAAATTCTTAGAACATAATCATTATTCAAAGAAGATGATAAATTCAGGAATTAACGTAAAAATTCCTATTCATAAACTGAACCGGACGTTTTGCACCCCACACCACACCACCCCATACTCCGAAGAAAACCTCTCTGTGAAAACACAGGGACGGTACAATATGTTCCTTAGCCCTCTCATCTCACCCGGCCCAGCGTGGCTGAGTTGTCTAAGGCACTCTCCGTTAAGGATCACTGCTATCTTACCTCTGTCTGCTTGAATTGGAGTTTCAGATTCGGCCAATGTGGGAATGTGAGAAAGCTTGCCAGTAACTTATGGTATAACGGTACCAATTGTGCAAGTCCATGTGGGTGTGGCTTAAGGTGTAGCGTCCATACCATTCAGACATAAAGAACAACACAAGCTATGATTGGTGGATTATGTAAGAGTTGTACTTTCTGTTAGGCTTAAAAAATAGTTTAGCCTCTTGGCAACATGTGAATTTATGTTAATTCCTATACAGATCATATTTTGTATTTTTTATGATTTTTTGAAAATGTCATAGACATGACTGAAAATAGGTATGTTGTGACTAGATAACTCATACCCCTTTCTAGTTCCAGCAGAGTTATCTCTCTTAAATGCAATGGAGTACCTGGTTTTGTCATCATCAAATTGACAATCTAACATTGTTCTCTATAACAGTGCGTGAGATGCACGCTAAATTAGGATAGAAAATATATTTATCTCTCCAAATATTAGCATTGAGGTCTATGGAAAAACAATTGGTACCGTGATACCTTATCGTGGGTCGGTGGTTCTTTGGAAGGGGGGGGGGGGGCCGGATCCTTCCTCCACCATTAATACTGGCCGCCATGTATAGTCGACCGCGTGCTGAAAAATGGCATTAAACACTACAATAACAACAACCTCTCATCTCACACTACATCCAACCTGTCATCAGATAACAGCTATTAAATTTCTTCGGTCAAGCATTTATTCACATCGAATACTCATACGTTCTTGAAACGTGAAACAACGTTATAATACAGCACGGTATCAATTACTTCTCATACATACATCAATAAATTGCGTTTCATCAGTACCTATTCTTAATCCCATTATATTAAGCAATATCACAAAAATCAGATGTATTACTTTACATTACAACTCATACCAATATTCAATTAACGATGCTCTAATATATCCATACATCCATATTAACTAATATTACATACTTCAACCATTTTTCCAAATTCACAATTCAAGCATGTGTCAATTCTATCATATCATACTGAAAAAATGCACTAGTTTACGACGCGGTAACTTAACAGCGAATTTAAAAATTAATTCTGGCCATAATCTTACAATCAACATAATTCCCTACATAATATTCAGCTCATTTCTCAAATACACATGTAAATTAAACAGTACAAAGGTAATTCTACTTACTAATGATCCTAGTAATTAAGTATACATACTACACGTAATTACATGTATCATTTTGCCATAGTCTGCACAAATCTAGCAAATAGCTTGCTGCTCTTTGCGAAGCTTTATGTTTCCTTAGAATCTCCTGTTTTACCGCCAAATTACTATCCTTGAGAGGGTTCTCTCACATGCTGATGTTTTCAGACCATTTGAGGAGGCCCTACTTGTGATTCAATAAATGTTATAATTTTAAGTAGTAGTATTTTTTAAATTATACATTTATCATTTATACTGATTTATACTTATATCTGTAGATTATATTTCTTGACTTTATCTTTTATTGTATTATGTATGTATGTATATATATTTCCGAAATTAATTTGAAGATAAATAATAATCCATTCCAGACATTCGTCATTAGGAACGTCTCCCTCAATTTGTTCTCTTTGCTCTTTGCTATCTTTCTATTACGATCTGCTCTTTCTGTCAAGGTTGGTGGCTTTGTACCGGTTGTTATTGTCTCCATATTCATCATACCCTTCTAGTTATTTGTTTACTGGTCGTCTGCCAATTAGGAATGTGGCTGTAGTGTTCCCGTTATCTTACGAGTGTCTTTATGGAGTAACTCTATATTGCTCGGCAATTGTAATAGGCGAGACTACGGTTTTCGCTTGCTAGTTATTCGGGTCTAATTCGGATCTAAATTGTTACCACACCCTCTATCTCAATTCCGAGTAGATGTCGCTGTGACCCAATCATATCAACATAGCTGTCGATGTCCTTTTGTCCATAACGGGAACACTACAACAAAGTCCAATAATCCAAATTTTCCCACGACAGTACTAAGATCACGAAGAGTTTCAGCTGCAAAGAGCTCTTGGAGATAACTAACAAACTAATGTCAAGGAACAAATGTACACCACTTCCAACTAACTTCTCTCTAGTAGACCTTCAGGGCCTATTTGCAAATATCTTCCGTGACAAAGTACAAACCATTAGAGATACACTTGACAACACCATTTAAATTGACTCGTCGTCGCCATATAGTTACGATACAAAATTTCAGCCACAACTTTTAGGACCACTTGGACCTGTCTCTATGGATTTAGTACAAAATATCGTGAAGAAGAGTGCACCAAAGTCATATAAACTTGATCCAATTCCAAAATGGCTGCTGCTTGAGTGCTAAGATCTAATATTGCCTTCACTAACTGAAGTTATATATATATATATATATATATATATATATATATATATATATATATATATATATATATATATATATATATATATATATATATATATATATATATATATCTTGGGAACTCCCATCATGTTTCAAAACTGACATTGTGAAGCCTTTGCTTAAAAAACGAATACTTGGCCATAACGATAAATAACAACCACCCAGTTTATAATCTCCCGTTCATATCAAATATCTCAGACAAAGTTGTTCTGACCCAACTTGTATCTCATTTGAATTCAAACAGTCGTTTCTTAGAAATGTACAGTCTGCATACCGCCCTTGCCACAGTACTGAAACTACTCTTCTGAAAATAGGTTATGATATTCTTCCTATCTGGATAGCGTAAAGAGTACAGTCCTCACCCTCCTTGATTTGTCTTCAGCATTTGACACAATAGACCATGATATATTACTTCACCGTCTCCAGCATGCTTTTGGCATTCACAGTACAGCCTTACTGTGATTCAAGTGCTACTTAGACAACAGGACACATATTGTATCTGCAAATAGAATACACCCCAACCCATTTGATCTATGTTGTGGTGTTCCACATAGGTCTGTTCTTGGACATGTTCCCTTCATTATATACACTCAACCGCCTCAAGTGTTATATATCATCACCCAGTGTCTCACCATTTGTACGCTGATGACATCCAAATATACAAATCTAGCCACCCAACTGAAGTTGATGCTACCGTCCAAGGAGTAGAAAGGTGCATTTCTGATATGCAATCATGGATGACTAACAAGCTGCAGATGAATGATGATAAACCTGAGTCCATTCTGATCACAACACAAAGACTTTCTCATTCACATCATTTACCTCAAACAATAAATATCAGCAACACCAACATTAAATTCACAGTCTGTACGAAATCTAGAAGTTACTCTAGACAGTACTCTCACACTGCACCAACATGTCATGAACATAGGCAAAGCTGCATATCTTGAGATGTGACGCATCAGCTCCATTCGCAAAAATATTTCAGTTGATGCCACTAAAACACTTGTGTTTTCATTAGTACTTTCAAGACTGGACTATTGTAATTCATTTTCTGTCTGGTTCGTCTAAATATCTACTCCATAAATTTAAAAAAGTTCAAAACACAGCCGCTTGGATCATCTTTAAAGTAGGACGATCAAAGTACACCTTACCGCTGTTATGTACCCTAGACTGGCTATATCCAGAATAAAATTCAAAATGTGTTCTCGATCTGTGCTATGTTGCCCTGAATAACTCCAGGCCAGCATACCTATCCGACCTCACCCAGGTGTACACACCATCAAGATACTTACCTTCCTCTTCTGACAATCGTATACTCATTATTCCCAATATGAAAACAAAATGATATGGACCACGTTCTTTTGCATACCAGGGCCAGCAACATGGAATGAAGTGCCCATTGAAATTAGACGCAAAGACACAGTGATTCCTTTCAAGAGTGCTCCTAAAACTTCCCTTTCTCGACTGCAAGAACAAATTTAAAGACCTAATAATGTTCCCTACATTAAATATTTTCAGCATTGTTTTATGTTTTCCAATTGCATGGTGTTTGTTTTTGTTATTGAGGGGGGGGGGGTTGGGGGTTGTAGTCATATTATTGTAGATGTTGTATAGCTCTTAGAGCTTCTAATGATTAAGCGCTATACAAAGTCCTGATTATCATCATCATCATTATCATCATCATCATCATCATCATCATCATCATCATTATCATTATTATTATTATTATTATTATTATTATTATCTAACGAAAATCAGAATGTCGTCTTCTTTCTGGTCACGGTAATCTTGCGTTAGCAATTAACATGAGGCATAGACATGAATACCTTAGTTTATACACGACTTCCTAACAGGGGCTGTGACACGTGACACGCGTATACTGAATTCATAAGCATACTGGATAATTCGAAACCAGCAACGGAAATTGCGTACAACTAGAAGACATTTTGCACACAAGATATTTGAACACAGATATAATTTTTTATGTAAGTTTTGCCATAAATCTTAGCAAAAAGCCCTCCTCAAAATCCAAAAACCACTTTCTGCCCGCACGTGGATGTATCCTTTTGTATTTTGGTAATTTGTTGCTACATGATTGTTCTTCGTGCTCATTTAGGACGGGGAAGAAGACCGCCGCGCATCGAATACCATTTTGTCGTTCAAAAGACGATCGTAGTGATGATGTCATATCAAAATCAAAATAAAACCCCAAACTCAGATAAATAAAGTCTCCTAGATAAAGCCAGTAAATTACTTTCATCCATTCAAATAACTGATTTATTTTAAAAGATGCAAACAATTCTGGAGATAATTTCATTTGGGGTTTATAAAATATGCTTGTTATAAGATATACTAAGAAAGCAGGTCATGGACTTATTTTACATAAATGCAAAACAAAATTGGGGCGTTTTAAAATCAGCCCGTGGGTTGCATGTTGGACAGCACTGACGTAAGAGCAGTGTTTTAATTTGCACAAATTAATTTTGATTAAATGTGGTTGCGTGCCGCCTCATCCAATGAAACTCACAGACCCGAAGCACAGAAATATCTGCTCGATGTGCCTAAGTGTAGATAGGGTTTTCGGAACCTTGGCCAGCGAAGATGTCCCGTAGCGCAAGGAAATAGTAAAACTAAGCATAACTCATGATCGACTAATGCAATCAGTTTAGAAGGAGTTGTAGTACTTTCGCGTGATATATGATCATAATATTGATTTAGCCATATTTATATCAATTTTTTATTCATTTAGTTATTTATTTTAGAGATAATACACTTCAATAATACACATAGAATACCAGATATAATTTCTAAGGGCTGGACCTAGTATACATAATACAACAAAAGTATATTAGTATACATAATACAACAAAAGTATATTAGTATACATAATACAACAAAAGTATATTAGTATACATAATCAAACAAAAGTATGGAAATTTTGTATTAAGACATAATATTGGTTATCTTATCTGGAAAATAACTCAGTGGAATAAATTGGTTGTATTAATTCATTCAGGGTCCATTTATTTACGTTGCCTATTTTGAGACTTAAAGACTTATTTTGAAAGACAATGAAAAATTATAGAGGCCACGCTTCGTGTTTTAAAATCGTTATTCCTATGACATTAATGCTATAACATTGCAGACAACCACGTTTCTTCGGGCTCAACCAGTCCACATTTTTCCTACCAAGAAAGTAAGATATTTATGAAATACAGAATGCATTTATGTTAGACTTTATTCAAGTCATAAGCCCTATCTGGACTTATTGGCCATTTTCTTACCATCTCCTTCACAAAAGACCGAGAAGATCGTAAAAGTCTAATATATAATCCTGTCTACAATACACGTTGTACATTTGTGAATGAAAGCTATAATTTTACTTCATTAATCTGTACATTAATGGTGATTTTCTTTGTTGAAATTGTTGTTGTTGTTGTTATTATTATGATTATGATTATGATTATGATTATGATTATGATTATGATTATTATTATTATTATCCAGAAAAGTCATTAAAAAAATGAGATTTGGCAATCTATGGAACGAGTTACCAATTCGTATATGATGAGTACACTCGAATGTGGTTTTTTTTTGCGTTCTGAAATGCCAGTAAATGAAGATGCAATATTGGTACACAATCCGTCCCCTCCTCAGCTATCTTGCTCTGACAACACACACACACACACACACACACACACACACACACACACACACACACACACGTACTCAGCTTTGTCTTTATAGGGCAAATTGTCTTGTTATTAACTTGTTGTTCATTTCTTTCTAAAGTTACCACAAAGTTGAAAATTATTTTTGTTTTAGCTTTTTTCCTTTCCAAAATATGTTAACCTTATGTTACATCAAGTCATGATTTCACCTGTAAAATCAAGTCATGATTTTAATTCTCAATTGTAAAATCATGTCTCTTTGAAAGTTTTGTGCTTGCCTAACTTTTTTGCTCAGTGCTATGTGTTTTGTTTCTTATCATAGTTATGGGTTATGACCTTTTTTTATGTATCGTAAATCAAATTTTTAAAGCATTTTTTAACGTTTTATGCAGGGTTATAAAAGCTCATTAATGCTTAACTTACTTGTTTTTTTTAAAATAATTTTAATGAATCATAATAAATCTTATCTGCTGATCTATTTATCTTTTTTTAGTTATTTCTGGACAAACGAATAAGTTTAATGGAATTTTTTCATTCCTCACAATCCTCATACATCCTTCCGTTCTGTTTTCTGACCGCGCACCTGCTTCTCATAAACATCGTAAAATAGCGAAGGTATCCAAAGAGATACGGAAGTCTATGTAAGCGCCATCTAATACCAGGAGAGCTGTCAAAATATGAATCGCAAAACGAAATTAGATTTGTAATTGGATTAAAAGGTGATATACAGATATATTAAGGTTCTTAAATTCCATAAAAGTGATGTTTATAATTTCCAAAAATACCTAGGTTGTTGAATGCACAACAGATATTAATATAACTGATTGTCGAAAAGTCCTTAATAATGCTCCCAATTTTCGATACAAATCAAGAATACTGTTTTGTCTCTCCTGATTTGTTTAAATTAACTGCTGCATCAATACTCGAGTAAAAACGAGAGGCTTTGTCGTAAATATTGCAAATTGTTTTAAAATATAAAAGATCATTTAGCGCTTTAAGTGCCTGTAACAATTTGCCACTGATCGACCTACTTTCAAATTTAATAGAATTTAACATTTAAGGCTCCAATGCCCAATAAATTTGTCATCTTAGACATTAAAAGAAGAATCAGTGACTTGAGAATTATATGAAGAAGATGACAAGAGTTGTGTTTTAGTTAGGCAGATATAAATTATTGTATTAAAGCATGCTGGGTTTTTAAAAAATAGGATACCATGATCTATCTGACAATTGTCAACAGTAAGGACTATTATTTTCACAATTATAAAATATATGACAGTGGAGTGTTTTTAAGTTATTTTAGTTTTAAGAATTAAAAAATATATTTTGTGATTATTTTTCACAGGAAGCACTGAAACTGGTCTTTTGCCAGTTTTGCATGTTATTTTATGCTAGGAATTGTATTTTTCTTAAATATGGTTATATTTAAATATTTTATAAACATTCAACATTCTTGAATAGATTTAATTTTTTTCTGTGCTCCAGTTACTTTTGAAGTGTTTCTGTCAATTCTTTGCAAAGCACAACCACATCTTTTTTGCATTAAATAAGATATATTTGCCATACAAGTTGATATTATACATTTCTCCTCATATCCATAATGCATATTCATTATTACACAGTACTTGTACATCTGTTTTGATCTGAATTCACAATTTCATAATATTTGTTTCTGATCAGATATTTTTGGTCAGTGATATCTTTAAAATAAAATCAGTGATAAAAAGGCAGGTTAGCATAAAATCAACTTGCTTTCAATATTTCCACAGTTTTGAAGTTTGTCACCTCAACATGTTTTACAGAAAACAAAGCAAGCATCATAAATTAGTAATCAATGAATAGAAGCATAATAAGTGAGTTAGATTTTCCATCCAAACTCAATGTGATCCAATGGCTGTGGGTTATATGGATAAAATTTGGACAAATTTGTCATTCAACTTTGAATATTGTGCAGGTTTATCAATATTTTTCATCACAGGATATTAGGATTTCATGGGAGTAAATATTTTGAAGTCTCATGATTAAATTTGAAAGTCACAAAATATCTTCTTAATAATTCAGACAGTTATTTTAACACAGAAAAATTACCGCTTTGGTGATCTAGTTGTTAGACTCTGCCTCAGATTCAGAAAGCTGCAGGTTCAAACCCGGGCGAGTCATACCAAAGACTTATACAAATATACAAACGGTAATAGCTGGTTTGCTTGGTGCTCAACGTTATGTTGTTAGTGCTACCACTGGTTGACTTCATGTCAGTATAATATGACTGAGTGTGATCATGCTACAAGCCTATGGCATGAAGACCCAGTACAAGATATCACTATAAACTGTTACACTTTTGACATCATAGTGATATGACTGTTAGAGCTACATTAAAAATTCAATTCACGCATATACAACACAGTTGATGAAGTCAACATGAATACATTTAACTGTAATAATATCAGATATTTTACAGATAAAAACATAACGTACCAGGGATAATGAGGTTGCCAAATGAGGTTGCCATTTTGAGAAGAATTTGATCTTGATTGCCAAAGCCCTTAAATGGAGGCACCTGTTGCTGCCTCAGATCATTCATTTGAATTCATAATTGCTATTATATACACTATCTCTCTCTACTCATTCATTTGAATTCATAATTGGTATTATATACACTATCTCTCTACACATTCATTTGAATTCATAATTGGTATTATATACACTATCTCTCTCTATACATTCATTTGAATTCATAATTGCTATTATATACACTATCTCTCTCTATACATTCATTTGAATTCATAATTGCTATTATATACACTGTCTCTCTCTACGCATTCATTTGAATTCATAATTGGTATTATATACACTATCTCTCTCTATGCATTCATTTGAATTCATAATTTGTTATATACACTATCTCTCTCTCTATGCATTCATTTGAATTCATAATTTATGTTATATACACTCTCTCTACACATTCATTTGAATTCATAATTTATGTTATATACACTATCTCTCTCTACACATTCATTTGAATTCATAATTGATATTATATACACTATCTCTCTCTATGCATTCATTTGAATTCATAATTGGTATTATATACACTATCTCTCTGTGCGCATTCATTTGAATTCATAATTGGTATTATATACACTATCTCTCTACACATTCATTTGAATTCATAATTTGTATTAACTACACTATCTCTCTCTACACATTCATTTAAATTCATAATTGGTATTATATACACTATCTCTCTACACATTCATTTGAATTCATAATTTGTATTAACTACACTATCTCTCTCTACACATTCATTTAAATTCATAATTGGTATTATATACACTATCTCTCTGTACGCATTCATTTGAATTCATAATTGGTATTATATACACTATCTCTCTGTACACATTCATTTGAATTCATAATTTATGTTATATACACTATCTCTCTCTACACATTCATTTAAATTCATAATTGCTATTATATACACTATCTCTCTGTACGCATTCATTTGAATTCATAATTGGTATTATATACACTATCTCTGTACACATTCATTTGAATTCATAATTTATGTTATATACACTATCTCTCTCTACGCATTCATTTGAATTCATAATTGGTATTATATACACTATCTCTCTGTACGCATTCATTTGAATTCATAATTGGTATTATATACACTATATCTCTCTACACTTTGTCTCAGATTCATTGATAAAAGATCCACCCATCATTTTCTTCTGGTGTTAGTTTATATTCATAAAATCTTAACTATGATATGGTAGTGTAAATAACAGTTAATGTACTGAGCTGTCTTCACTCTACATTTCACTGGATCTAAATCTTAAATTAAATCTGATTAATAATAATAATATCAATGATAATAATAATTAAAATATAATGATAATAATAATAATTATAATATATTAATAATACTTTATTCCAAAAGAGTAACACAATTAGCTAAGAACTAATCTACCTTGAGGCCCTCATACAATGGAAATTATTTATTTTAGCTACATCTCTGAAGCCACTGGATATATTGTGTTTGGAAAAAAGAAATAGTGGACATTTCTAATCTCAACTAGAATACTATTCCAGAGTAATGGAACTCTTAAAAATAATTCCTTTTTTTGTTTTGGAATTTTATACTGTTTTGGTAGACATGGATCACAGGTGGGAATTATTGCCAGGTAGCCTATATTGGAATGGTGATTGTAATTATTCAGGAGCACTATTATTTGATATCCTTTTCATTAATTTGGCTTTTCTAAAATGGATTGGTTTTTAATAGGTAATACTTTTAACTTACCAGCTAAATATTCATTGCTTTCTTTTTTGAAGATGTTCAAGCTTTGTTATGTGTTTAGCATTTGAATTATCTCATTACAGTAGTCTAAATAGGGTTGTATGTAACTTAGTTTTATGTCCCTTACTGGGAGAAAATATCTTATCTTACTGAGAAGCCATAAACTTGAATTGACTCTTTACTGATTTGTTTGATATTCCATGATAGGTTACTATCTACCAAACCATCAAGTAGACTATCATGACAGACCATTTGCAAATTTTTATCCTTCCATGTCAGACCTAGTTTATCACTTACCAAGATTTGTCCTTTTTGTCCATGTTGAAATTAGTAATATTTTAGTTTTACCAGTATTTACCACCATGCCATTGCACCAGTTGTGTCATTTGCATAGACCTGTAGATGATACTGAGACCCTTATGTCATTAATAAATAAATAATAATGGACCTAGAATTGATCCTTGTGGTACTCCATATCTAATTGTTTCAGGTTCACACAGAACATTATTTATATAATGTTCTGTCTGTAGCATGATGCCCCAGCACTAGAAATTATTGTACACTTAATTTTCAATTGGTCACTTTCTGGCAAATTTTTAAATCATAATAAGACAGCAGCTCTGGTAGCCTAAGTGGATAGAGCATCTGCCTTAGATGCTTGAAGTCACAGGTTCGAGCACTGGCCAAGTAACACCAAAGTTCAGTGGGTCAGAAATAACTTCCTGCAAACTAATAGTGTAACATATCTGCAAAACAAATATACTTTTTTATCTACAGTTTTTAGATGAGCTGTCATATGATCTCAATGCAAATACATGGAGATTAATACTACATGAAGATTAATAATGCATGAAGATTAATACTGAAGATGAATACTACATGAAGATTAATAATGCATGAAGATTAATACTGCATGCAGATTAATATTGCATGAAGATTAATACTACATGAAGATTAATACTGCATAAAGATTAATACTACATGAAGATTAATACTACATGAAGATAAAGATTAATACTGCATGAAAATTAATACTACAAAAACAAATATACTTTTTTATCTACAGTTTTTAGATGAGCTGTCATATGATCTCAATGCAAATACATGAAGATTAATACTACATGAAGATTAATACTGCGTAAAGATTAATACTGCATGAAGATTAATACTACATGAAGATGAATACTATATGAAGATGAATACTACATGAAGATGAATACTGCATGAAGATTAATACTGCATAAAGATTAATACTACATGAAGATGAATAATACATGAAGATTAATACTGCATGCAGATTAATACTGCATGAAGATTAATACTACATGAAGATTAATACTACATGAAGATGAATACTACATAAAGATTAATACTGCATGCAGATTAATACTGCATGAAGATTAATACTACATGAAGATTAATACTGCATGAAGATTAATACTGCATAAAGATTAATACTGCATGAAGATTAATACTACAAAAACAAATATACTTTTTTATCTACAGTTTTTAGATGAGCTGTCATATGATCTCAATGCAAATACATGAAGATTAATACTACATGAAGATTAATACTGCGTAAAGATTAATACTGCATGAAGATTAATACTACATGAAGATGAATACTATATGAAGATGAATACTACATGAAGATGAATACTGCATGAAGATTAATACTGCATAAAGATTAATACTACATGAAGATGAATAATACATGAAGATTAATACTGCATGCAGATTAATACTGCATGAAGATTAATACTACATGAAGATTAATACTACATGAAGATGAATACTACATGAAGATTAATACTGCATGAAGATTAATATTACATAAAGATTAATACTGCATGAAGATTAATACTACAAAAACAAATATACTTTTTTATCTACAGTTTTTGGATGAGCTGTCATATGATCTCAATGCAAATACATGAAGATTAATACTACATGAAGATTAATACTACATGAAGATGAATACTACATGAAGATGAATACTACATGAAGATTAATACTGCATGATGATTAATACTACATGAAGATTAATACTGCATGAAGATTAATACTACATGAAGATTAATACTGCATGATGATTAATACTGCAAAAACCACATGCAGGGCTTTACAAATCCACTTGCCCAACTTCTGGGGCAAGCTCAAATTCAGCTCAGGCAATCTTATGTTTCCAGAGTACATGTACTTGCCCCTGGGCATGTCCAAAAACAGAGAGAGAGAGAGATCAGTTCAGAATATTTTATGTTCTGTAACTTTTATACTCTGCAATCTCACCAGGGTACATATGCCAGTACCTTTTTTCACTTTTATATACTGCATTTTTCAAATACAGTAAAAACCTGTCTTGAGAGACCAATTGTCTTGAGAGACCAGGTTCTCCATGTACAGATTTATTGATTACCAGTATATTGTGTTATGACCTGTCATGAGAGACCATTTTGTTTTGGCAGAAGTGGTGGTCTTTAAAGACAGGTTCCACTGTACATAACTGCCTCCTCCATTTTTTTTTTTAACCTATAAAGCTTTATTTCACATAGTATACCAAGCCTGTCATTTCATTATAGTAAAGGTCAGTCTCACATTTTCTGATGCAGAGATGGCAATGTGAACGTATTAGTTTAAGTAAGTTTTGACAAACAGGATATAAATGTTTATGTTTTAATTTATCAGTTGTTTCTTAATCTTAATATTTGTTGATATACAGGTTTCACCGATTTTCAAGTCCTACGGCAATTTGTGAGCTCTACTGTGCCAATATTCTGACAAAACAATCAGAGATTATTTTGATGCATGTCACCAGATTCAAGGTAACTAGGTGATGTTGATTAATAAAATACAGGTGTGTTTAAGGTCACCTGAAAGTCTAGCACCCAATCATAGTATTTTGTTTACATGTCTATTATGGGAAATGGGTATATACTTACTAATTATTTTACTTATATACTTACTAATTATTTTACAAGTATATGTTCTCAAATCGTTGTCAAAAGACAGCTTGATAAAGATTGTATATATCACCAATTTTAAAGAAAAAAATGGATGATGTGAAAACGGAAGGTAGCTACACAGAAATTTTCAAGACCCTCTCTATACAGTCCCTCAAAATAAAACTCATTGACCCCATTATAAAACTGATATAACATGGGTGTGATCATTGACCCCATTATACAGCACTCATAATACTGCATTAAAGTGAGATTGCTTTACAATAATGTACAAATTATTTTAGTATTACATTGAGACAATGGGATCTATGACTTCATAACATGTATTACATCACTGGGTGGATATTCCGTAACAAAATACACTTTTAATGAATGGGATTATTGCAGTATTCAAGATGTCATTCACTTTATTTTTATATAAGTGATGCAGAAAAATATTAATAAATAATAATTCCTCATTCAGTTTCTATCTTTGATAAAGATGTTTGTTTTGAAATGAATGGTCATCAGTAATATCATTTGCACCACAAACCGCAACTGCCCAATGCCAAAGGAAAAAAACACACAAATTTCACTATGACCAAAGATAACTTTGCACATTGTGCAAATTTTTTTTTTCTGCAATAACTAGTCATAAAAAATTTAAGATAAATCATATATTTTTAACAATTGAATTTATTGGTTGCTTTAGAGGATAAAACTTTCATCTTATATTATGGTAAGGCACAAATACATCGCCAAAATTTTCAAAATGAGATTGCTGGACAGGAAGTGGCCTTATCATATGCATTATATGTATATTTACTTTCTTGGAATAAAATTTTAATAAAGTGTAACTTATTTTTTACTCACCTGATATATATTCTAAATCATAAAAAATCTTTTTCTAATCTTACATATATATTCATTGTTGTTTTGTAGAGAAACACCTATAATATGTACAATAAATGTGTTTGACGTTGTATGGAAGACAAAGCTTACAACACTATGGCAGATGAAGACAAACCGTTCATATGTTCGCAAGATGGTTGTAGTCAGGTATGTGCTGTGATACCTTTTATGACCTTCATATTTTTATGACCTTCATATTTTTTTGGCCTTGCCGATCCTAACAAGATATATGGAGGAATTTTCAAAGAACATTGTTAGAGTAGATGCTGGCATTGACATTCTAACAATATATCTGCATGTATCATTCAGGGTCCTCCATGATGCCAAAATCCATGTCAAAGTAAACCTGCTTTTTATTTTTGGGTTTCATGACATTCCAACAGCTCAGTTCATGGTATGCTAACTTTTTTGTTGGCAAAATTAGTTTTTGATCAGTTTCTATAAATTGAGTATCAGTCATGTATCGTGCCAGCTATCAAAGTTCAATTGATTATAATGGGATTATGTACGATTTTATCATTTTTTTTAGCTGTGACTTCAATAATGCATGCACTTTTCATCAAAGAAAGCTGACTACAATAAAAACAGGGGAAAAGCTTGTGCTTATGAATGCTACCAATGTCGGCATAAAACACGAACTAACTTTTAAAGACATGGGATGTAGTAAAATGTAAATGTGCTTCATCATTCGTTATGTGATTGTGCTATGTTTTTCCACTGAATTCAGACAAATATGACCGAAGACAAAATTATTGAATATTTAAAATCTGTGTGACACTGTGTTCATTTTTGTATAGATTTACTTGTATTGTGCGTTCAATGTATGTGATGAGATTCACAGGTGAGTACATGGTGTTGATACTGTATTCATGCTGTACATAGGACATGTATGTATAAAAAGTATACATGTATATGTACCAAGCCATGGTTCTCTCAGTAATGTAAAATATTAAATGCCTTCTCTGTTTTCACCACAGGTGTATTTCCCATTTAATATGCATCAATTTAAGATCGTAACTGTGACAATGAAGCACATATTTTACCACCTTCATTTGTTACCTACACCCACCCACACCCACCCCCTGCGATTATTCGGGGTACATGCATCATTTTCTTCAACTAACTGACCTGGTTGCTATAACACCGTTTAGTGAATTTATTACACTGACAGAAATGAGTACCGTATTTTCGCGCATATAAGACGCACCCGTATATAAGACGCGGGTTTGACGATTTGTGTAAAAATATTTTACATAAGACGCACCCATATATAGGACGCGGATTTTGACGATTTGTGTAAAAAAAAATTACATAAGACGCACGCGGCCTAGCCATCTGCCGCACTGAGCAATTTATATCCAGTGGTTTCCTTTCCTTTATCATAAATGAAAATTTGTCGAATGTTTCATCACCCGTCAGATGTAAACAAGGCTTCATTACCATTTTTAGTTTAGATCAAAGAATTGTCTGAGACAGGACCGCAACGATTATCGTTTATTCTTGTCTGCCACCGGGCCAATTGCGGATGGGTTGAATAACTGGTATCTAGATTCTAGAACAATAAACGCCAGATGTAAAGGCGGCTTCATTGATCTGCTAGGCCAAGTCTTCAGCGAGTGGGATTAGTACCGTACAAAATAATTCAGGGATGGTCCTGGCTTTTAAAAATCTGTCGCCAAAAAAATAGTTAACCTCATTATTTTTTGCCAAGTATCGCCAGAACAAGTAGTGTACATTTTTCCAAGTGTTAATTTACTCTATTAATGTAACAGGCAATGAAAATTACAAAAGATGGGTTAGTTAATAATTTAATTACAACAAGCATTAACAAAATGTTTTAAAAAAAGTGTTACATGAAGATCCGTCGCGATTTTATGGCTGCCCACTTGTTGAATGCAGTTTCAAAGTCTAATTTTTCACATCTGTACATGCTGATTCTCGTTAAATTCTTGAGAGATGAGATGCAGAGTTTATTTCTGATGTCAGCATCCCGCATCACCGTTTGTAGTTTGAAAATTGGTGCTGATTATGAAGTGTTTGCCACATTTTACCCACCACTGATCGAGTGGCTATTGCGGTCAGCTGACCACCCGCCACATGATAAAAATTCCGAGCAAAAGACAAAGTTCGCCAAAATCTCCATTAAATGCTCTGTTGTTTCCTAAATCTCAAGAGAATGATCACTGAATGCTGTATAAATTTTCTCAACAAGCAAAATAGGATCTCCATTCCCACGAATGAAACTTACACGAGTCAACACCTTGCAATATTGGACCGTATATATTAGCATAAGTTAACACCCAATATAGGGATTCTTTCACTCCTGTATTTTGAGAAATAAATTATTATTTTTAATTATGCAAAACTTGTTTATTTGTTGTTTGCTATTTCTTCTTGAGGAGTTTAAGTCTCTGTAAACGTAACACGGGATTGATGGCAAAAGGAAAAGATCAATGAGTAAAATGCACAAATATTATTTACACCGCCTGGATTCATGTTTGGTGACACTCCTTCTTCAAAATATCACAGCCAGTTGTAAATGAATTGACGAACTTTGCCTTGATACATACATCACAGAACATCTGTTTTAACTTTTATCATATCTCAGCCACGGACGCCCAAGTTTCCAACTGTCTAGAAATTTTTGGGAATTTTTGCCCTGTTCATCATTATGTGGTGTTGCACTTGAAGCACTACATGTAGATGATGTTGGACTGCAAGGTTTATCATCGGATTCAGTGACTGTATTGTCTGATGAATTTGCACTAATTCCAAATGCCGTTAATTTTGTTAACTTAGGAGGAGATGATGAACACGCAACGTCTAACTTCCGTTTGCTCATGATAATGTTGCACTGGCGACAGATATAATTGTCATTGAGATTTTTTCCATTTGCTTTGTATGTATACACAGTAGTCGGTACTTCAAAGGTTATCAGTTTTCTTTGAAGCTTCAGCAAAACTATTGGCATATGTAAAAACAAAAACAAAAAAAAAAACAGAAGGATTAGCCATTCAGTTAATTTTATCTGTTCTATTCACGTCTTCAGATGTCGGTCAGTTGTAGGTATAGTACGCTAGCATGATTGACTGTATCACAGCATACAGTACTCGGCCCAGATGTCAGCATAAGCAGATTATGATGTAACAATGCACTGCTAAGATGGGGTTGTCGATACAAACAAAGGATCATTTGTGTACAGATTGATTACAATGCATTGCTTAGTCAAGTTTGTGGCTTCCTTCGTTCTCCCTTTTAAATTATCCAGTCCAAATCCATGATTGTTTGTACAAATTAAATAACCAAAAAGTCTGTCGCCAAAAAAATCGCCATATGGGACATTTTTGTCGCCAATAAGGGAAAAAATCGCAATTTGCGACATTGGCGAAGCCCAGGACGATCCCAGGCCCCTGCATTGGATTGGTAAACGAGGTAATTACTGAACACTTACCCAATTGTTTTTACAACTAGGAATGAAAATCATGAAACGTGGATATCGACCGCAATAATCGTCCTTCAATATCGCACACTGTACCGTTCGTTCGTGTTAAAAAATACTTATTTTCGCGCATATAAGACGCACCCGTATATAATACGCGGGTTTTGACGATTTGTGTAAAAATATTTTACATAAGACGCACCCATATATAAGACGCATCGTGGGTGCGTGGTGTGTAAAATGTTGTATAAGACGCGTCTTATATACGCGAAAATACGGTACATATTGTCACAGCAATTGTTTTACATCTGAAGGAAGTATAGTGTGCTGGATTTTGGATGTTAGTCATCACCACTCCCACACTCAGACCTGTTCAAAATAAGAATTCCTTGCATGATGAAATTGCACTATTTTTTCTGTTAATATGATAACACCATATTGCCTTCCAAACTGGCAAACAGATATTTTTTAAATTGCACTATTTTTTATGTTAATATGATAATGCCATCCAAACTGGTAAACATATATTTTTAAACCATTCACCCAATACAGTGTTCTATGGTGACTAAGATCAGGCATTCAGCAAAGGTCAAGGTCAAGATAGGATCACAGAGGACTAACTGGGTAATCTGCTTGGAAGTATAGTTATCTTGTCAAGAATGAGAATGACATGTACAAATGAGACTAGTCTAGGACTGTCTACATTATGAATATGTACAAATGATACCAGTCTAGGACTGTCTTCAGTCTGAAGATGCACAAATGATTCCAGTCTAAGACTATCTATAGTCTGAATATGTGCAAATGATACCGGTCTAGAACTGTCTACAGTCTGAATATGTACAAATGATACCTGTCTACAGTCTGAATATGTGCAAATGATACAAGTCTAGGAATGTCTAGTCTGAAAACTGTGCAAATGATACCAGTCTAGGACTGTCTACAGTCTGAATATGCACAAATGATACCAGTCTAGGACTGCCTACAGTCTGAATATGTACAAATGATACCAGTCTAGGACTGTCTACAGTCTGAATATGCACAAATGATACCAGTCTAGGACTGTCTACAGTCTGAATATGCACAAATGATACCAGTCTACATCTGTCTACAATCTGAATATGCACAATTGATACCAGTCTAGAACTGTCTACAGTGTGAATATGTACAAATGATACCAATCTAGGATTGTCTATAGTCTGAATATTGTACAAATGATACCAGTCTGGGACTGTCTACAGTGTAAAAACTGTACAAATGATACCAGTCTAAGACTGTCTACAGTCTGAATATGTACAAATGATACCAGTCTAGGACTGTCTACAGTCTGAATATGTACAAATGATACCAGTCTAGGACTGTCTACGGTCTGAATATGCACAAATGATACCAGTCTAGAACTGTCTACAGTCTGAATACTGTACAAATGTTATCAGTCTGGGACTGTCTACAGTGTGAAAACTGTACAAATGATACCAGTTTAGGTCTGCCTACAGTCTGAATATGTACAAATGATACCAGTTTAGGACTGTCTACAGTCTGAATATGTACAAATGATACCAGTCTAGGACTGTCTACAGTCTGATATGCACAAATGATGCCAGTCTAGGACTATCTACAGTCTAAATATGCACAAATCATACCAGTCTACAACTGTCTACGATCTGAATATGTGCAAATGATACCAATCTACAACTGTCTACAGTCTGAATATGCACAAATGATACTAGTCTACAACTATCTATGGTCTGAATATGTGCAAATGATACCAGTCTACAACTGTCTACAGTCTGAAAACTACACATGATACCAGTCTAGGACTATCTACAGTCTAAATATGCACAAATCATACCAGTCTACAACTGTCTACGATCTGAATATGTGCAAATGATACCAATCTACAACTGTCTACAGTCTGAATATGCACAAATGATACCAGTCTACAACTGTCTACAATCTGAATGTGTGCAAATGATACCAGTCTACAACTGTCTATAGTCTGAATATGTACAAATGATACCAGTCTAGGACTGCCTACAGTCTGAATATGCACAAATGATACCAGTCTAGAACTGTCTACAGTGTGAATATATACAATGATACCAGTCTAGGATTGTCTATAGTCTGAATACTGTACAAGTGATACCAGTCTGGGACTGTCTACAGTGTAAAAACTGTACAAATGATACCAGTCTAAGACTGTCTACAGTCTGAATATGTACAAATGATACCAGTCTAGGACTGTCTACAGTCTGAATATGCACAAATGATACCATCTAGGATTGTATACAGTCTGAATACTGTACAAATGATACCAGTCTAGGACTGCCTACAGTCTGAATATGTACAAATGATACCAGTCTAGGACTGTCTACAGTTTGAATATGTACAAATGATACCAGTCTAAAACTGTCTTCAGTCTGAATCTGCACAAATGATACCAGTATAGGACTATCTACAGTTTGAATATGCACAAATGATACCAGTCTAGAACTGTCTACAGTCTGAATACTGTACAAATGATATCAGTCTAGGACTGTCTACAGTCTGAATACTGTACAAATGATACCAATCTACGGCTATCTACAGTATGAATATGTACGAATGATACCAGTCTAGGACTGTCTACAGTCTGAATATGTACAAATGATACCAGTCTAAAACTGTCTTCAGTCTGAATATGCACAAATGATACCAGTATAGGACTGTCTACAGTGTAAAAACTGTACAAATGATACCAGTCTAGGACTGTCTACAGTCTGAATATGTACAAATGATACCAGTCTAGGACTGTCTACAGTCTGAATCTGTACAAATGATACCAGTCTAGGACTGTCTACGGTCTGAATATGCACAAATAATACCAGTATAGAACTGTCTACAGTCTGAATACTGTACAGATGTTACCAGTCTGGGACTGTCTACAGTGTGAAAACTGTACAAATGATACCAGTCTAGGTCTACCTACAGTCTGAATATGTATAAATGATACCAGTTTAGGACTGTCTACAGTCTGAATATGTACAAATGATACCAGTCTAGGACTGTCTACAGTCTGATATGCACAAATGATGCCAGTCTAGGACTATCTACAGTCTAAATATGCACAAATCATACCAGTCTACAACTGTCTACGATCTGAATATGTGCAAATGATACCAATCTACAACTGTCTACAGTCTGAAAATGCACAAATGATACTAGTCTACAACTATCTATGGTCTGAATATGTGCAAATGATACCAGTCTACAACTGTCTACAGTCTGAAAACTACACATGATACCAATCTAGGACTGTCTACAGTCTGATTATGCACAAATGATACCAGTCTACAACTGTCTACAGTGTGAATATGTACAATGATACCAGTCTAGGATTGTCTATAGTCTGAATACTGTACAAATGATACCAGTCTAGGACTGTCTACAGTCTGAATATGTACAAATGATACCAGTCTAGGACTGTCTACAGTCTGAATATGTACAAATGATACCAGTCTTGAACTGTCTACAGTCCTAATATGTACAAATGATACCATCTAGGATTGTATACAGTCTGAATACTGTTCAAATGATACCAGTCTGGGACTTTCTACAGTGTGAAAACTGTACAAATGATACCAGTCTAGGTCTGCCTACAGTCTGAATATGTACAAATGATACCAGTTTAGGACTGTCTACAGTCTGAATATGTACAAATGATACCAGTCTAGGACTGTCTACAGTCTGATATGCACAAATGATGCCAGTCTAGGACTATCTACAGTCTAAATATGCACAAATCATACCAGTCTACAACTGTCTACGATCTGAATATGTGCAAATGATACCAATCTACAACTGTCTACAGTCTGAATATGCACAAATGATACTAGTCTACAACTATCTATGGTCTGAATATGTGCAAATGATACCAGTCTACAACTGTCTACAGTCTGAAAACTGTACACATGATACCAGTCTAGGACTGTCTACAGTCTGATTATGCACAAATGATACCAGTCTAAAACTGTCTTCAGTCTGAATATGCACAAATGATACCAGTATAGGACTGTCTACAGTGTAAAAACTGTACAAATGATACCAGTCTAGGACTGTCTACAGTCTGAATATGTACAAATGATACCAGTCTAGGACTGTCTACGGTCTGAATATGCACAAATGATACCAGTCTAGGACTGTCTACGGTCTGAATATGCACAAATGATACCAGTATAGAACTGTCTACAGTCTGAATACTGTACAGATGTTACCAGTCTGGGACTGTCTACAGTGTGAAAACTGTACAAATGATACCAGTCTAGGTCTACCTACAGTCTGAATATGTACAAATGATACCAGTTTAGGACTGTCTACAGTCTGAATATGTACAAATGATACCAGTCTAGGACTGTCTACAGTCTGATATGCACAAATGATGCCAGTCTTGGACTATCTACAGTCTAAATATGCACAAATCATACCAGTCTACAACTGTCTACGATCTGAATATGTGCAAATGATACCAATTTACAACTGTCTACAGTCTGAATATGCACAAATGATACTAGTCTACAACTATCTATGGTCTGAATATGTGCAAATGATACCAGTCTACAACTGTCTACAGTCTGAAAACTGTACACATGATACCAGTCTAGGAATGTCTACAGTCTGATTATGCACAAATGATACCAGTCTACAACTGTCTACAATCTGAATGTGTGCAAATGATACCAGTCTACAACTGTCTATAGTCTGAATATGTACAAATGATACCAGTCTAGGACTGCCTACAGTCTGAATATGCACAAATGATACCAGTCTAGAACTGTCTACAGTGTGAATATGTACAATGATACCAGTCTAGGATTGTCTATAGTCTGAATACTGTACAAATGATAACAGTCTGGGACTGTCTACAGTGTAAAAACTACAAATGATACCAGTCTAGGACTGTCTACAGTCTGAATATGTACAAATGATACCAGTCTAGGACTGTCTACAGTCTGAATATGTACAAATGATACCAGTCTAGGACTGTCTACAGTCTGAATATGCACAAATGATACTATCTAGTTTTGTATACAGTCTTAATACTGTACAAATGATACCAGTCTAGGACTGCCTACAGTCTGAATATGTACGAATGATACCAGTCTAAAACTGTCTTCAGTCTGAATCTGCACAAATGATACCAGTATAGGACTGTCTACAGTTTGAATATGCACAAATGATACCAGTCTAGAACTGTCTACAGTCTGAATACTGTACAAATGATATCAGTCTAGGACTGTCTACAGTCTGAATACTGTACAAATGATACCAATCTAGGGCTATCTACAGTCTGAATATGTACGAATGATACCAGTCTAGGACTGTCTACAGTCGGAATATGTACAAATGATACCAGTCTAAAACTGTCTTAAGTCTGAATATGCACAAATATGCACCAGTATAGGACTGTCTACAGTGTAAAAACTGTACAAATGATACCAGTCTAGGACTGTCTACAGTCAGAATATGTACAAATGATACCAGTCTAGGACTGTCTACAGTCTGAATATGCACAAATGATACCAGTCTTGAACTGTCTACAGTCTTGAACTGTCTACAGTCTGAATACTGTACAAATGATATCAGTCTAGGACTGTCTACAGTCTGAATACTGTACAAATGATACCAGTCTAGGACTGTCTACAGTCTGAATACTTTACAAATGATACCAGTTTAGGACTGTCTACAGTCTGAATACTGTACAAATGATATAAGTCCATGTTTATTAACTCTAAAATGCCTGTGTTTATCAAACTTAAGGTTTCCTCTGTATATTAAATATACTATTATCTGTGTTTATCAAATTTAAGGTTTCCTCTGTATATTAAATATACTATTATCTATGTTTATCAAATTTAAGATTTCCTCTCTATATTAAATATATCTATGTTTATCAAATCTAAGATTACCTTTGTTTATCAAATTCAAAAATGCCTGTGTATAAGTAATCTAAGATTACCTTTGTTTCTTAACTCTAAGATTACCTTTGTTTATTAACTCTAAGATTACCTTTGTTTATTAACTCTAAGATTACCTTTGTTTATTAACTCTAAGATTACCTTTGTTTATTAACTCTAAGATTACCTTTGTTTATTAACTCTAAGATTACCTTTGTTTATTAACTCTAAGATTACCTTTGTTTCTTAACTCTAAGATTACCTTTGTTTATTAACTCTAAGATTGCCTTTGTTCATTAACTCTAAGATTGCCTTTGTTTATTAACTCTAAGATTGCCTTTGTTTCTTAACTCTAAGATTACCTTTGTTTATTAACTCTAAGATTACCTTTGTTTCTTAACTCTAAGATTACCTTTGTTTCTTAACTCTAAGAGTACCTTTGTTTCTTAACTCTAAGATTACTTTTGTTTATTAAATCTAAGAGTACCTTTGTTTCTTAACTCTAAGATTACCTTTGTTTATTAACTCTAAGAGTACCTTTGTTTCTTAACTCTAAGATTACCTTTGTTTATTAACTCTAAGATTACCTTTGTTTATTAACTCTAAGATTACCTTTGTTTATTAACTCTAAGATTACCTTTGTTTCTTAATTCTAAGATTGCCTTTGTTTATTAACTCTTAAGATTACCTTTGTTTCTTAACTCTAAGATTACCTTTGTTTATTAACTCTAAGATTACCTTTGTTTCTTAACTCTAAGATTACCTTTGTTTCTTAACTCTAAGAGTACCTTTGTTTCTTAACTCTAAGATTACTTTTGTTTATTAAATCTAAGAGTACCTTTGTTTCTTAACTCTAAGATTACCTTTGTTTATTAACTCTAAGAGTACCTTTGTTTCTTAACTCTAAGATTACCTTTGTTTATTAACTCTAAGATTACCTTTGTTTATTAACTCTAAGATTACCTTTGTTTATTAACTCTAAGATTACCTTTGTTTCTTAACTCTAAGATTACCTTTGTTTATTAACTCTAAGATTACCTTTGTTTCTTAACTTCAAGAGTACCTTTGTTTCTTAACTCTAAGATTACCTTTGTTTATTAACTCTAAGATTACCTTTGTTTATTAACTCTTAAGATTACCTTTGTTTATTAACTCTAAGATTACCTTTGTTTCTTAACTCTAAGAGTACCTTTGTTTCTTAACTCTAAGATTACCTTTGTTTATTAACTCTAACATTACCTTTGTTTATTAACTCTAAGATTACCTTTGTTTCTTAACTCTAAGATTACCTTTGTTTATTAACTCTAAGATTACCTTTGTTTATTAACTCTAAGATTACCTTTGTTTCTTAACTCTAAGATTACCTTTGTTTATTAACTCTAAGATTACCTTTGTTTATTAACTCTTAAGATTACCTTTGTTTATTAACTCTAAGATTACCTTTGTTTATTAACTCTAAGATTACCTTTGTTTATTAACTCTAAGATTACCTTTGTTTATTAACTCTTAAGATTACCTTTGTTTATTAACTCTAAGATTACCTTTGTTTATTAACTCTAAGATTACCTTTGTTTATTAACTCTAAGATTACCTTTGTTTATTAAATATGATATGTGTGACTCATGTGTTTATCAAATCTAAGATTGCCTGTGTTAATTATATCAAATATTGCGTGTTTGTATCCAGTCTAAATATTGCCTGTTTGTATCCAATCTAAATATTGCCTGTTTGTATCCAATCTAAATATTGCCTGTTTGTAACCGATCTAAATATTGCCTGTTTGTATCCAATCTAAATATTGCCTGTTTGTATCCAATCTAAATATTGTCTCTTTGTATCTAATCTAAATATTGCATGTTTGGATCCAATCTCAATATTGCCTCTTTGTATCCAGTCTAAATATTGCCTCTTTATATCCAATCAAGCACTCTTTCAATCTTACATGATCAGACTGGTTTGGCTTTATTCACTTTTTCATTGTTACATGATCAGAGTGGTTTGGCTTTATGCACTTTTTCATAGTTACATGATCAGACTGGTTTTGCTTTAAGCACTTTTTCATTGTTACATGATCAGACTGGTTTGGCTTTATGCACTTTTGTACTTTGATTTTCAGCTGTATACAAATATTTGGAATTCTTACTTGTTGCTTGAGTACAGATTTGTTTGATATTTAAAGAATCTTTTTGATAAGTATTAGGTTTACAATTTATGTACATTGGAGCCTTGTTAATCTGGACACATTCCTTCCCAATGAATCTGTCCAGAATAACGAGTTTTCCGGATAATTTAATCATATTCATTTTTTTCGGACAGCTTGAATCTGTCAACTATATTTGTACAGCCATCAATATACTGTGATTGTTAAATTCAGTTGGTAAACAATAAAGAGGCTTAATGACACTTTTAATTTATTTACCATATGTCAAAAAGCATGGACGATTGGATCCCAGTATGTTTATTTAATTATAACACACCCATCGGCGACTGGCTAAAACAGATATTTGGTTTGAATATGGCTGTGCTACTTAGTTATTGATAGTGGCCATAGATTCTCAAGGGCTTCACTATTGTATTTTATGTATTATTCTACTGACTGTATTTTCATATATGATTTTTCAAATTTTCTTATTTTTGGACCGATTATTTCCAGATTATCAAGACAAGTTTTAATGTAATTTTACACTTTGGTTCCCGATTTTGATTTCAGGATCTGGAATGTGGATTTCTTGATTAAAGGAGCAAATTAACATTTAGGAATTTAGTTCCCGTTGAATTATGTCCAGATAGTGAGGTTTCCAGATAAACAGAGTCCGGATTAACGAGGCTCCACTGTATATAGTAAATGATAAATGTATGAGCTATACTAATATATGGTTTGCAGTGTAAGTATTTGTTTTGTGCTTTAAACAGGCTTTGAACCCTAATGCTCAAACTTATTTCTCCTGTACTAGTAAACGTTTGAGCACAGCAAAACCGTGTATTGTCTGTTATTATTATTATTATTATTATTATTATTATTATTATTATTATTATTATTATTATTGCCTTTTTAGAGCTTTACAAATGAAGATCACCTGGCAGTACATATGAAAAAGCATGACATGTCACTAGCACTACACCTTGGATCCAATCAGTCTCCACAGCATTTATTTCTAGGTAAGATGATATCATTTACAGAGTAATCCAATCTCCACAGCATTTATTTCTAGGTAGGTTGATATAATTTACAGAGGAATCCAATCTCCACAGCATTTTTTTAAATAATTTATTTTTATTGAAAGAGTAATCAAGACTCCACAGCATTTTTTTCCAGGCTGGCTAGTGCTCAGACACTCAGATATCAGCACTGGCCCTCTCTTATTTAGCAGCAAAGTGTTGCGCTCCTTTCTGGACATCATTGTCCCATACCAAACTAATTGACATCCAGCTTAACACAGCAACACACAAAATCTCTTGAACACTATGTCCTACTCCTTTTCCATGGCTTCAGCATTCCTCCTCCGCATCTCCATCTGTTGGAAGCAACCAAAAATTGCTTGCTAAAGTCTATGCCAGTGAGAAACTTACACTGTACATGGATATCACTTCGCATCCAGCAGTACGCTTGGCTTAAAGACATCCTCTCTGGTTAGGTTCGTTGTCAGAAGATATGACAACTATTTTATCACAGACTGATGAGTCGTCTTCAACAGATGTTATAAACCACTCCTTCATAGCTGTGCTATTTCTCTGCCTTCCTGGTTTCAACCTCCCACATCATCTGTGGACCACACTGAACCGCTTTAGGACAGGACAGGGTCATTGTGCAGTCAATGCAGTCAACCTTGTTTGATTGGACCAGACCACTGACTCTTCCTGTTGCTGTGGATCTCTACAAACCATGTCACACATTGGGAACATCTGTCCACTGACAAAGTATCCCATTTGACTGCTGGTCCTGATGATGGCACTGCTGGTCATTCACTGGACATGATAAATAAATAAAGAAAACAAATTCTTGTAAGTTGAATAACTTACAGAGTATTCCAGTATCCTCAGCATTTGTTTCTAGGTAAGTTATTTTATTTACAGAGTTATTAATTATCCACAGCATTTATTTCTAGGTATGGTTTAAATTTAGAAATTTTGATTGTGTTATTGCTTTGTTATTAATATAGGATTAAATGATTAGGTAAAAGTTACTCTTTATTTTTTTAAAACTACCATACCATGATCATTTTAAATTTATGATTCCAACTTTCCTCCTTTCTTGTGAAATCAGTTGATTCCATCAAGAACATTTTTGAAATTAGGTAACACATACTTTCCTTGTTTGGATCTCTTCAGGTGATGCCAGAACATTTAAACAAGATTGGGAACCCAATAATTACCAATATTTAAAAATTTGAGGCTTGTTTCACATTTGAAATTACCACTCATGTAAGATATTTATAAATGGGAACATTGTATACAGAGTTATGAGCATTTTATACAGAGTTATGAACATTGTATCCAGAGTTATGAATATTGTATACAGAGTTATGAATATTATATACAGAGTTATGAATATTGTATACAGAGTTATGAACATTGTATACAGATTTATGAACATTGTATACAGAGCTATGAATATTGTATACAGAGCTATGAATATTGTATACAGATTCATGAACATTGTATACAGAGTTATGAATATTGTATACAGAGTTATGAATATTGTATACAGATTCATGAACATTGTATACAGAGTTATGACATTGTATACAAAGCTATGAACATTTTATACAGAGCTATGAGCATTTTATACAGAGTTATGAACATTGTATACAGAGTTATGAATATTGTATACAGAGCTATGAATATTGTATACAGATTCATGAACATTGTATACAGGGTTATGACATTGTATACAGATTTATGAACATTGTATACAGAGTTATGAATATTGTATACAGAGTTATGAATATTGTATACAGATTCATGAACATTGTATACAGAGTTATGACATTGTATACAAAGCTATGAACATTTTATACAGAGCTATGAGCATTTTATAGAGTTATGAACATTGTATACAGAGTTATGAACATTGTATACAGAGTTATGAATATTGTATACAGAGTTATGAATATTGTATACAGATTCATGAACATTGTATACAGCATTATGAATATTGTATACAGAGTTATGAATATTGTATACAGAGTTATGAATATTGTATACAGAGTTATGAACATTGTATACAGATTCATGAACATTGTATACAGTTATGAACATTGTATACACAGTTATGAACATTGTATACAGAGTTATTTGTATACAGAGTTATGAACATTGTATACAGTTATGAACATTGTATACTGAGTTATGAACATTGTATACAGTTATGAACATTGTATACAGTTATGAACATTGTATACTGAGTTATGAACATTGTATAGTTATGAACATTGTATACAGTTATGAACATTGTATACTGAGTTATGAACATTGTATACAGTTATGACATTTTATACAGAGTTATGACATTGTATACAAAGTTATGAACATTGTAAGCAGAGTTATGAACATGCAGATTTATTCCAAATCATGCCTTTTATTGTACAGTTGGTCTTACATTAGAATGCGACATTAAACTCTACGTCAGTAGTCTTTGGGTTTGTATGTGGCCTCCATTCAATTAATTGTAAGTAGGAGTGTTGTTGGTTCAACTGTCACTAATAAAACTTTGCTGTTAATGTAAACAAATGGTTTTCATTGTATAATTCTTGGTCCATGCAGAAAATAGTTACTTAATAAAATTGTGTCATAAATTTCAGATCACCATTTATCTGTACAGTTTTGTACAAGATTTGTTTCAAATAATTTCTCAATGACTTGATTTTAAAATAATTTAGACAAAATCTACTAGCATGTATTTTATTGCCACATTATTTCACAATCTTTATTTCTCTTTGTAAATGATAACAGGATATTTGCTGATTAGGCGTATCTGATGCTCACACTTACAAATATACATCATCTTTTCTTTGTGCAATAAACTGAATACTACTGAGATGATGTTTGTAATACATATTTATATTTTGGTAATTTGCAGTTTAAAATTTAATTTTAAAGTGAATAATTGGGTCTTTATGTTTTGGTGATTATCAATTTAAAGTTTCATTTCATAATGAATAATCAGGTCTTTATATTTTGGCCATTGTCAATTTAAAATTGAATTTCATAACAAATGAATCTGTAAAATAGGAAGTACTGGAATTAATGTTCCAAAAATAATAATGAATCTCAGGTACTATTTTTTATTATTGGTTTAGAAATAGTGTCAGTGCACACATGTAGGGTGCATGAATATAAAAGTCGATCCTTTCTTTTGTTATGAATTGATAACTTTAGTTCTCTGCATCACATGATCTGATTTTAACCAGTCTAAATGCCTCTTACAAATAGGCTTGTTTGAAATTTGTAATTATTTTAAGGCAGAGTTTCATTTATATGGCTCAGATTATTGGTTATTGATCATACTGTTCAATGAAATAACCAAGGATTATTGATTATTGGTTATTGATCATACTGTACAAAGAAATAACCAAGGATTATTGGTTATTGATTATTGATCATACTGTACAATTAAATAACCAAGGACAAAATGTTTTTTGGCAAATCACCTATTGACACTGCCACTCAATCCATGTCAGACAACTCTAAAGATTATGCACTAAAGCAGCCATGAAATATAACCAAAAAAAATCTTTCTTGTGAATTATGTTGATTTTTAGATAATTTTTATTCAGATAAGATTTGGGAATAAGACAGAAGAAGAGAAGAAATAGAGACCTGATTGTTTCTCCTTTTCAGACCAGACTCCAACACCGACAAAATTCCTAAGAAACTGCGAAGAAATGGGACTTTTTCAAGAGCTGACCAAGAACCCGTTTGATGATGCCTTCAAGAAAGCTACTGACAGCACTGATGACTCCACAGTATGAGTTCTTGTTATCTTAGCTTGACAATCTCCAAACGTAAAATATTTCAAGCTTTCATTGAACATAAGTAATAAGTCCATTTCTTCACTAAAAAACATGCCCACAATGAGTCATTAAAATCAATGATAAACTGTCTTGTCCAAAATTACGCTAAATGGATTGCTTCCCATGACTAATGCTCAGTTCGCTATTTTGTGTGATAAGCTGACCAGTCACTGATTTGGGAGTGTAAGGATTGCATGCTTATTTCAAATATTGATTTATTATATAGTATACAGGTACTTTTATTATTATATAGTATACAGGTACTTTTATTATTATATAGTATATTGGTACTTTTATTATTCTATAGTATACAGGTACTTTTATTATTATATAGTATACAGGTACTTTTATTATTTTATAGTATACAGGTACTTTTATTATTATATAGTATACAGGTACTTTTATTATTATATAGTATACAGGTACTTTTATTATTCTATAGTATACAGGTACTTTTATTATTATATAGTATACAGGTACTTTTATTATTATATAGTATACAGGTACTTTTATTATTATATAGTATACAGGTACTTTTATTATTCTATAGTATACAGGTACTTTTATTATTCTATAGTATACAGGTACTTTTATTATTATATAGTATACAGGTACTTTTATTATTATATAGTATACAGGTACTTTTATTATTATATAGTATACAGGTACTTTTATTATTATATAGTATATTGGTACGTTTATTATTATATAGTATATTGGTAATTTTATTATTATATAGTATATTGGTACTTTTATTATTCTATAGTATATTGGTACTTTTATTATTATATAGTATACAGGTACTTTTGATAAAACACAGAATAAGGCCTCTTATTTTTCCAATTACACCACTCCCATTATAACTTGTGCCCTGATAAATCACAGACCCGCTTTTAATGCCAGGTCAGCGATGGCATGACCCAATTTTCTAAACTAAAAAATACAAAAATATTAGCCCTATTTGTTGAACTTTAAGAAAATCAAAATTTATAAAAAAAAATATCAATGTATGACAAGTAATATCGTTGAAAATGGTAAATTGGACATGGAAATTATAATCAGTATTATGAAGTTATCAACTTTTAATAAGAAAATAAATATTTTGTTACATGCTCTTTTCAAACATCCTTCATAGTAAACAGTAAATAACGATATTCAACAAATATTTATGAATGAAAATATCAAAAAAAAATTTGAATGAAAATGTCAATATTTATGAATGAAAATGTCAAAACATTTATGAATGAAAATATCACGCCTGCTGGAGACATTACTTTAATAAATAAATATCAATTGAATAATTTTTTATCAAGAGAATTTTGTGTTTTAGTTCTATCTTATAGTTTGGTTTAAGTGTAATCATCATAAACACAATGTATTCTCTTGTATTCAAACAAAAATTGCATCAATCGACATAACAGTTATGTCCACAAGCATTTTGCTGAGAACTTAATTAAGTGCCAACTGTGTTTTGATATCTGACTTACAATAGTATTTATTGTATGGTTGCACTGAATTAAAAACTGACCTTCATATTATCATGTTGTTGTTGTTGTTGTTGTTGTTGTATGGTTTAACTCCATTTTTCTGCACAAGATAAGCTATACATGGCTACCAGTATTAATGGTGGAGGAAGAACTGGGAAAACCCCAGAAAGAACCACTGATCCATGAGAAACTACTGGCAAGCTTTCTCACATGCCCACATTGGCTGAATCCGAGACTCGAACCCATGCAGACAGAGGTGAGATGGCAGTGATCCGTAACGGAGAGCGCTTTAGACCATTTGGCCACTCTGAGCCCCTTTTATCATGTGAATTACATCTTGCATAAAATAAAGGAGGTTAAATAAAAGAAATGTAAAAAAGTCAAATCCTCCTGAAGTGGAAACTGCAAGGACTAAAGTAAAATTATTTCTGTAATCAACACCAGCCATGCTAATTCTCAGACTCTTAACCTCAATCAGTCTTTCCAGAAATCAGATGAAAGTACAATAATGAATGCCCTTGTCTATCATTTATGGATTCAATGGAGAGAATAATTAATGACCTTGTCTATCATTTATGGATTCAATGGATGGAATAATTAATGCCCTTGTCTATCATTTATGGATCAGTGGAAGGAATAATTAATGGCCTTGTCTATCATTTATGGATTTAGTGGATGGAATAATTAATGACCTTGTCTATCATTTATGGATTCAATGGAAGGAATAATTAATGGCCTTGTCCATCATTTATGGATTTAGTGGAGGGAATAATTAATGACCTTGTCTATCATGTATGGATTTAGTGGAGGGAATAATTAATGACCTTGTCTATCATTTATGGATTCAGTGGAAGGAATAATTAATGCCCTTGTCTATCATTTATGGATTCAGTGGAAGGAATAATTAATGACCTTGTCTATCATTTATGGATTCAGTGGAAGGAATAATTAATGACCTTGTCGATCATGTATCAGTGGATGGAATAATTAATGCACTTGTGTATCCTTTATGGATCAGTGGATGGAGTAATTAATGACATTGTCTATCATTTATGGATTCAATGGAAGGAATAATTAATGGCCTTGTCCATCATTTATGGATTTAGTGGAGGGAATAATTAATGCCATTTTCTATCATTTATGGATCAGTGGAAGGAATAATTAATGGCCTTGTCTATCATTTATGGATTTAGTGGATGGAATAATTAATGACCTTGTCTATCATTTATGGATTCAATGGAAGGAATAATTAATGGCCTTGTCCATCATTTATGGATTTAGTGGAGGGAATAATTAATGACCTTGTTTATCATGTATGGATTTAGTGGAAGGAATAATTAATGACCTTGTCCATCATTGATGGATTCAGTGGAAGGAATAATTAATGACCTTGTCTATCATTTATGGATTCAATGGAGGGAATAATTAATGACCTTGTCGATCATTTATGGATCAGTGGATGGAGTAATTAATGACCTTGTCTATCATTTATGGATTCAATGGAAGGAATAATAAATGACCTTCTCTATCATTTATGGATTCAATGGAAGGAATAATTAATGGCCTTGTCCATCATTTATGGATTTAGTGGAGGGAATAATTAATGACTTTATCTATCATTTATGGATTCAGTGGAAGGAATAATTAATGACCTTATCTATTATTTATGGATTCAGTGGATGGAATAATTAATGCCCTTGTGTATCATTTATGGATCAGTGGATGGAATAATTAATGACCTTATCAATCATGTATGGATTCATTGGATGGAATAATTAATGACCATTTCAATCATGTATGGATTCATTGGATGGAATAATTAATGACCTTGTCTATCATTTATGGATCAGTAGATGGAATAATTAATGCTCTTGTCTATCATTTATGGATCAGTGGAAGGAATAATTAATGACCTTGTCTATCATTTATGGATTCAATGGAAGGAATAATTAATGGCCTTGTCTATCATTTATGGATCAGTGGATGGAATAATTAATGACCTTGTCTATCATTTATGGATTCAATGGAAGGAATAATTAATGGCCTTGTCCATCATTTATGGATTTAGTGGAGGGAATAATTAATGCCCTTTTCTATCATTTATGGATCAGTGGAAGGAATAATTAATGGCCTTGTCTATCATTTATGGATTTAGTGGATGGAATAATTAATGACCTTGTCTATCATTTATGGATTCAATGGAAGGAATAATTAATGGCCTTGTCCATCATTTATGGATTTAGTGGAGAGAATAATGACCTTGTCTATCATGTATGGATTTAGTGGAGGAAATAATTAATGACCTTGTCTATCATTTATGGATTCAATGGAAGGAATAATTAATGGCCTTGTCCATCATTTATGGATTTAGTGGAGGGAATAATTAATGCCATTTCTATCATTTATGGATCAGTGGAAGGTATAATTAATGGCCTTGTCTATCATTTATGGATTCAGTGGATGGAATAATTAATGACCTTGTCTATCATGTATGGATTTAGTGGAAGGAATAATTAATGGCCTTGTCCATCATTTATGGATTTAGTGGATGGAATAATTAATGACTTTATCTATTATCATTTATGGATTCAGTGGAAGGAATAATTAATGACCTTGTCTATTATTTATGGATTCAGTGGATGGAATAATTAATGCCCTTGTGTATCATTTATGGATCAGTGGAAGGAATAATTAACGACCTTGTCTATCATTTATGGATCAGTGGATGGAATAATTAATGACCATTTCAATCATGTATGGATTCATTGGATGGAATAATTAATGACCTTGTCTATCATTTATGGATCAGTAGATGGAATAATTAATGCTCTTGTCTATTATTTATGGATCAGTGGAAGGAATAATTAATGACCTTGTCTATCATTTATGGATTTAGTGGAGGGAATAATTAATGACCTTGTCTATCATTTATGGATTCAGTGGAAGGAATAATTAATGACCTTGTCTATCATTTATGGATTCAGTGGAGGGAATAATTAATGACCTTGTCGATCATGTATCAGTGGATGGAATAATCAATGCCCTTGTGTATCATTTATGGATCAGTGGATGGAGTAAATAATGACCTTGTCTATCATTTATGGATTCAATGGAAGGAATAATTAATGGCCTTGTCCATCATTGATGGATTTAGTGGAGGGAATAATTAATGCCCTTTTCTATCATTTATGGATCAGTGGAAGGAATAATTAATGGCCTTGTCTATCATTTATGGATTTAGTGGATGGAATAATTAATGACCTTGTCTATCATTTATGGATTCAATGGAAGGAATAATTAATGGCCTTGTCCATCATTTATGGATTTAGTGGAGAGAATAATGACCTTGTCTATCATGTATGGATTTAGTGGAGGAAATAATTAATGACCTTGTCTATCATTTATGGATTCAATGGAAGGAATAATTAATGGCCTTGTCCATCATTTATGGATTTAGTGGAGGGAATAATTAATGCCCTTTTCTATCATTTATGGATCAGTGGAAGGTATAATTAATGGCCTTGTCTATCATTTATGGATTCAGTGGATGGAATAATTAATGACCTTGTCTATCATGTATGGATTTAGTGGAAGGAATAATTAATGGCCTTGTCCATCATTTATGGATTTAGTGGATGGAATAATTAATGACTTTATCTATTATCATTTATGGATTCAGTGGAAGGAATAATTAATGACCTTGTCTATTATTTATGGATTCAGTGGATGGAATAATTAATGCCCTTGTGTATCATTTATGGATCAGTGGAAGGAATAATTAACGACCTTGTCTATCATTTATGGATCAGTGGATGGAATAATTAATGACCATTTCAATCATGTATGGATTCATTGGATGGAATAATTAATGACCTTGTCTATCATTTATGGATCAGTAGATGGAATAATTAATGCTCTTGTCTATCATTTATGGATCAGTGGAAGGAATAATTAATGACCTTGTCTATCATTTATGGATTTAGTGGAGGGAATAATTAATGACCTTGTCTATCATTTATGGATTCAGTGGAAGGAATAATTAATGACCTTGTCTATCATTTATGGATTCAGTGGAGGGAATAATTAATGACCTTGTCGATCATGTATCAGTGGATGGAATAATCAATGCCCTTGTGTATCATTTATGGATCAGTGGATGGAGTAATTAATGACCTTGTCTATCATTTATGGATTCAATGGAAGGATTAATTAATGGCCTTGTCCATCATTGATGGATTTAGTGGAGGGAATAATTAATGCCCTTTTCTATCATTTATGGATCAGTGGAAGGAATAATTAATGGCCTTGTCTATCATTTATGGATTTAGTGGATGGAATAATTAATGACCTTGTCTATCATTTATGGATTCAATGGAAGGAATAATTAATGGCCTTGTCCATCATTTATGGATTTAGTGGAGAGAATAATGACCTTGTCTATCATGTATGGATTTAGTGGCGGGAATAATTAATGACCTTGTCTATCATTTATGGATTCAATGGAAGGAATAATTAATGGCCTTGTCCATCATTGATGGATTTAGTGGAGGGAATAATTAATGCCCTTTTCTATCATTTATGGATCAGTGGAAGGAATAATTAATGGCCTTGTCTATCATTTATGGATTTAGTGGATGGAATAATTAATGACCTTGTCTATCATTTATGGATTCAATGGAAGGAATAATTAATGGCCTTGTCCATCATTTATGGATTTAGTGGAGAGAATAATGACCTTGTCTATCATGTATGGATTTAGTGGAGGGAATAATTAATGACCTTGTCTATCATTTATGGATTCAGTGGAAGGAATAATTAATGACCTTGTCTATCATTTATGGATTCAGTGGATGGAATAATTAATGGCCTTGTCTATCATTTATAGATCAGTGGATGGAATAATTAATGACCTTATCAATCATGTATGGATTCATTGGATGGAAATAATTAATGACCTTGTGTATCATTTATGGATCAGTGGATTGAATAATTAATGCCCTTTTCTATCATTTATGGATCAGTGGAAGGAATAATTAATGACCTTGTCTATCATTTATGGATTTAGTGGAGGGAATAATTAATGACCTTGTCTATCATTTATGGATTCAGTGGAAGGAATAATTAATGACCTTGTCTATCATTTATGGATTCAGTGGAGGGAATAATTAATGACCTTGTCGATCATGTATCAGTGGATGGAATAATCAATGCCCTTGTGTATCATTTATGGATCAGTGGATGGAGTAAATAATGACCTTGTCTATCATTTATGGATTCAATGGAAGGAATAATTAATGGCCTTGTCCATCATTGATGGATTTAGTGGAGGGAATAATTAATGCCCTTTTCTATCATTTATGGATCAGTGGAAGGAATAATTAATGGCCTTGTCTATCATTTATGGATTTAGTGGATGGAATAATTAATGACCTTGTCTATCATTTATGGATTCAATGGAAGGAATAATTAATGGCCTTGTCCATCATTTATGGATTTAGTGGAGAGAATAATGACCTTGTCTATCATGTATGGATTTAGTGGAGGAAATAATTAATGACCTTGTCTATCATTTATGGATTCAATGGAAGGAATAATTAATGGCCTTGTCCATCATTTATGGATTTAGTGGAGGGAATAATTAATGCCCTTTTCTATCATTTATGGATCAGTGGAAGGTATAACTAATGGCCTTGTCTATCATTTATGGATTCAGTGGATGGAATAATTAATGACCTTGTCTATCATGTATGGATTTAGTGGAAGGAATAATTAATGGCCTTGTCCATCATTTATGGATTTAGTGGATGGAATAATTAATGACTTTATCTATTATCATTTATGGATTCAGTGGAAGGAATAATTAATGACCTTGTCTATTATTTATGGATTCAGTGGATGGAATAATTAATGCCCTTGTGTATCATTTATGGATCAGTGGAAGGAATAATTAACGACCTTGTCTATCATTTATGGATCAGTGGATGGAATAATTAATGACCATTTCAATCATGTATGGATTCATTGGATGGAATAATTAATGACCTTGTCTATCATTTATGGATCAGTAGATGGAATAATTAATGCTCTTGTCTATCATTTATGGATCAGTGGAAGGAATAATTAATGACCTTGTCTATCATTTATGGATTTAGTGGAGGGAATAATTAATGACCTTGTCTTTCATTTATGGATTCAGTGGAAGGAATAATTAATGACCTTGTCTATCATTTATGGATTCAGTGGAGGGAATAATTAATGACCTTGTCGATCATGTATCAGTGGATGGAATAATCAATGCCCTTGTGTATCATTTATGGATCAGTGGATGGAGTAATTAATGACCTTGTCTATCATTTATGGATTCAATGGAAGGATTAATTAATGGCCTTGTCCATCATTGATGGATTTAGTGGAGGGAATAATTAATGCCCTTTTCTATCATTTATGGATCAGTGGAAGGAATAATTAATGGCCTTGTCTATCATTTATGGATTTAGTGGATGGAATAATTAATGACCTTGTCTATCATTTATGGATTCAATGGAAGGAATAATTAATGGCCTTGTCCATCATTTATGGATTTAGTGGAGAGAATAATGACCTTGTCTATCATGTATGGATTTAGTGGCGGGAATAATTAATGACCTTGTCTATCATTTATGGATTCAATGGAAGGAATAATTAATGGCCTTGTCCATCATTGATGGATTTAGTGGAGGGAATAATTAATGCCCTTTTCTATCATTTATGGATCAGTGGAAGGAATAATTAATGGCCTTGTCTATCATTTATGGATTTAGTGGATGGAATAATTAATGACCTTGTCTGTCATTTATGGATTCAATGGAAGGAATAATTAATGGCCTTGTCCATCATTTATGGATTTAGTGGAGAGAATAATGACCTTGTCTATCATGTATGGATTTAGTGGAGGGAATAATTAATGACCTTGTCTATCATTTATGGATTCAGTGGAAGGAATAATTAATGACCTTGTCTATCATTTATGGATTCAGTGGATGGAATAATTAATGGCCTTGTCTATCATTTATAGATCAGTGGATGGAATAATTAATGACCTTATCAATCATGTATGGATTCATTGGATGGAAATAATTAATGACCTTGTGTATCATTTATGGATCAGTGGATTGAATAATTAATGCCCTTTTCTATCATTTATGGATCAGTGGAAGGAATAATTAATGACCTTGTCTATCATTTATGGATCAGTGGAAGGAATAATTAATGACCTTGTCTATCATTTATTGATTTAGTGGATGGAATAATTAATGACCTTGTTTATCATTTATGGATTCAGTGGAGGGAAATTAAACTGAGTTTTGGGAAATCAAATGAGATGAGACATTGAGGTAGCAAGAGAAAGTAGAGGGATGAAGAATAAGTCATTCCCTTTGATGTGATACAGGAATTTAAATGTCTTACACATACAGTATCTTTATGTAACCTTTGTTTTATCAGTTTATGATAGAAACATACAGGTAGTAAATGTCTAGCAGAACATGTCAGAATACTTTGTTAGGGTCTGCCATTTACCATGTCAAATAGGCGATTTTTCTGACTTTTTGTCAGTAATTTTGAGTAGAACTAGGGATCTGGTTTATTTTCTGAATGTTTTAATGATGGGGACAAAATATAATGTTTTCCTGAAAACATATTTTATTTGGCTATGGACAAAAAATCAAAGTAAAAGCGACCGAAAACACACATACATCATGAGGCAATCCCATAAACATACAGCATGAGGCAATCCCGTAAACACACATAAAACATGAGGAAATCCCATAAACACATAAAACATGAAGCAATACAGTAAACACACATAAAACATGAGGAAATCTCATAAACACACATAAAACATGAGGCAATCCTGTAAAGACACATAAAACATGAGGCAATACAGTAAACACACATAAAACATGAGGAAATCCTGTAAACACACATTAAACATGAGGCAATCCGATAATCATACATACAACATGAGGCAATCCCATAAACACACGTACAGCATGAGGCAATCCTGTAAACACACATAAAACATGAGGCAAACCCATAAACACACATAAAACAGGAGGCAATCCCATAAACACACAAAAAACATGAGGCAATACAGCAAACACACATAAAATATGAGGCAATCCCATAAACACACATAAAACATGAGGCAATTCAGTAAACACACATAAAACATGAGGAAATCCTGTAAACACACATAAAACATTAGGCAATCCCATAAACACACATACAGCATGAGGCAATCCTGTAAAGACACATATAGCATGAGGCAATTTCATAAACACACATAAAACATGAGGCAATACAGTAAACACACATAAAACATGAGGCAATACAGTAAACACACATAAAACATGAGGAAATCCCATAAACACACATAAAACATGAGGCAATACAGTAAACACACATTAAACATGAGGAAATCCCGTAAACACACATAAAACAGGAGGCAATACAGTAAACACACTTAAAACATGAGGCAATACAGTAAACACATAAAACATGAGGAAATCCCATAAACACACATAAAACATGAGGCAATCCCATAAACACACATAAAACATGAGGCAATACAGTAAACACACATTAAACATGAGGAAATCCCATAAACACACATAAAACATGAGGCAATCCCATAAACACACATAAAACATGAGGCAATACAGTAAACACACATTAAACATGAGGAAATCCCGTAAACACACATAAAACAGGAGGCAATACAGTAAACACACATTAAACATGAGGAAATCCCGTAAACACACATAAAACAGGAGGCAATACAGTAAACACACATTAAACATGAGGAAATCCCGTAAACACACATAAAACATTAGGCAATACAGTAAACACACTTAAAACATGAGGCAATACAGTAAACACACATTAAACATGAGGCAATCCCATAAACACACATAAAACATGAGGCAATACAGTAAACACACATTAAACATGAGGAAATCCCGTAAACACACATAAAGCATGAGGCAATACAGTAAACACACATAAAACATGAGGCAATACAGTAAACACACATAAAACATGAGGAAATCCCATAAACACACATAAAACATGAGGCAATCCCATAAACACACATAAAACATGAGGCAATACAGTAAACACACTTAAAACATGAGGCAATACAGTAAACACGCATAAAACATAAGGAAATCCCGTAAACACACATAAAACAGGAGGCAATACAGTAAACACACTTAAAACATGAGGCAATACAGTAAACACACATAAAACATGAGGAAATCCCATAAACACACATAAAACATGAGGCAATCCCATAAACACACATAAAACATTAGGCAATACAGTAAACACACATAAAACATGAGGCAATCCCATAAACACACATAAAACATGAGGAAATCCCATAAACACACATAAAACATGAGGAAATCCCATAAACACACATAAAACATGAGGCAATCCCATAAACACACATAAAACATGAGGCAATACAGTAAACACGCATTAAACATGAGGAAATCCCGTAAACACACATAAAACAGGAGGCAATACAGTAAACACACTTAAAACATGAGGCAATACAGTAAACACACATAAAACATGAGGAAATCCCATAAACACACATAAAACATGAGGCAATCCCATAAACACACATAAAACATTAGGCAATACAGTAAACACACATAAAACATGAGGCAATCCCATAAACACACATAAAACATGAGGAAATCCCATAAACACACATAAAACATGAGGAAATCCCATAAACACACATAAAACATGAGGCAATCCCATAAACACACATAAAACATGAGGCAATACAGTAAACACACATAAAACATGAGGAAATCCTGTAAACACACATAAAACATTAGGCAATCCCATAAACACACATACAGCATGAGGCATTCCTGTAAACACACGTACAGCATGAGGCAATTCCATAAACACACATAAAACATGAGGCAATTCCAAAAACACACATACAGCATGAGGCAATTCCAAAAACACACATGCAACATGAGGCAATAATGTAAACACACATACAACACGGTCCGTGACGTTTTGGCGCTGCCAGTTTGGCGCCGAATGTTTTGGCACCGACTAAGGATTAACATTTAATTTTAAAGATTACACATTATCCTTAAGATAATTAGAGGCCATGTCGGCATTTACAAAAGGTTTAAGAAATAACAATATAAGAAGGACGCTTAAGATAATTGACTCTATTGGTATATTGTCCTGTGAGTCATGACCACTTAAGGATTAACAATTTAACCTTTTAATGTCTAACGTGTTATTCATATTTGAAAATGACAGCAATGATAAGGTAAAGGAAGTCCACGCAAAGGATTAACGATTTAGCCATTCAGGCTCAAACCCACTTCTATATAGTTGTCTATTTATATATGTGTGCTATCAAATGTATTAACGTAAAAGTTTTTTCCAGAAATGAGCGTTATGAAATCGAAGCGTGGTCAAGAAAAGTATGTGCACGATGGAAATCAATACAGTGCCAATAAGCTTAACATTTTTGGCGATGCGAGTTGAAAAACGAATGTAAAGCCCATCTGAGAGGTGCATTGTATACATCAGTGTTGTAATAGGGTAATAAAATGACAGAAATTAGTGTTTATTTTTCTGATCACCCATACTAGACTTAAAAACATGTTAGTAATTTTTTTAATAAATAGGATGAAATATCTGACAGTAAGAACCCATCCAGAACTTTTACAAAATTATTTAGAAGACCCTATGTCTAATCGTAGAAAAATTAAGATAAGATGTGAAAGCACACTATGGTCAAGAACTAAACTTAATTTGCCCACCTGTAATCCATGATAATACTCGTATGCCCTAACCATATTATCATACAAGGGCTTGTGGTATACCTGGAGTATCATTCAAGGGCCTGTGGTAAACCTGTATTATCATCCAAGGGCCGTGGTATACCTTTATTATCATACAAGGGCCTGTGATATACCTGTATTATCATACAAGGGCCTGTCATATACGAGTATTATCATACAACGGCCATTCCTATATCTGTATTATCATACAAGGGTCTATGGTATACCTGTATTATCATACAAGACCTTGTGGTATACCTGTATTATCATACAAGGGCTTGTGGTATACCTGTATTATCTTCCAAGGGCCGTGGTATACCTTTATTATTATACAAGGGCCTGTGGTATACCTGTATTATCATACAAGGGCCAGTCATATATCAGTATTATAATACAAGGGCCATTCCTATATCTGTATTATCATACAAGGGTCTATGGTATACTTGTATTATCATACAAGACCTTGTGGTATACCTGTATTATCATACAAGGGCTTGTGGTATACCTGTATTATCATACAAGAGCCTGTCCTATACATGTATTATCATACAAGGGTCTATGGTATACCTGTATTATCATACAAGAGCTTGTGGTATACCTGTATTATCATACAAGGGCTTGTGGTATACCTGTATTATCATACGAGAGCTTGTGGTATTCCTGTATTATCATACAAGAGCCTGTCCTATACATGTATTATCATGCAAGGGTCTATGGTATAACTGTATTATCATACAAGGGCCATTCCTATACCTGTATTATCATACAAGGGTTTGTGGTTTACCTGTATTATCATGTGAGTGATCACTGACCTTGAGGAGTACTATCATGTAAGGGTCATTGATTACCAAATTACTATCTTAACAATCATGTAGCACTATATATTATAGATGAAATAGTTATTTTGACCATAGAATAATTTTAACTTTTGATTTTCAGAGTAACCCTCTTCCAGGTCCTCCCATGTTAAATGATCTGAACACACCAGTACCTGGATCATCTTCCCATAGGAGTGAAACTTACTTCAAACTTCATGATGCTGATATTGAGGGAATACAGACGCTAAACAGACTACGAGAAAATTCCCTATCAGCCTCACGAGAACATTCGTTAACTTCAATAATTCCCAAAAAGCGGAAGAAATTTATGAGCACTCACGTGCAGCCAACATCAACTACAGTTGACGATGAACAGGAATATATGATTGCATCAACATCTAATGGAGAAAGTGTGATTGGCTCTAGCAATCAAAAAATAGACTCTATAAACAATTCCATGGTTACATCATCAACAACTGACATGGAATCTGTATTAGCTTCAGTAGCTTCGTCAAATCTGACACTGAATACGTAAGTTTTAATGGCATTTTTTATCAAGAAATAGATAGGGGTTACTATTCAACGTTATTTTTGTTAGCAGTCTACTTTAGCATTTACTTCTGAATTGTATTCCTGTGTGGCCTTGTGGTTAGAGAGTACACCTCTGATGTGCAAGGTAACGTGTTCAAACCCTGGCTGAGTCATACCAACGACCTATACAATTTTACTAACACCAGCCTTTCTAAATACTCATCATTAGGAGGTTAGTCTTAGAACTTGTCGGCCTGGTGTCAGGACATGATATCTTCGTGTCTGTGTCATGATTCCTCAGTGCTGGACAATTGCTACAAACTGACACAATGCAGATATCATAGTGATATGACTTAAATTTGTTTAAAGCTTAGTTAAAAATCCACAACACACACATATATTTATCTGTCTGTTTAGTCCATAATGCATCTAGCTGTATGTATGTGTACATTTTTGTGTTTGGAGCTTTGGGGCACCATGCTGCAGACATCTTACATCATGTTCCACCGAGTCCCGTTATTCAGACACCAGGCTGACCAGTCCAAACACGCACCTACAGATTCAGTGAACCAAGCAAGGCAACTGCTAGTACCATATTTATAAGTCTTTGGTATGACTCGGCCAGGACTTGAACCCACAACCTCCCATATTTTAGATGGGCACTCTAACCACTTATGGCTATCATAGCAGTTAAACGTTGTTCAATTTATCTCAGAGTCTGTTGATCTTGGTAGACATATTTGAATGGAGTTTCAGATGTGTCTTTTCCTATTCACAATTGGTTTAGTATTTTTGTCCATTATTCTGTCTCTCCATTCATCAATTACCCACACTATCATTCTCAGAACCATTTATTTCTGTGAAACTAGGTATACATATTAGGTTAGTAGGCCAGATGTGTCATTTGCTATTTGTTCGTTATTCTGTCTCTCCATTCATTCAAATACCCACTATCATTTTCAGAACCATTTATTTTTGTGAAACTAGGTACACACATAGCTGCCAACCCTCATGATTTTGGCATGAATCTCATGACTGTTTTGATGATTCACAGATTCGCATTGCATGCAAAAAAAAAATCATGAATTCCCCAATTCTCAATTATTTTAAATCTGTAATAAAATAACCAATTTCCAGTTAACCGCTATGATATCGGCAGTTGCTGAAACGGTCTGGTAATGCTGGTTGTGATATCAGTGGAACTATAGCTGATTAGTACAGCTGGCCTGGTTAGCTGGCATTTTAGCTTATTTTAATCTATATGTATAAGAGTAGTTTCACAAATGCTTTTGAGGGAAACTGGGGTCTAATCAGAATATTGCTCTAAGCATACACTGCCAGCACTGTTTTGAATTACCATTTGGCATCGCATCTTGAAAATCTCTTCAACACCAATCGCATCTTGAAAATCTCTTCAACACCAAGAATAAAGAAATGTATTGCAGAAACAAAGTTTAGTTTGGAATATACATAAAAAATTGGCTGCTTTTTGCACAGATTGTGCCACAAATGTTTGCATTGGGCTTGGCAACAGAGATGATATGAGGAAGCACATTGGTAGCAAAGAGCACATAGAGGTTGGGAAAATTAAGAACTAGCATCCAATTTCAGTTCTGGAATATTTTAAGCTATCAACACATGATCTGCAAGCTACCAATGCTGAAACATTGTTTGTGAGTTTTCTTGTAAAACACAATCTACCTTTATCAGCTGGAGACCATGTTAAACATCTGTTCCGACAAATATTCCCAGACTCGAAGATTGCTTCATGCATTCGTGTCAAAATTCACTCATTTTTATCCCTATTTTCACTAATTGCAAGCCTGAAGGGTTGGTAGCTATGTATACATATTAGGTTAGTAGGTCAGAAATGCCATTTACAATTTGTCCATTATTTTGTCTCTCATTTCATCAATTACCCACACTTTCATTTTGAGAACAATTTATCTCTGAAACTAGGTATACATATTAGGTTAGTCAGTCAGAGGTGTCATTTGCTATTTGTACATTACACTTTCTCTCTATTTACAACACTTTCATTTTCAGATTAATCAAAATCATTTAAGATATATCTGTGCTCTCTCTCTCTCTCTCTCTCTCTCTCTCTCTCTCTCTCTCTCTCTCTCTCTGTGTGTATATATATATATATATATATATATATATATATATATATATATATATATATATATATATACACAAAAGTAATCTAGATGTGTAGCCTACCTACAATTCTTTAAAGTTTTAAAATATTTACATTTTCATGCATTTATCTATTCATCCATCCATCTATCATTGTAAAGCCTGTACAGTACTAGATATATTGCTTGAATCACTAGTATTAATGAAACACAGTGTATATATATAAACTAATTAAAGCTCGCACTTCATCGAATTTAGGACAAACCAATGTATCAACGTCATGTTAATTAAGTTACTTGGTAAATGCAAATGCTTGTCAGGTAAATAATTAAATTAATTCCAACTTTCTCAAAATGTTATTCTTTGTATTCTTAATTTTGGATAGTTGTAGATAAAGCATGAAATTAAATATTTACTACAGGCAGTACCACAAATGTATATACCCACAAAAATGTCTTTTTTTAATACAAAACCTCAAAAATCATTGATGCTATATAATTTTGGTACAGGTAACATGTTATGGTATATATTTCTATAGATTATAGTTTGTTGGTATATATTACATGAAATCCTAAAGAGTCCATGGCATTTTATATTTTTTCATATTTTCCAGACAAACAACAGCTATGATGCAACAGCCATTTTCAGTCCAAGTTCTACTTCAACTTCCAAATGGTCAGACTATACCAGTCCAGTTTCCCACAGCAGCCCTATCAAGCAATACCATCTCAACCAACATTCCAAACATCACACAAACTCCAGCTGTTACTGCTTCCCTAGGAGCCTCACTCCCCAAGCCAACATATCTGACAAACTCTCTGCCTGTACATAGTTTTGCTTCTGTAACCATCCCAGCTCCAGGAAGCATTGTGGTTTCATCAGTATCCCCTGTGATGCAAACACAGACTGTGCCCCATCCAGTCATTTCTAAGTCACCTGCTACTTCACCATTATCAGGGTCACAGTCTCTCACCAAGCAGGTACATTAGTTTTTTATGAAATTTTTTTGTATTGGAAATTTTCAAAACAAAAACAAGAAATAAATAAGCTTTGAAAATCTTTTATTCCATGCCCCTCTGAAAAATGGTAAAACCATTGTTTCCTGAGTAAAGCTGAAGAGATGTATCAGATGCAAAATTCTTTTATAATAGATAATATTTTTGTCATTTGTAGGTTTATTTTGCATAACTTTCAAAGCAGATTTATAAACATTTGTATGGCAAATATTCTTCGACTTGTGTAATGACTATGGATCAGTAATTGATAAAATAAAACAAAAGCATTACATTCTACCTGACTTCCAATGGTAAAATAATTTCATTTTTTCTTAACATTTTTTTAAACAGATGAGAAATAATGTTCTATGCAAAATTGTTATCTATTTTATCTCCTTGTACATAAATTTTTTTTAAAAATGTCTTTTCAGAAATTGAAAGCAGCTATTCAGCAGCAGACAACACCAGGCAGCAGTGTAAAAATAGCACAGATTCTTCAAATGGTTCAGGATTTTAAGAAAGAGCCACAGTCTACAGTGCCAAGCCCAATGTCAGACATGACAGTCTCATCTCCGGAGGGGAGTCTCTCTGACAGCTTTCCAAATACATTAACATCACCGTTAGTATAATCATTTTTCATTCTTTATTTATGACAGAAAGTATTGTGTAATGTTTTCATAACATGACTAGTGTGTTATTTAGATTCATAAATACATCTAATCTAGTTTTACTACACTCGTTTAATAACACCTCTTGATAATGGCATAACATTGTTTAAGCCAAATAGTCAATGTTCATTTGATCAGAATATACTTGAATGTAATTTGAGTATTTAGCAGTCGTATTCAGTTAAGTCTGTATTTTTTGTTTTCTTAGAATTTAAGTCTGTGCTGTGGATTAAATAATATATTTTGAAAAATTGCAAAAGAAAGGTATTTTTAAATTTCAGTAGCATGTGAAATTTGTTCTCATGTAAGATATATTGTGGAACTATTAGTATATGTGATCAGGTTTCCAAGATAAAGTTTTCAATAAGTGGTTTAAATATCGGATCAGTATGGGATTTTTATCTTCTTTTTGAAGAATAGACCTGCATTTTGAAGATGAAATTATAATGCATCTCTTCTGTAAGTACATTCACATTTCTCCTTTGAATACATTCCCCAATCACATTAACATTGGGAATATAAACCTGCTACCTCCCAAATCCATAAATACTAAAAAATAATAATAAAAAGTCTTTTCTGTTTAGACCAAGAGAAGTAATGCCTGCTGATTGCCTCCACTTGCCGCTAGATGGTGTTACTGGTTTTTAAGCTTTGCTTCCATACATAATATAGTATAAAATAAACCTCCCACTGAATCATTTTTTTGTGATAAATAAAAGCCATTTATTCAAAATGCTGGACTTGTTTGGATTCACAAACACAAGTTTGCTCTACAGATTCATTATTCCACCAAAGTTAAAACTGGAGACAGTGAGATCTATCCAGCTCCATGAGTATGTATGTAATAAATATTGATCCCACAGATTTCATGTCATAGTCACCTGGCATTGTTACGGGTTTTTTTGGTTACCATGACAACACTGAACACTTAAAGTCATTTCGTCTAAATATCAGCCTCTTGGTCTTCACCCAGATTATATATTGCTTTGTCACTCTATTAAGCTAGATGTACTCTACAGCAATATCGGACTGTGCCAGTTGCCTACTGGTTAGAGCATCTGCCTCAGATGTGGGAAGTCATGGGTTCAATCCCTTGTTGAGTTGTACCAAAGAAATTATAAATATGGTACTTACAGCTGCATCGTTTGATGCTCAGCATTAAAACGATAGTGTTAGAACTGGTTGGCCTGGTGTCAGGATAATGTGACTGGGTGGTACATCATGCTTCATGTCTGCGGCATGATGCCCCAGTGCTAGACATCACTATAAACTGCCACACTGCAGACATCGTAATGATATGACTAAAAATTGTTAAAGCTATGTTAAAAATCCAAAATCATAAACACACACACACTCATGCATAAAGCAATGTCGGCATATATACATAGTTCGAACAACATACAGCAATTGCTTTTCTCCTGAATGACACAATCTTGTAACCATTGGAATCATCAGAATTTTCTAGTAAACCAAGAAAATTTGAACCTTCACCCATTCCAGTGTTTTGTCCGCCTTTACATGGAGTTTATCATCAGTCTCTGCCTTGTAAATCTCCCACATGTCTACATCATGGGCATCTTCAAACTCTATTTCCAACAAGATGTGGATTTCAGCAAGAGAGTTTTTGCAACTCCTTGGGTTACTCAATACAACAGCAGATCTGATCCTTCATTTATATTTACTAGTCACAAATGACTGATTTGTATTCACTAGTCACAAATGACTGATTTGTATTCAGTCACAATTAACTGATTTGTATTCACTAGTCACAAATGACAAATGACTGATTTGTATTCAGTCACAAATGACTGATTTGTATTCACTAGTCACAGATGACTGATTTGTATTCACTAGTCACAAATGACTGATTTGTATTCACTAGTCACCAGTGACTGATTTGTATTCACTAGTCACAAATGACTGATTTGTATTCACTAGTCACAAATGACTGATTTGTATTCACTAGTCACAAATGACTGATTTGTATTCACTAGTCACAAATGACTGATTTGTATTCGCTAGTTACAAATGACTGATTTGTATTCACTGGTCACAAATGACTGATTTGTATTCACTAGTCACAAATGACTGATTTGTATTTACTAGTCACAAGTGACTGATTTGTATTCACTAGTCACAAATGACTGGTACTCCTTTACAAGTCCACTTAACCAGCAAATAAGTATCACTAATAAGGTACAATCATTTCTTAGACTGTGGTGCAACCATTATTGGATCAGAGCAGGGATTCCTCTGGAGAAACCACAACTAAAAATGATAAACACCAGTATGTATAGTTGGGGAGCTGACATGCTGCAGGATTTCTATACAGTCATCAGAGAAATTGGAACCAGGGGAATGGCCTCTTCACTCAACCTTCTAAAAATTAAAGCTACATGTAACATTTTTCAGTTCTGGAAGGACCAACTTTTTGGGAAATCAGTCGTGATTATGTTGGATAACTTTTTAGTGGTGACCTATTTTCTTAAATGAGTGCACCAGATCACTGTAAGTTGGGCTACCAACTTAAGATTGATGTGCAAATCAGACAGACAATTCCCACCAGAATTCAAATGGAGTTCAAAACCATTAGTCAGATTGTTTTGATTTGGGGACATCCAATGATTGACCTGTTTCTCTGTTACAGATCACTGTCATCTCACCTTTGTCTGTGTGGGTTCAGGTCTCAGATTCTGTCAATGTGGATATGTGTGAAAGCTTGCCAGTAGCTTATCATGGGTTGGTGGTTCTTTCTGGGGGTTTTACCAGGTTCTTCCTCCACCATTATTACTGGCCGCCATGTATTGCCTATCAAGTGCTTAAAAATAGCATTAAACCCTACAACAACAACATCAACCAGGCTTTATAGCTAAAGATAGGTTAATATTTGTCAGCAGTCAAAGAGATGTCATTCACTCACTGTCATTCATAGACAGGTCGAGAGCATCCATCATCTAGGATGCTGTTCTCGCATACAAACAGTACTTCAAATGTACTGAGACATGTCAGGGCATGTGGAAGCAACGCTTCTATTGAAAGTCTGGAAACTTGATATTACCTCTCGAGCCCTTGCTTTGTTGCTGAAATGGGTTAAATGCTCAATGTGCTTTGAGGTATCACAAGGTTAGAAGATTACCACTCTGAGATTACAGCAACCTCAGTGAGCCTCTTGTTCAAACATTTCAGTCAGAAATAAAGTAGAAGCTGTTGTCTGGCATGTAGAGTCAATCTTCTCGAGTTTATGGCTCAGAGGTTTTGCTTCAAAGAGGTGAACCTTGAATCTGGTAGGTCTAATGCCAGCATCCTAGATGACCACCAGACCCAGTTAAACAAATCAACACAACCTTTCAGCTTTTCTGGATTCACCATTGAAATTTTGTAATTAAGAAGATTTCAGTAATTAGTAAGAGGTTGGATTCTCAGCATTCTCTACAAGGATACTCAAGGTAGAGGTTGGATTCTTAGCATTCCCTACAAGGATACTCAAGGTAAAGGTTGGATTGTCAGCATTCCATAGAAGGATACTTGAGGTAGAGGTTGGATTCTCAGCATTCCATAGAAGGATACTTGAGGTAGAGGTTGGATTCTCAGCATTCCCAATTTCTACTACCTATTCACTTAACATTGATGTGATGAGGGAACTTATTTGAAGGAGAAACCAAATTTTTAAGTAATTTTTTTTCTCCCTCCAAGAATACGTACCCAAGCACATTACTTAAAACCCTCCTAAACACCCCGCCATGTGAGCATTGCATAAGTATATTGCTCAGCTTAAAAACTAGGAACACCAGGTAAGCAAGGGGAGGTAATGTACAAGAGTTATTGCCTTTTGTAATCTGAGCTAGACAGGAAAAGACATTTTTTGTCTTTTAGTAGGGCTGGATTTACAAGATAGCAGGCTTAGATCGCTAACATTAATGTGATTGGAGAAACACAGGTTACTTAATTTAAAAAAGTTGTAATTGGGACCATGTTTCAGAATCAAAATACCAAGATCGATTATAAATATTGTTCAGTAGGGCGACTTTTGAATCAGTTTAGATCTGAAAGATCTGTACTTCCATGTTCTAATTCACGAGTCCTCTTCTGGGATACAGTATACAAGTTGATGGCACTACCATTCCGTTTCAGCATCTGTCCCGTGACCTTTAACCTGAATTGTGAACAGAGTAGTGTCTCACTTCAGGACCATCCCCACATCAGTGGCATTCAGCTATCTGGAAACATACTGTTGATGAGGCCAAATATGTTGTGCCATTGTTTGTGAATACACATGTGACAAATAGGCAACTTCAGTTGGCTTACAGTGAGTATTCCCTTCCCGATCTCACCTCAGAGAATAATGACTTATGCAGATATAGCAGGTCCACATCTTTCCGTCCTTTCTGGAGATCAGGATCGACTTTGGAACAGTAGCATCCTAGAGAAGAAAATTGTGAAAGTATTTTATTGGTGACTGGAGGCACTTCATTGAAAGGGTGTACTTATTCCATCAGACAACCCAGTGAGGTGAATTATCTCAGAAGGCAAAGAAATGCCAAATCCCCTGGTCTCAGCCTCCTGGCTTGTGATTTTCTAACTAAAGATGGTGTGATCAACAATAAATAAACATTCGGGTCTGTTACATCCATGTGAGATAAAATTTATTAGTGGACTCATCCAAAGGGAATATACCAAACAGTTGGCCACTTCATTCCTTTGTGTTCAGATAAATCAGTTTCTGCTGGGATTGCCTAATGGTTTTTCTATTTGCAAATCTCCCAACCTTTTCATCTCCAGTCCTGATCAGTTGACTGGAGAAGTCAATGCTTTTCCAAGGATTGGTTCAGTTGGGATGCACAACTTTTTCATCCAGAAAGTTTTTGCAAAAAGTGAGGGAATTGGAGTGCCATTGTAGCCTAATAGTTTCAGTCAGGTGGGAAAAATTATGGATAGATGACAGGTTATAGCTGGCAATAGAAATGCCAAGGAAAATCATAACCTTTCCTCTTGTGCTCAAGTTACTCAATGGCAGCAGTTTCATCCAAACATAGATATTAATTTGATGAACCTACATACATGGATCACATCAAATAAGCTCTTAGGGGCAAGCAGCTTTCAGAAGTAGTAATGTATGATGGGAAGGATAGACTTACCTCACTGTGATTAAAATAGTATACTACTTCAGATAGCTAACTTTCTCCATTGGCTTTTCAAAGTTAAGAAGTTAGCACTCATCACAGTAAAATGGGACTGTTCTACACAAGCAGGCACACTACTAAAAATAGCATATTCCAAGGGTTTTGTCCTGGCTGAATTTCATCCACTGTCTAGATCATCCTAAGTTCTCAGACCTGCTTCCTACTCATGCTATCTACAGGACTCATTGAGGGCTTTGAAGTGTGAACAGGGAAGTCAAATCTACTTTGTATCTTTTGAAAAAGGGACAGATTAATTAATATCTCAGATTAATTAATATCTCAGAATAATTAATATCTCAGCTCATGCTCTATCATTTGGGATAAGATGGATTATTCACTTTGGGTACAGAAGATTAACCCAAGATCAGGTGAAATTTGGCTCATGAGTTTAGGGCAGATTCCACCGGTTTTGTATTCAAGTTCAACTGTTCCCTGATATTACACAAGCCATGGGATGGATGTCAGAGTCAAATTTCTCAAGCTTTTACCCACAGATCTTGATTCCGCAAGGTTCTGTCCATAGCAGCAACAGTGAAGGCTACTTTTCATGTTGTTTGTCAGCTTCTTAGTGATGTGGCACTAAAGCTTCTGCTTGATTTGCAGGAGAACATGTCCAGATAGCTGCATCTATCCATATAGAATCCCTACACCAGCAGGGTCTTATAAACAATCAGAAGCCACACACACACACACATACTGTAGGAGACCAGAGATGGTCCTTTTCTTTGATAATTACTTACATTCATCAAAATACAGATACACCCTCCCAACTTCCACAGTTGCATCTTACCAGCAGTTACATCCATGCAGTTATATCTTACAGTTAGTTGCTTGCATCCAGTTACATCCTACTGGAAGTTACATCCATCTAGACATTACATCAATACATTTATGTCCTACTGGAAATTACATCCATACATTTACATCCTAATGGAAAAGCATGCATTCTGCTGCAGTAGCAAATGAGCTATGGAAGGAGTTAGTTCTAATTCAGCTATCCTAGGGGAGATCACTCTTAACTGACTCAAATCTATGTCAGCATACAAATTTTGGCATATTAAGACTGCAGATTCACTTAGAAAGACTGGATTTGCAAAGTTGAAGTAATACTTCCATGGTATTAGGACAAGGTAAGTATTATTGAAACAGGATATTGTACTCCAGTAATTGGTTTCATAAGCATGACAGTTCTTTCAGGTTTGTTTATGGTGGGAGGGTGGGAGTGGGTAGTTTGCACTTCTTTAAAAAAAAAAGTTTCAAATTTATCATTCTGTACATGTTTTTAGGAAGCCATCTGGTGTCATATAAGCATATGTATATGTTTCTAGGAAACAATCAAAAGGAGATGAAGACCCTGAAGAGAGAAGGAGGAAATTCTTGGAAAGAAATAGGTGAATATTTTGCATAAGAATGTGAATTCTGTACTTTTTTTCTCATCCCAAATATGCCATAGTGAAAATGTAACCATACTGTATTATCAATAATCTTTGTTGGGTGTCAATTGTCTTGAATGTAGTTTTTGTCTTGAAATGTAAAATAGCCACATAAGATAAAGAAGACCCACTCCCCAATGTTTTACTGTAATTCATTGCTAGAAATTAATATTTGATAAATCAGCACTATATCTGTGAGCTGGTTAAAAAATATTAGCTTTGACACACATTTCTTTGTTTATTTTTACTCTCCAACAAAAAAATTACTCACTTAAATTGATAAATTAATGAAATAAGAATTAAGTGGAAATGAGGGAAAATATAAAGTAATGATGCTGTACATGTAAGTTAGATTAAATACTTCTTCAGATCTCTTCTGTATTCAAGTGAAACTATTGTCAAATATTTTTAATCCTATTAAAGTACATCTTATTGTATCTGTTTATGCTTGATCCCAATGAACAAACTGTCTCTCAAGATTTAAAACTTTTGCTCATAGAAGTACTAATGAAAAACTTTGGATATGCACTAATTACAAATGAAATACTTTGGATATGCACTAATTACTAATGAAATACTTTGGATATGCACTAATTACTAATGAAATACTTTGGATATGCACTAATTACTAATAAAATACTTTGGATATGCACTAATTACTAATAAATACTTTGGATATGCACTATTTACTAATGAAATACTTTGGATATGCACTATTTACTAATAAAATACTTTGGATATGCACTAATTACTAATAAAATACTTTGGATATGCACTAATTACTAATAAAATACTTTGGATATGCACTAATTACTAATAAAATACTTTGGATATGCACTAACTACTAATGAAATACTTTGGATATGCACTATTTACTAATGAAATACTTTGGATATGCACTATTTACTAATGAAATACTTTGGATATGCACTAATTACTAATAAAATACTTTGGATATGCACTAATTACTAATAAAATACCTTGGATATGCACTAATTACTAATAAAATACTTTGGATATGCACTAATTACTAATAAAATACTTTGGATATGCACTAATTACTAATAAAATACTTTGGATATGCACTAATTACTAATGAAATACCTTGGATATGCACTAATTACTAATGAAATACCTTAGATATGCACTAATTACTAATGAAATACCTTGGATATGCACTAATTACTAATGAAATACCTTGGATATGCACTAATTACTAATGAAATACCTTGGATATGCACTAATTACTAATGAAATACCTTGGATATGCACTAATTACCACAGATTATCAAAGCTCACACCTGACTCATTTTCAGACAATATCATTGAATTAACATCAAAGAAGTCATTTGGTACACATAGATAAATAAGTATGAAATTCTTGAATTAAAGTCCCATTTTTTCAAAGCGATATATAATTAGGTCTGATCTTTCACATTTTCATATGACACACAATTATCTTTTCAACATGAATCGGCTTGCTAGACAAGGTGATTAGGCAAAGTCTATGAATTTAGTTTATTCTTATTTCAGACTCAATCAAAGGGGTGATTCTGCTGTTTTCAACTTATTTAGCATCTTTGCGCATTGATAGGCTTTGATTGTCTCTGAACACGTAATATGTTGGAACAGCATGTCAATTGCAAGAGAAGGGGACAACTGATGACATATTTAGTTCACATGTAGAATGGTGATAGTATCCAAAACAGTGAGTTGGTTTCTACCACACTTAGGCCATTGTGCAAACATCATGGTCATCATAAAGTGTTGATGATGCAACAGTGTTTTAAGGAATAGATCCTAGACATGTACTTTATCAACAGTGTTTTAAGGAAGATATCCTAGACATGTACTTTATCAACAGTGTTTTAAGGAAGAGATCCTAGACGTGTACTTTACCAACAGTGTTGTAAGGAAGAGATCCTAGATGTGTACTTTATCAACAGTGTTTTATGGAAGAGATCCTAGACATGTACTTTATCAACAGTGTTTTATGGAAGAGATCCTAGACATGTACTTTATCAACAGTGTTTTATGGAAGAGATCCTAGACATGTACTTTATCAACAGTGTTTTATGGAAGAGATCCTAGACATGTACTTTATCAACAGTTTTTATGGATGAGATCCTAGACATGTACTTTATCAACAGTGTTTTATGGAAGAGATCCTAGACATGTACTTTATCAACAGTGTTTTATGGAAGAGATCCTAGACATGTACTTTATCAACAGTTTTTATGGATGAGATCCTAGACATGTACTTTATCAACAGTGTTTTATGGAAGAGATCCTAGACATGTACTTTATCAACAGTGTTTTATGGAAGAGATCCTAGACATGTACTTTATCAACAGTGTTTTATGGAAGAGTTCCTAGACATGTACTTTATCAACAGTGTTTTATGGATGAGATCCTAGACATGTACTTTATCAACAGTGTTCTAAGGAAGAGATCCTAGACATGCACTTCATCAACAGTGTTGTAAAGAAAAGATCCTCGACATGTACTGCATCAACACTGTTTTAAGGAAGAGATCCTAGACATGTACTGCATCAACAGTGTTTTAAGGAAGAGATCCTAGACATGTACTTTATCAACAGTGTTGTAAGGAAGAGATCCTAGACATGTACTTTATCAACAGTGTTGTAAGGAAGAGATCCTAGACATGTACTTTATCAACAGTGTTTAATGGAAGAGATCCTAGACATGTACTTTATCAACAGTGTTTTATGGAAGAGATCCTCGACATGTACTTTATCAACAGTGTTTTATGGAAGAGATCCTAGACATGTACTTTATCAACAGTGTTTATGGAAGAGATCCTAGACATGTACTTTATCAACAGTGTTTTATGGAAGAGATCCTAGACATGCACTTTATCAACAGTGTTTTAAGGAAGAGACCATAGACATGCACTTCATCAACAGTGTTTTAAGGAAAAGATCCTAGACATGTACTTTATCAACAGTGTTTTATGGAAGATGTCATATACATTTAATCTATGAACAGCATTTCAGTGACTGGGTCTATTGTATTGGCCATTTGCCTGTCTGCAAGATCTGGCATTAAACCAGAATAACAACATTAAAACTTGTTAACAATCTTGTCCACATGATTGCTGTGCAAACGAATTATATTATTTCTGTCTCCTTCCTGTGACGTCTTTGGGCAGGGTCATAGGTCAGATTTACTTCATTTACACTGACATATCAAAATAGGATTTGAACAATCTTTCCATATGCAGTCATAGTTAGGCAAATTAAATTATTTTCAGAGGACTTGACTTCTCTCAGTGGAATATTAGTGGGATGGGTGGAATGTAAGTGGTGGTTATATGAAAGTGTAAATTATTCACCATGGAAATGGGATGAAGTGAATGTCAGGGCTAGTAAAACGAATAAACGGTGTAAATTATTCACCATGGAAATGGAATAAGGTTAATGTCAGGAGTGGTTATAAGAATAAAAAGTGTAGGCTATTCACCATGGCAAAATGTAGAAGTATCTTTATTTAGTTTCTCAGATGTGCAGTTAATCCAACACTGTTGATAGAGTGTCATCAAATCTAGTCATTTCCATTGCAAAGTGATTTTCTTTGTTTCTTTGATTGATTAGTATTTTAAACATAACTTTTAACAATTTTTCAGTCATATCGCTACAATGCCTGCAGTGAGTCAGTTTATAGTGATGCCTAGCACTGAGGTATCATGCTGCAGACATGTAGCATGATGTCCCACCCAGTCACATTATCCTGACACCAGGCCGATCAGTCCCAACACTAACCTCTTAATGCTGAACGTCAAGCGAGGCAGCTGTTAGTCCCATTTTTGTAAGTCTTTGGTATGACTTTGTCGGGGATTGAACCCACGACCTCCCGCTTCTGCAGTGAACACTCTAGCCATTGCAAAGTGAAAACAAAAAGTTGACCCAGCCCCATATGCATGCTTTAAGTGGTGGAATTCTTGCAAGCTTTGGCAAGTAATCTTTGATATTACCTCAGGTGTTATAAAACTCATACACAATTAGCACTTATAAAAAATAGTTTATCACATAATTGATGTCATTTATTTAATAAATTAACTTAAAAAATGTTTTACATTGATCTTGAATTGTAACATACTGCTGATAATGTGCCTTTGCAGTCTGTGAAGCGCTGGCATTTAATGTTGCTTGGATATAAAATTTACATCTAATATCAAAATATGAGATAGTATAATTAAATTGGAATTTTTTTAAAGTATGATAATTATTATTTTCTCTACAGAGCAGCTGCAGCAAGGTGTAGACAGAAAAGGAAGCAGTGGATTGTAAACCTGGAAAGAAAAGCAGAGGAATTGACGTCTACTAATACCAGGCTACAGGTGTTGTGAACTATCATTAATTTGTGGCATGGAGGGTTTTAATCTCTCAAAGCCAGTAGAATATGTCTTTCTTGTGTTAATAAATATATTTTGTGTTTTAAAAAGGGCCTTTCTATCTTTACCTTTACTGACCTTTTGACCTTAAAAGCCAAGGTAAGGTATATATAAATGGACATAACTCATAGCAGTCACGAAAGAAAATGATTATCAGTGGTTACCTCCCTTGCAATTTCTAAATTTTAAACAGAAAAGATTTGTTTCAATAGAAAATGCTATCAGAGTATTTTTATTGATATTTTCACAAACTATTGAATGAATTCTGTATTCAGTTTTATGTTAAAGATAAACAGAAGAAAACATTTATGATTAAGACTATGTATTTTTAGAGAGATATTGGTATTTTACATGTAATTTTAGAGTCATTGGTATTTTACATGTATTTTTAGAGTCATTGGTATTTTACATGTATCTTTAGAGATATTGGTATTTTACATGTAGTTTTAGAGATATTGGTATTTTACATGTAGTTTTAGAGATATTGGTATTTTACATGTAGTTTTAGAGATATTGGTATTTTACATGTAGTTTTAGAGATATTGGTATTTTACATGTAGTTTTAGAGATATTGGTATTTTACATGTAGTTTTAAAGATATTGGTATTTTACATGTAGTTTTAGAAATATTGGTATTTTACATGTAGTTTTAGAGATATTGGTATTTTAAATGTAGTTTTAGAGATATTGGTATTTTACATGTATTTTTAGAGTCATTGGTATTTTACATGTATTTTAGAGTCATAGATATTTTACATTTATTGTTAGAGATTTTGGTATTTTACATGTATTTTTTAGAGATATTGGTATTTTATATGTATTTTTAGAGATATTGGTATTTTACATGTATTTTTAGAGATATTGGTATTTTATATGTGTTCAGAGGTATATTGATATTTGATTATGCCCCATAGAGCTTAATGTACTATAATAGCATTACATGAACCCTCCAGGGGAAGTTCATCCCATAGAGCTTAATGTACTATAATAGCATTACATGAACCCTCCAGGGGGAGTTCATTCCATAGAGCTTAATGTACTATAGCATTGCATGAATCCTCCAGGGGGAGTTCATTCCATAGAGCTTAATGTACTATAGCATTGCATGAATCCTCCAGGGGGAGTTCATTCCATAGAGCTTAATGTACTATAGCATTATATGAATCCTCCAGGGGGAGTTCATTCCATAGAGCTTAATGTACTATAGCATTACATGAATCCTCCAGGGGGAGTTCATTCCATAGAGCTTAATGTACTATAGCATTATATGAATCCTCCAGGGGGAGTTCATCCCATAGAGCTTAATGTACTATAGCATTACATGAATCCTCCAGGGGGAGTTCATTCCATAGAGCTTAATGTACTATAGCATTGCATGAATCCTCCAGGGGGAGTTGATTCCATAGAGCTTAATGTACTATAGCATTATATGAATCCTCCAGGGGGAGTTCATTCCATAGAGCTTAATGTACTATAGCATTATATGAATCCTCCAGGGGGAGTTCATTCCATAGAGCTTAATGTACTATAGCATTATATGAATCCTCCAGGGGGAGTTCATCCCATAGAGCTTAATGTACTATAGCATTACATGAACCCTCCAGGGGGAGTTCATTCCATAGAGCTTAATGTACTATAGCATTACATGAACCCTCCAGGGGGAGTTCATCCCATAGAGCTTAATGTACTATAGCATTACATGAATCCTCCAGGGGGAGTTCATTCCATAGAGCTTTCTTTTATACTTTAGCTCATAGTATCTGAGAATCTGTTGCTGCATAGGCTGTCACCACTCCGGTGGCCTAGTGGTAGAGCATCCACCACAAATGTGGGATGTCATGGGTTCAAAGCCTGGCCATGTTATACCAAAGACTATAAAAATGGCATTAACAGCTGCCTCACTTGGCGCTCAGCATTAAAAGGTTAGTGCTAGAACTGGTCGGCCTGATGTCAGGATAATGTGACTGGTTGGGACATCATGGTGCATGTCTGTGGCATGATGTCCCAGTGCTAGACATCACTATAAACTGTCACAATGCAGACATCATAGCAATATGACTGAATTTATTTTTAAAGCTACATTAAAAATCTAAATCATGCACATCACATGCACTCACATGTACACAAGCTAATCAATACAGTATGATGTACATGTACACAAGCTAATCAGTACAGTATGATGTACATATACACAAGCTAATCAGTACAGTATAATGTACATATACACAAGCAGATCAGTACAGTATGATGTACATGGAACAAGTGTTACCTCTATATTCCCATAGCAACAGGACAGCATGGAAGTACTGTTGCAGTGTAGTGTAAGTTCAAGGGGTCCCAGTCAAGGAAATATGGCAGCAGTGTAGTGTAAGTTCAAGGGGTCCAAGCCAAGGAAATATGGCAGCAGTGCAGTGTAAGTTCAAGGGGTCCCAGCCAAGGAAATATGGCAGCAGTGTAGTGTAAGTTCAAGGGGTCCCAGCCAAGGAAATGTGGCAGCAGTGTAGTGTACGTTCAAGGGGTCCCAGCCAAGGAAATGTGGCAGCAGTGTAGTGTAAGTTCAAGGGGTCCCAGCCAAGGAAATATGGCAGCAGTGTAGTGTAAGTTCAAGGGGTCCCACCCAAGGAAATATGGCAGCAGTGTAGTGTAAGTTCAAGGGGTCCCACCCAAGGAAATATGGCAGCAGTGTTGTGTAAGTTCAAGGGGTCCCACCCAAGGAAATATGGCAGCAGTGTAGTGTAAGTTCAAGGGGTCCCAGCCAAGGAAATATGGCAGCAGTGTAGTGTAAGTTCAAGGGGTCCCAGCCAAGGAAATATGGCAGCAGTGTAGTGTAAGTTCAAAGGGTCCCAGCCAAGGAAATATGGCAGCAGTGTAGTGTAAGTTCAAGGGGTCCCAGCCAAGGAAATGTGGCAGCAGTGTAGTGTAAGTTCAAGGGGTCCAAGCCAAGGAAATATGGTAGCAGTGTAGTGTAAGTTCAAGGGGTCCCAGCCAAGGAAATATGGCAGCAGTGTAGTGTAAGTTCAAGGGGTCCCAGCCAAGGAAATATGGCAGCAGTGTAGTTTAAGTTCATTGGGAAATGAAATCCATGAAGGATGGGTTGTGACAGGATGGAATATGATGTGACAGATATCTATGGTTAATGCATCTGTCCCCTACATAAATATTATTGAGGTCCAATAGAATGAATTTGTCCATAAGTTTTAAAAGAATGAATTTGTCCATAAGTTTTAAAAGAATGAATTTGTCCATAAGTTTTAAAAGAATGAATTTGTCCATAAGTTTTAATGGAATGATTTGTCGGAAAATATATAATTTTATGACCAATTACAGATAAAGAATGATAGGAAGGAAGTACATAAAATGTGATTTGTTGATATGTGTATTCTTATTTCGAAACCATAATATTTAGAGAGTTTCATGTCATTCCATCAAAATCTGGGTGACTAGCTGCATTAATGGCCTTACATCAAAATCTGGGAGATTAGGAGCAGTAATGGATTTCCATCAAAATCTGTTGGACTGGTAGCATTACTGGCAATCCATCAAGATACGTTGGGCTAGCAACATTGATGAGACTGTGGCTTACTAATAAACTGTATGTGGGATAGTAGCACCAACATCAATGCTATGTTGATAACAAAAACTAAGTAATGTAATGGAAGCCAAACAACTGAATCAACAAAAACTAAGTAATATAATAGAAGCCAAACCACTGAATCAACAAAAACTAAGTAATGGAATGGAACAACAGCCAAACCACTGAATCAACAAAAACTAAGTAATGGAATGGAAGCCAAACCACTGAATCAACAAAAACTAAGTAATGGAATGGAAGCCAAACCACTGAATCAACAAAAACTAAGTAATGGAATGGAAGCCAAACCACTGAATCAACAAAAACTAAGTAATGTAATGGAAGCCAAACTGAATCAGACGAAGATATGGAGGGTATCACAGCATTTAATTTCGACTTGATAGTTTGTGAAGAACTTTTCAAATCAAAACCAAAATTTAGTGTTAGGCTTTCCATTTGAAAATCTATGACTTTTTTATTTTTCTTGTTTATCAGTAGAGCTTGAAGGAGTTATGGCCCTTGTTTAGTCATGCCTATTTATACTAGTGTATGCCACATGGTTATGGGATGCATCCTTTGTTTCAGAGCTAGGCCCTTGTTTGAGTTTGGTCTTAAGCATTGGCAGGAGTATCTGTATTGTTTGATTTCTCCTTTGTTTCAGAGCTAGGCCCTTGTTTGAGTTTGGTCTTAAGCATTGGCAGGAGTATCTGTATTGCATGGAGGGAACTTTCTGCTATGTTTGATTTCTCCTTTGTTTCAGAACTAGGTAACTATGACATATATGAGGAAAGTCTATAATTAATTGTGTAAAAGTTTGTTTCCTGTTTACAGGGTGAATGTAACCAGTTGCGAACAGAAGTTGCACAGCTGAAGTCACTTCTCCTGGCTCACAAAGACTGTCCCATCACTCTACAGCAACAGGTGACTCAAATCCCACAACCCACTACATGTAAGTCGGATTATTATACATCAAACTTGTGACTTCCTATGCCAATGCATTGTGGGGGATCATCCCATACAAATTCCCCTTGTTGGACATTGTCAGGTAGATAATGGCTACAATGCAAATAAGACCAAATATGTTAGTTACATAGCATTATGTCGCAGCAAGTCTGTGTTGACATATAAGTATGTCAATACATATTAAAGCATTTTTTTTAAATTTATGTGCAATTCAGCCATAAAAATATTTAAAATAAGATTTAACTTCAAATATAATTTTGTGAAAAGTGATTGTAATTATTGGTTACTGCATATGAGTGAAGAAAATATGAGCATGTTTTTACTGAGTAATATTACCTGACCTTAAATATCTCAACTTTAAAATGAATGAAACAAGCTTAGGGCTATTCCATTTAAACATACATGGTACCCAGGGAAGGCAGTTTTTTAAAAAATATGCCAGGTACATTGCATTCAGGGGCCAAGTGTGGCAGAGTGGTCTAAAGTGTTCTCTGTTATGGATCACTGCCATCTCACCTCTGTATGGGTTCGAGTCTCAGATTCGGCCAATGTGGGTGTGTGAGAAAGCTTGCCAGTAGCTTCTTGTAGGTCATTGGTTCTTTCTGGGGGTTTTCTGGGTTCTTTCTCCACCATTAATACTGACCACCATGTTTAGCCTATCATGTGCTGAAAAATGATGTTAAACCCTACTCCTATCTTGGAGCTAACTTTATGAATTGTTAGCACTTGCAATATGAAAGAAGCTTGTTAATTTAGAGGTGAAAACATCAAAAGTGAAGGTCACTGACTGAAAGTAGAAACATTATCATTAGTTATACATAACACACATGGACCAACCTTTGTGGATAGGGATAAACCAGTCAGTTTGAGGGTCAAAAGATTACGGTCAAGGTCATTTTTCATCAAAGAAAAATGAATTTAGCACAATAGCTTTTTTTCTGAAGAAAGTTTTTTAAACAAGATTTATAAATGGCTTGCACATATCTTAACAAAGAAAATTAAAGATTTAAAGGTTAGACTGAATTGCTGTTAATAATTTAAATTTTTAAATATTTTTAAAATTTAATTTAATTAACATTTTTTTCTTTCAGATAATTTTTTAAATGATCAAGTCCCAGTAACTAGCTTGGTCAGTGGAAATCGAGTTCTGAGCTCATCTTCAGGTGTTACACCAAGTACTGTCATATCTTCGGTCCAAAGGGTATCCATGGCAACCAACATAGAAACACCTAGCACCATTACCATGATACCCACTGTAGTAACACCTAACCTAAACATCTTTAAAAAAAGAGATGATGAAGATGATGATGATGATGATGATGACAATGATGATGATGATGAATCCTGACCAAGGTTTAACCATTGGACATTGAACTCAGTATGAATTAGTGATCATTGCATGTATTAAACCATGTGCTTAAGAGACCATTTCACTTCTTGGATGCAAGCATATATAAATTCTTGAAAATATTATCCCTCCCTTTATGATTGTTACAGCTTTATTTCCACTGTTCTGTCCTCAACCATTGTGATAACCAATTTGAGGAAAACGAAAAGGACCAAGTGAAATCATATTCTTTTCTTCTGGAGTTAACATAATGAAGATGTGTTTAGAGTTGCACACATTTTTGTATGCATAGTTCATATAATTGCCTTGTGAAACTATCAAATTCACCAAACATTAACTACATGTACACCAGCAATGCAAAATTGTGTTTGTCAGATGTATAAGTATATCATTCCCTTTATTCATCTGTTCTTATGTTGTTCAATTGTATGGTACAAAATGTCTTAGATTCTGTTGGTAATGAAGAAAATATTTTCCAACTACTTGGAATGGACTGTTTTTTTTTAAAGATGCAAGAAAGCCATACAAGACATTTGTTTTGGCAGGGGTGGGGTGGCGATTATTTTGTAAATATCCAAATGTCAACCAGGATACATGGGTTATTTGTGCAAAAAATCCAATACTGTTCTAACATAGATCTATGGGGATCTATTGGAAGCATTTTAAAGTTATCCTTTTCTAAAGTAGGTCTATGTTTATATCATTGAATGCAGTTGTTGGCTTTTGTAATTTTTTAGTACTCCATTAAGTGTAAACAAATAAAGAGTAATGAAATCAATGTACATAAAATAAACAAAATACAGTTGCATGCTTTTCGGTGTTGCCAGTAATTACTGAACATAAAATCAATCAAGTAATGTTGCATGCTTTTCTGTGATGCCAGTGATTTCTGTGTAATTACTGTACATAATATCAGTCAAGCATGGTTGCATGCTTTTGTGTTGCCAGCAATTACTATGTAATTACTGTACATAACATCAATGCTTATAGCTGCATGTTTTTTCTATATTGGCAGTAATTACTGTACATAACATCAGTCAAGTATGGTTGCATGCTTTATTGGCAGTAATTACTGTATTTAACATCAGTCAAGTATGGCTGCATGTTTTCTTTGTTGCAAGTAATTACTGTACATAACATCAGTCAAGTATGGTTGCATGTTTTCTTTGTTGCAAGTAATTACTGTACATAACATCAGTCAAGTATGGTTGCATGCATTTCTGTGTTGCCAGTAATTACTTTACATAAGTCAAGTATGGTTGCATGCTTTTCAGTATTGGCAGTAATTACTGTACATAACACCAGTCTGGCTCTAATTACTCTATATAACATCAATCAAGTACTGTTGGATACATTTCCACATTGGCAGTAATTACTGTATTTATCATCAGTCAAGTATTGTTTGCATGCTTTTCTATATTGACAGTAATTACTCTATATAACATCAGTCAAGTACTGTTAGATACATTTCTACATTGGCAATAATTACTCTATATAACATCAATCAAGTACTGTTGGATACATTTCTACATTGGCAGTAATTACTATACATAACATTAAATACTGCTGCATGCTTCTATGTAATTACCAGTAATTGCTGTGCACATAAGCATCCAATTATATGGTTGCAGACTCTTGTATCTTTCCAGTAATTACTGTAAATAACATCAAGTATTGTTGCATCTTTATATATTGAAAGTAATCACTGTACTTAACATAGATCAAGTACCGTCGTATGCTTTTCTGTGTTGTCAGTAATTACTGTACATAACAATAGTAAAGTACTGTTGATTGCTTTTTTGTGATACCTGATAGATTCTTAAAATTACAAACTTCAACATTTTTATCATTTTATCGAATAATCATCTTCAGTAGCAACTTTATTTAACACCCTTAGACACAAATGTTGATATTATAGGCGATGATCTGGTTTGCAACAAAATCCTAATTGGTATGAAATTTTATGCTGTAAGAATCTGAAACAGATTGACTGTCATGTCCAAAATTAGCTTTTGATTGGTACCAGGTTTATTCAGTCATTACCATCATTATTCAGTCATTAACATCATTATTCAGTCATTAACATCATTATTCACTCATTATTCAGTCATTAACATCATTATTCAGTCATTAATTTTTTTTATCATTATTCACTCATTATTCAGTCATTAACATCATTATTCACTCATTATTATTATTCAGTCATTAACATCATTATTCAGTCATTAACATCATTATTCAGTCATTAACATCAATGCCGATATTTTAGATTCCTACATGGTTTCCACGCTTCCAGAAAAATTGCAGAAAGTATGGAGAAAGAATAAGTATGCTCTTTTCTGACAGGAGAAAACCTCGAATTTTGCAAATATTTTTTAAAGGTCAGGTCAGAATGGGGAATTTTCATTTGGTTCTTGATTGCAGAAACACAAGAATGTAATTGAAATGATAGTTTATTAAATTTATTGAGTTCTAACCAGATTTTTTGAAGGTTACAGAGCTACTGTCAGTTGAGGTACAATCTATGTATGGATTATTTGGTTGTTGCCTTACATATATTTGTATTGTTGTATTTGTATTGTCAATCGCCTAGTTTTGTATCAGACCATGCAAAATACATAGAATTATTCTGAGTCTTCTCATTGCCATATCCCACACACTGTCTAGCCTTGACAATAATGCATTAAATATACAGTCCATGGTCAAATGGCATTCAAAGTAGATGTTTGAGCATCAAGAGACATATTTATTTCAAATTTCAATATATATATATATATATATATATATATATATATATATATATATATATATATATATATATAGTAAAAATTGAAAACAATACTTATTTAAATAAAAAACATTCTTATAACCAACATATGCAGATAAGCAGAATAAATTTGAGTTGTTTTATTTGAAAATTTTAAATTAATTGTTATACTTGTTTCTAGTGATACACATGTTCATATGTCTAATTAACACTAAAAATGACTTATTTTCATTTAAAACTGCAGAGCAAAAGTGAAGCTACATACATGTATAGTTCCCCATACAATACATTATTGTTATTACACAAATACCATTCCCATTTTGGTTTCTCTTAAATTTAAGTTGATCTTCAAGACACTGTTCTTAAAGAGCCAACAGAATGGTGTCTATTTTGACAATCATATACTCATTCTTCCCACTATGAAAATGAAGTCATATGGACAACATTCTTTTGCATACCGGGGCCCAGCAATGTGGAATGAATTGTCCATTGAAATTAGACACAGCAACATAATGATCCCTTTCAAGAGTGCTCTTAAAACTCACCTTTTTCGACTGCAAGAACAAACTTAGAGACCTAATAATGTTCTGTGCCTTAAATATTTTCAGCATTTTTTGTTTTCCAATTTCATGGTTTTTGTTAATTTTTTTCTGTAGTCATATCATTATAGATGTTGTAGTAAAGCGCTTAGAGCTTCTAAAGATTAGGCGCTATACAAAGTCCTCATAATTATTATTATTATTATTATTATTATTATTATTATTATTATTATTATTGTGACATTGTAACTTCATTATTGTATGGTGTAGATGTATAGCATATTTAATGCAGTGATAAACCATATCTGCCTGCCATTACCTATTGATTTGGGTGGTCTAAAGTGCTTGTCTTTACCGATCACTGCTACCTCATCCCTCTTGATGTGGGTGTGAGTCTTAGGTTCAGTTCAATTATGGTATGTGAGAAAGCTTTGATTTTAGCTTCATATGAGTCTATGGTTCTTACTAGGCTTCGCTAGCTATACTCGCTTGTTGTGTACTGAAAATGTTCAATAATGATCCACCATATCCGAGTCAATAGATTTCATTTGAGCATAATGATTTGTAAAATGTTGAAATATTGAACTGTTTTATAAAAGATACTTTTTCACATAATAAGGGTTCAAAGAGTCCAATATCATTTTTTTTCTTCAAATTAAGAATGGTTTTTGTGCATGTTTCTGAATTTCTCGCAATTGAAAAATATCTGTACATAAGAAAGGATCGTTACATGGACGAGGTGAAAAAGTACACTGTCACTGATCTGATAAATAATATCAAATTCAGTCTTGATAAATTTTTTAAATTTGCCCAGATCATTGACCATTTAAAAGAAATACACAAAGAAAAGTATTTGTTACCTGACTTTAAGGCAAGGTGAACTTGCAGTATGATACTTGTGTATTTTCTGAGTGTATTATTTTTACATGATCGTTATTTTTACAACTTATTGTAAAAATCTGTTTGACCAATTTGTACATGACTTTAGAGATAACATTCTGGCTTAAAGACCTTTCAGATTTCTTTGGATGCTAATCTGTCTATATGGCATTTCAAACAGAATTGGACAAAAATAGAAGCATCCTGGCACAAAGGTCTTCATATTATGATGATGCTGATCTGCTTAATATAGAAAGGATGGACTTTAAATAACATTTCAAATTTAGATTCAATTGACAAACTGCATCAGGCTATAGATAGCTTTCAGAAACTTTGTACAGATGATGCCATCCAGTATGGCCACCATTACTAAAAACAGAAAGACCATTAAATGACTTCTCAAACAAATGCTTACCAGAATGCATCCTGGTGTAAAGGTCTTGAAGTTTGAATTTTGTTGAAATGGTGCCAATCTGCCATAAAACAGTGGTCACTGTTACTAAAATTGATAGACATTTAAAATTTCTAATTGGTAAACCTTTAAAATTGCTAATTGGTAAACCCTTAAAAACTAATTGGTAAACCCTTAAAATTGCTAATTGGTAAACCCTTAAAATTGCTAATTGGTAAACCCTTAAAATTACTAATTGGTAAACCCTTTGCTAATTGGTAAATCCTTAAAATTACAAATTGGTAAACCCTTAATATTACAAATTAGTAAACCCTTAAAATTACTATTTGGTAAACCATTAAAATTGCTAATTGGTAAACCCTTCAAATTGCTACTTGGTAAACCCGTAAAATTACAAATTTGTAAACCCTTAAAATTACAAATTGGTAAGTCCTTCAAATTACTATTTAAGCCCTTAAAATTATCAATTGGTAGACCCTTAAAGCTGCTAATTAGTAAACCATTAAAATTGCTAATTGGTAAACCCTTGAAATTACTAATTGGAAACCCTTAATATACTAATTGATAAACCCTTATAATTACTTCTAAGTTACCTTTCAACAGAATGTGAGCTAATTTGATGGAAAGACTTTTTATATTTGTATAAATTATGTCATTGTGAAATCTAATATCGATACTGATGCTAAAAACAGAACAAACTTTACTACTCAAATTTGACGAAATTTGACAAAATATTCTGACATTAATGGGCTGTATATTTTTTTTTACATATGATGCAAATTTACCATTAATAAAATATGGTCACTAACAATTTTACCCTTGGAATCCTTTATCAAAACCACTCAGCAGAATTGGACCACATTTTATTGAAAACATCTTTTCCTAAATGGCTTATAATTTTTTTAATGATGCCAATTTGCCTTAAAATATGTTTCATGCTAAAATGCTGCTTGAAGTAGAAAACACTTTATAATTTATAAAATGCTCATAGAAGTAAAAAAAAACACTTGATAATTTATAAAATGCCACTAGAAGTAGAAAATACTTTAAAATTTATAAAATGCTGCTAGAAGTAGAAAATATTTGATAATTTATAAAATGCTGTTAGAAATAGAAAACTTGATAATTTATAAAATGCTCATAGAAGTAAAAAAAACACTTGATAATTTATAAAATGCCGCAAGAAGTATAAAATACTTGATAATATATAAAATGCTGCTAGAAGTATAAAATACTTGATAATTTATATAAAATGCCGCTAGAAGTAGAAAACACTTGATAATATATAAAATGCTGCTTGAAGTATAAACACTTGATAATTTATAAAATGCTTCTTAACAAAAATTTTCCCAAATCTGACAGAAAAGATCTTTTCGTAGGTTTGGAAATGAAGTCCGAAAGTGGTCAGACACAATGGCCTTTCATTACTTGAAAAATCATTTTATAAGATAATTCGCAACAATGTTTATTTATGAATAAAGCATATCAGAAGTAATTTGTTGCATCAATGATGACATAATGTGTGGATGCAATTAGGCCTTAGTGTAATATGATACATACTAAACTTCACAACTATAAGGGATCAATGATAACATAATGTGTGGATGCAGTTAGGCCTTAGTGTAATATGATACATACACTACACAACTATAAGGCATCAATGATGACATCATGTGTGGATGCAATTAGGCCTTAGTGTAATATGATATGTATTATACTACACAACTATAAGGCATCAATGATAACATAATGTGTGGATGCAATTAGGCCTTAGTGTAATATGATATGTATTATACTACACAATTATAAGGCATCAGTGATGACATAATGTGTGGATGCAATTAGGCTTTTGTGTAATATGATACATACTAAACTTCACAATTATAAGGCATCAGTGATGACATAATGTGTGGATGCAATTAGGCCTTAGTGTAATATGATACATGCTAAACTTCACAATTATAAGGCATCAATGATAACATAATGTATGGATGCAATTAGGCCTTAGTGTAATATGATGCATACTAAACTTCACAATTATAAGGCATCAATGATAACATAATGTGTGGATGCAATTAGGCCTTAGTGTAATATGATACATACTAAACTTCACAATTATAAGGCATCAATGATGACATAATGTGTGGATGCAATTAGGCCTTAGTGTAATATGATATGTATTTTACTACACAATTATAAGGCATCAGTGATGACATAATGTGTGGATGCAATTAGGCCTTAGTGTAATATGACACATACTAAACTTCACAATTATAAGGCATCAGTGATGACATAATGTGTGGATGCAATTAGGCCTTAGTGTAATATGATACATGCTAAACTTCACAATTATAAGGCATCAATGATAACATAATGTGTGGATGCAATTAAGCCTTAGTGTAATATGATACATACTAAACTTCACAATTATAAGGCATCAATGATAACATAATGTGTGGATGCAATTAGGCCTTAGTGTAATATGATACATACTAAACTTCACAATTATAAGGCATCAGTGATGACATAATGTGTGGATGCAATTAGGCCTTAGTGTAATATGATACGTATTATACTACACAATTATAAGACATCAGTGATGACAATGTGTGGATGCAATTAGGCCTTAGTGTAATATGACACATACTAAACTTCACAATTATAAGGCATCAGTGATGACATAATGTGTGGATGCAATTAGGCCTTAGTGTAATATGATACATACTAAACTTCACAATTATAAGGCATCAATGATAACATCATGTGTGGATGCAATTAGGCCTTAGTGTAATATGATATGTATTATGCTACACAACTATAAGGCATCAATGATAACATAATGTGTGGATGCAATTAGGCCTTAGTGTAATATGATATGTATTATACTACACAATTATAAGGCATCAGTGATGACATAATGTGTGGATGCAATTAGGCCTTAGTGTAATATGATACATCCTAAATTTCACAATTATAAGGCATCAGTGATGACATAATGTGTGGATGCAATTAGGCCTTAGTGTAATATGATATGTATTATACTACACAATTATAAGGCATCAGTGATGACATAATGTGTGGATGCAATTAGGCCTTAGTGTAATATGATACATCCTAAACTTCACAATTATAAGGCATCAGTGATGACATAATGTGTGGATGCAATTAGGCCTGAGTGTAATATGATACATACTAAACTTCACAATTATAAGGCATCAATGATAACATAATGTGTGGATGCAATTAGGCCTTAGTGTAATATGATACATACTAAACTTCACAATTATAAGGCATCAGTGATGACATAATGTGTGGATGCAATTAGGCCTTAGTGTAATATAATACGTATTATACTACACAATTATAAGACATCAGTGATGACAATGTGTGGATGCAATTAGGCCTTAGTGTAATATGATACATACTAAACTTCACAATTATAAGGCATCAGTGATGACATAATGTGTGGATGCAATTAGGCCTTAGTGTAATATGATACATACTGAACTTCACAATTATAAGGCATCAGTGATGACATAATGTGTGGATGCAATTAGGCCTTAGTGTAATATGATACATACTAAACTTCACAATTATAAGGCATCAATGATAACATAATGTGTGGATGCAATTAGGCCTTAGTGTAATATGATACGTATTATACTACACAATTATAAGACATCAGTGATGACAATGTGTGGATGCAATTAGGCCTTAGTGTAATATGATACATACTAAACTTCACAATTATAAGGCATCAATGATAACATAATGTGTGGATGCAATTAGGCCTTAGTGTAATATGATACATACTAAACTTCACAATTATAAGGCATCAGTGATGACATAATGTGTGGATGCAATTAGGCCTTAGTGTAATATGATACGTATTATACTACACAATTATAAGACATCAGTGATGACAATGTGTGGATGCAATTAGGCCTTAGTGTAATATGATACATACTAAACTTCACAATTATAAGGCATCAATGATAACATAATGTGTGGATGCAATTAGGCCTTAGTGTAATATGATACATACTAAACTTCACAATTATAAGGCATCAATGATAACATAATGTGTGGATGCAATTAGGCCTTAGTGTAATATGATACATACTAAACTTCACAATCATAAGGCATCAGTGATGACATAATGTGTGGATGCAATTATGCCTTAGTGTAATATGATACATACTAAACTTCACAATTATAAGGCATCAATGATAACATAATGTGTGGATGCAATTAGGCCTTAGTGTAATATGATACATTTATACTACACAATTATAAGACATCAGTGATGACAATGTGTGGATGCAATTAGGCCTTAGTGTAATATGATACATATTACACTACACAACTATAATGCATCATAAATATTGACAATCACATTTAATTTAAACATGCTTGCTTCACAATTGTTTGTGCAGACATGTGCAAAACTAAGACAAATATATACAGCTCTACACAACTGTGTTTACTTCCCAGTGTGTGAATCACATTTTTATATCAAAAACAAATCTTTCAATTTCTTTATAATTTACTAAACATAATTATGCATGAAAAGCTGAACATTTGTTGAAATTTTACAATTTCTTATTGAAGTGATACAGTCAGAAATGTTTGCTTGTTATTGTATTAGCTTGTTGTACCAATCAGATCTGGTTTAGCTTGTTGTATCAATCCATACTGGTTTAGCTTGTATAAATCAGTACTGGTTTAGCTTGTATAAGTCAGTACAGGTTTAGCTTGTATAAGTCAGTACTGGTTTAGCTTTTATCAGTCAGTACTGGTTTAGCTTTTATCAGTCAGTACTGATTTAGCTTGTAGCAGTCAGTACTGGTTTAGCTTGTAGCAGTCAGTACTGGTTTAGCTTATAGCAGTCAGTACTGGTTTAGCTTGTATAAGTCAGTACTGGTTTAGCTTTTATCAGTCAGTACTGGTTTAGCTTATAGCAGTCAGTACTGGTTTAGCTTATAGCAGTCAGTACTGGTTTAGCTTGTAGCAGTCAGTACTGGTTTAGCTTGTATCAATAAATATTGGTTTAGCTAGTTGTATCAGTCCATACTGGTTAAGCTGGTTGTATCAGTCTGTACTGGTTTAGCTTGTTGTATCAGTCCATACTGGTTAAGCTGGTTGTATCAATAAAATCTGGTTTAGCTTTTGTCAGTCAGTACTGGTTTAGCTTGTATCAATCAATATTGGTTTTGCTTGTTGTATCAGTCCATACAGGCTAAGCTGGTTGTATGTCAATATTGGTTAAGCTTATATCAATCATTACTGGTTAAGCTGGTTGTATGTCAATATTGGTTAAGCTTATATCGATCATTACTGGTTAAGCTGGTTGTATGTCAATATTGGTTAAGCTTATATCAATCATTACTGGTTAAGCTGGTTGTATGTCAATATTGGTTAAGCTTATATCAATCATTACTGGTTAAGCTGGTTGTATGTCAATATTGGTTAAGCTTATATCAATCATTACTGGTTAAGCTGGTTGTATGTCAATATTGGTTAAGCTTATATCAATCATTACTGGTTAAGCTGGTTGTATCAGTCAGTATTGGTTTTTTAATATACAGATGACAGTAGAGTTGATTTTGCAAAATGAAACATCATTGGTATCAGAAGAAGAAGAAATAGCATTAATGGGACATTATGTGATGGTGAAAAGCATTGACCCTAGTCTAATGTAACATTACTTGATGAAGAATAGCATTGACCCAGATGTAATGGGACATTACTTAATAAAGAATAGCATTGATCCAGATGTAATGGGACAATAATTGCTGAAGAATAGCAGTGACACTGGTTGTAATGGGACATTACATGATGGTGAATAGCATTGACCGTGGTCTAATGGGACATTACATGATGGTGAATAGCATTGACCGTGGTCTAATGGGACATTACTTGATGGTGAATAGCATTGACCGTGGTCTAATGGGACATTACATGATGGTGAATAGCATTGACCGTGGTCTAATGGGACATTACATGATGGTGAATAGCATTGACCGTGGTCTAATGGGACATTACATGATGGTGAATAGCATTGACCGTGGTCTAATGGGACATTACATGATGGTGAATAGCATTGACCGTGGTCTAATGGGACATTACATGATGGTGAATAGCATTGACCGTGGTCTTATGGGGGAGTACATGATGGTGAGTAGCATTAACCCTGGTGTAATGGGACATTACTTGATAAAGAATAGCATTGACCCAGACCTACTCAGACATCACATTATGGGTAATGGTTGTACAATAACACATATAGCAGGGTATGTCTTTGCAATTGCTATTTCACTGTTCTCATGAGACAGTTTTAACCCATGGATATGGTTTGATTGGGACAGTTTTAACCCATGGATATGGTATGATTGGGACAGTTTTAACCCATGGATATGGTATGATTGGGACAGTTTTAACCCATGGATATGGTTTAATTGTTTTTTCTTAAAATACGTACCCTTGTTCCTCTACATTGAAAAGACAGGCTAATAAATACTGACATGATGTGAGTATATAAACAAATTACTTATATTCCTTGTATGTTCAGATGGTAAAAAAGTTTTTTTTTAAGGCTCTTTTGTTTGCTTTCTATTGGCACTTCTTCGTATGGAAAGAACCTGCTGCCTTTTTTATTTGAAATTGGTCAAACAGTTCAGGTTTCTATACTTTTCTTTAATAATAAGGAATAACATTGCATACATAATACATTTTGTAAAGATTAGTCTTGCATGCATGGTACATTTTGTAAAGATTAGTCTTGCATGCATGGTACATTCTGGACTAATATTCAATAGCACAGCACAAATGGTACATTGTTTTACTAGTATGCAATAGTGCTGCACACATGGTACATTGTTTTACTAGTATGCAATAGTGCTGCACACATGGTACATTGTTTTACTAGCATGCAATAGTGCTGCACACATGGTACATTGTTTTACTAGTATGCAATAGTGCTGCACACATGGTACATTTTGGACTAATCATAAACAGAAATGGGCACATTGTAATTTTTGGATTAATTCAGAAACAGCACTACACACATGGGACATTTTGGAATAATATGGAGTAGTGCCACGCACATTGGATATTTTGGACTAATATGGAATAGTGCCACACACATGGGACATTTTGGACTAATATGGAATAGTGCCGCATACATGGGACATTTTGAACTAATATGGAATAGTGCCGCATACATGGGACATTTTGGACTAATATGGAATAGTGCCATACACAAAGGACATTTTGGACTAATATGGAATAGTGCCACACACATGGGACACTAATATGGAATAGTGCCATACACATTGGACATTTTGGACTAATATGGAATAGTGCCACACACATGGGACATTTTGGACTAATATGGAATAGTGCCACACACATGGGACATTTTGGATTATATGGAATAGTGCCACACACATGGGACATTTTGGACTAATATGGAATAGTGCAACACACATGGGACATTTTGGACTAATATGGAATAGTGCCACACACATGGGACATTTTGGACTAATATGGAATAGTGTCACGCACACTGGGACATTTTGGAATAATATGGAATAGTGCCACGCACATTGGACATTTTGGAATAATATGGAATACTGCCACATTGGACATTTTGGAATGCAGTTGACTCCACTTAACTGCACATTGGTTAACTGCACATGCCGGATAACTGCAGGTAGTCATGCTGGTCCCATTTTTCCCAATGCTTTTCAATGGGAACAAACTTTGGATAACTGCACTTCGCTTAAATGCACACTCCAGATAATAGCACGATAAATTTTCTGCCCATGGCACATTATGCAATACAATTTTACTCCAGTTAACTGCACAATGTATAATCAGGATCAGTTATTGCCAGTCCACTGCTGTAGCGCTTCAAATAAGCTGACAATTAAGCCGGTAAATGCGATTTTGTAAATGATTGACATGTAAAGGACGCCATAGGTGGTATATACATTTATATCCGCGCCCACTAGGAAGCAATAGTGTGGGAAAAATAATAGTACAGTATGGGAAACATTTCTCAAAACCGTTCGAGTTTGCATGATTTCAAACCAACAAATGGATGGTTGGAAAGATGGGAAATGCGCAACGAAATTCAATTTAAATGACAACACGGCGAAAAACAGGATGCAGATGACTTTGGAGCTGAACGCTTTTTCTTTTGGAGATGACCCATCAGTGTATGACAGCAGTTTTCAAATAACAAGCGATCTATAGAATTTCTTGAAATTCGCTATAATTCGTTGATCCATTAGTTGAATTAGTGAAGCTGTGTTAGGAGGAAGGAAAACAAGCTTAACGTTTAAGTAAAAGTTGAAAGAGTAGATTATAATCATTGTTTAAATTTATTCTTCACTCGTGCCGTGCTGATTTAAAGCTGTACTGTACCGTACTTCGGTTAACTGCACACTCCGGTTAACTGCACAGTCTAGTGACGGGCCCGAGGCTGTGCAGTTAACCGAAGTCGACTGTAATATGGAATAGTGCCAAGCACATGGGACATTTTGGACTTATTAAGTAAGATTTACATAGAAACTTGTATAATGATTATCTCCCCCCCCCCTCTCCCTGGTACAAGAAAATTGAAAAATGGGTATGATGTGGAGGTCAGACTATATAATAAACTAAAGGTTGAGGACAGATTAATTTTTATAGTCATCACTGTCTTATAATTGTATTACCAATTATCTCCCTACAGTATTAGTGCCAATTCTTATGGACCTTTAAATGGAATGAATCCAGAAGTGTTGTAATTTAAGTGTTTACTTGAACATTTATTTATTTGTAACAAAGATTATTATGCATTATGTATAAATTGAAAACAGCCAGTACCCTACCATGGCAAATCATGTGTTAGGACTGGTTGGCCTGGTTTGCGGATAATGTGACTGGGTGGGAGGGAGTTACATCATGCTATATGTCTGTGACATGATTCCCCAGTGTTAGACAACACTATAAACTGTCACACTGTATACTTCGTAGCGAGATGACTGGCTAATTGTTAAAGCTATGTTAAAAATCCAAAACACACACACACATATGTACACACACCCCAGTATGACTCCTATCATTGAGACAGAGCTGTATAGGATTAATTTAAATTACTGTGTTCTGTCAAAGCATGGTGTGTGTGATGTTTGTGTTTATACTGATTGTACTATTTTGCTATCTTGCTTAAGTATGCAGTCATGTACAGTCATGTACAGTATTCCTGTATGTACAATTTAAAAAATTCATCTATGCTGATGATACTTTGCATAGGTATGCAGTCATGTACAGTATTCCTGTATGTACAATTTAAAAAATTCATCTATGCTGATGATACTTTGCATAGGTATGCAGTCATGTACAGTATTCCTGTATGTACAATTTAAAAAATTCATCTATGCTGATGATACTTTGCATAAGTATACAGTCATGTACAGTATTCCTATATGTACAATTTAAAAAATTCATCTATGCTGATGATACTTTGCATAGGTATGCAGTCATGTACAGTATTCCTGTATGTACAACATTTCAAAAATTGATATAGGTATGTTGATGATATTTGTATATAACTTTATGTAAAATACATTCATACAGATTTATATTAAGTTGAATATTGGTGCTCACTGAAAAATGGTTTATTGATCCCATAATAAAATAAAGTGTTGCATGGAACTTGGCAAAGATTATCAGTAAACAAAAACCCTGATTTTGAGCTGTATTATCTTCAGTAATAAAATTGAAAATGTTGACACACACAGAAAAAACTTTGAAGTTCATGCTGATAAATATCTAGGCTAAATTAGCAAGTAAAAAAGCTTTGTATTTCATTGAACTCAAGAATTTATTTCAACATAAAATCAAATGTTATCTACCACCTAGCTATTGCAAATATTTTCCAGTGCATTTGTTCTTCAACTTTCTAACTAATGCTGAATAATTTAGACAAAATACAAACAATACTAATATTGAAACAAACTTCAAAAATGGGCAGCAAGAATTGTCCTAAATTTAATGCTCAATACACTATCTGGAATTCTATTCTTGAAATCACTGAAATCTGAAATCAGATTAGCCTTCCAAAAGTCCGAAGTAATGTTGAAAGTAAAAAAAATGACCTTTTTCCACAATATTTGTATGATGTGTTTCATTTTAAGTCAAAAGAACAGTACTAGGGACTGAAATTTTCATCCATCACAAATGATCAGTGCAGAACACCATTTCCAAAAACAAACACGTATACACTGAACGTGTAAAAAATCATTTGCTTACTCTATTGCCATTCAGTGAAATAAATGCCACAAAGTAATCCAATCAGAAACAGAAACTAGTCTAGATATATTCAAAACAAAATCATGTCACTTATCATCAAAGGCAGTTTTCATTGTAAATATTGAAATATGTGCACACTAATGCATTACATACACACTTTAAGCTTTTATAGTTATACTGTGTTATCCATTCTTAAAAAATATTTTTAGTTACAACAGTTTTCATCCTGGTAGCCTCAGAGGAGAAATATTCATAATAACTAACTGTTTCCTTCATAAAATAAAGTATTATTATTATTATTATTATTATTATTATTATTATTATTATTATATGAATAGTATTAATATTTGTGTTATTATTTTTGTTATTATTATTAATTATTATTCTAGTTATTATTATTATTATTATTATTATTATTTATATTATTTTATTGTATGAATATTGTTATTATTATTATTATTATTATTATTATTATTATTATTATTATTATTATTATCGTGCTAATTGATGGAGATAATATTGTGTATAATTCCAAGGAAAATTAATGCTAATGGGAATGTAAAGCATGTAAGTACACTGTAGGTGTTGTCCATCCTTTCTCCACATAACTCATCTTGTTTTTATACATTGTTGAAATATACAAACTGCATTTGAAATTAAAACCGACCACATTTCCTAAATCTGACTGCTTACATAGTACTTTTTCGGTGGGGGGATGTGTTTTTGCTTTGAGTCAAAATATGGTAAGGATGATTGTGTATACATCAAAATTGTCCATAGAACTAGTTTGAATTGTGAATTAATATTAAATTTTGTGCGTCAAAAAGAGTTTATTGCAAAATCTACAGTTTTTGGAAGAAGTAATTATTCCCATAAAAGAAATCAATAAAGTAATTATTCCCATAAAAGAAATCCATAAAGTAATTATTCCCATAAAAGAAATCCATAAAGTAATTATTCCCATAAAAGAAATCAATAATTTTTGTGGCTACACCTTATTACATACTTGAGAATTGGTACAACACATTCATTACATTGAGCATTGGTACAACATGCTCATTACATTGAGCAATGGTACAACACACTTCATTACATTGAGCATTGGTACAATACAGTTGTTACACTGAGCATTGGTACAACACACTCGTTACATTGAGCATTATTACAACACACTCATTACATTGAGCATTGGTACAATACAGTTGTTACATTGCGCATTGGTACAACACAATTGTTACATTGAGCATTGGTACAACACACTCGTTACATTGAGCATTGGTACAATACACTTCATTACATTTATTTGGGTAGGTCTATATACCTTAAAGTGTCCTTAAAATGAAAATATATACAGAATAAAACATTGTGGGGTACCTTCCTCTTAGAACTCTCTGGTGGCCTAAGTGGTTAGAGCATTTGCCTCAGATTTGGGAGGTTGTGGGATAAAACCCCAGCAGAGTCATGCCAAGGTTTTATGAAAATGGTACTAACAGTTGCCTCTCTAGCAATAAGAGGTTAGTGTTAGGACTGGTCGGCCTGGTGTCAGGATAATGTGACTGGGTGGGACACAATGCTACATGTCTGCGGCATGATACCTCAGTGCTAGACATCACTTTAAACTGCCATACTGCAGACATTGTAGCGATATGACTGGAAATCTTTTTAAGCTACATAAAAAATCTAAATCACACACACACACATGCATAATAGAACAAAATGAGTTATCCTCTCTCTTTTATAATTATGCCAATGGAATTTTTATGGAGGTTCTATGAAATAGAGCACCATGAGGAAGCCTGTGTCTTTTATAATTATGCTACTGGCATTTCTAAAGAGGATGCTTGTAGTGCTACTATACCTGTCTGTCCCATCATCATGTCATATCATTTCTACTTACTTTTGTCCCATCACTTCACATCGTGTCATATCATTTCTACTTACTTTTGTCCCATCACTTCACATTGTGTCATGTCATTTCTACCCACTTTTGTCCTGTCACTTCACATTGTGTCAGGGGCCCCGAGTGGTCTAAAGTGCTGTCCGTTACGGACCACTACCATCTCACCTCTGCGTGTGTTCAAGTCTAAGATTTGGCAAATGTAGTTATGTGAGAAAGCTTGCCAGTAGCTTCTCGTGGGTCGGTGGTTCTTTCCGGGGGATGTCGGGGTTCTTCCTCCACTATTAATACTGGCCGCCATGTATAGCCTATATTGTGCTGAAAAATGGCGTTAAACCATTAAAAAAAAACATAACATTGTGTCATATCATTTCTACTCACTTTTGTCCTGTCACTTCAGATCATGTCATCTCTACTCAATTTTCAAAGACAATGGATTGAAAACACATTTGGTTCAAGCCATGACATTTATAAAAACAAAGGACAAGTTCAATTTCCATCATTTTCTCCTAAGATCATTTGGAGTTTTTGTTCCTTGTTTATTTAGAACTTGCCCAAAAATCATGTGTTCCTTGTTTATTTAGAACTTTTCCATCAATATTGCTTCTGATAAGAAACATTTTAAGTAACGCATTCATCAAAATCGTATTTGCTTTGCTACTTTAGGAAAACAGGACAGCTTCAATGTTCACTATTTTAAGGTGCTAGTTAATACAGTTATGTCCCTTCTTTGACCTTATTGTTTTGCCTTCAGTGTTCTTTCAGTTTAATAACTTTTCGAGAACTCCGTTTTCACTCATTAACATTTAAAGGTCTTGAATGATTCAAAATAGATTCTAAATAAGGCTTTTGGTAGAGAAAACCTAGATCAGCTTTGATTTTCACATTTTTTGTGGACATTTATTTGTTATAAAATTTTTCCAATTACATTTATCATTTTGGTTGGGCATTCTATCGCATAGAGACATATTTTCTTGTTTACATTTTTGTCTTTTTCTTGAACACATACATATATTGATTTTCTATACACTATATAGATTAGATCATGGTGTTGTTAATTCATTTATCATGATAATTATTTTAAATACACAATCACAAATCCCAGTCTTAAATAATGTGTCACATGCTATACCTTTTTACGGATTTCATGAGAGGATCTTCTAGTGAAATGAAACAGTTATGACTTTTATTTTTTTTAAAGATGAAATATGTAAGTGGTAGCAGGTCTGCAAAATTTATTAACTTTAAAACTGTTCGACGTTGGTTAGATGGAATATGTTTGACTAGCGATGGATAGAATATTTTTTCTCACATGCATGCGCAGAATTTGCTGTTGTGGTGTAGTTGACCTCAGTAGTATTCATGACTTATTAAATTTATAAAATGAGTAGTTATTTCTAGCTGTTTTGAAATATCATCAGATACTTGTATTATTTAAGTTTTATAAGACATTATCACGAGTTTGATATTCTCATTATCACATGTTGCTTCAGATTTTACACCAGTCATATTGTACTTTGACGGATGTTATGTCACAATGTGTTCTGTGAACTTTTTGGCATCATTTTATACTGTAGATAGAAAAAAAAGTTACAACTTAAATGTCTAGTTTGTTTTTACTTTATATCCCTGTGATATACATGTAAGATAATTTTTTTATTTTTTTTTTAAATTTCCTTAAGTCACATACAGTAAATCTAAACTCGATGTAAAGCTCATCTCTATTCTTTTTACATGTCAGCAAACCTGAATAACCGTAATCATGCTTTTACCAAGCTGATACTTACGGGAAGCCAAACATAGTGGTCATGTCAGTGCCATTGATGTCAACACTTTCTTGAGGTTAAGCTTTTAATCTAATGGTATTCCCTTTGACTGTCTTTTGGCATCCATCTGTGATATTTCAGTTTCTCAAAAAATGCAATACCAATTTCAATCACACTTGACCCGGAGCACCCTGGCACAAAGGCCTTTTTTTAAGTTTATACAGATGATGCCAGTAAATCATGATGTATGCTTGCAGTTAAATAGGATGAAAATGCTAAAATGTGACGACCTGAAGTTAGTTATTTTCATGTCATATACTTTCAGCAGTCTTGGAAACATTTTAACAACAAAAATTGTTTCTCATCCAAAATTCTGGTCCAGCTGCTCTTTCATAGACTTGTAGGCAGATGTAAGCTGGTGAGCAATCTCAGGTTTACATTGGCCTCTTGAACAATAATTATTGGGAATGGGGCTTAACATGGATGGCCCAGGATGCCTTGCTTTTGTGGGGCATTAATTTTATATATTTTGTAGTTGCTATGAACCGAAGATGTAAAGACCTTTTTGATGATGGACATTTCAATTAAGTCAAGTTGACCCTGACCTTGACCTTTTTAGCCTGAAAGGTGTGCTTTATTTATCCATGCAGTTATTTTCTTTTCTAATCAATCTTAAAACAGATATTATAGATGATTTTTACTATCTGAAAGACAGACGTTTTAGATGACTTCTACAGTAAGGTCACTAGCAAACTGGCATGTGACTGGTTCAATACAAAATATTTCTGCATTCAAACACCATTAAAATCAATGTTAAATCAGCCAGAATACTACAAATATGGCTGATGATGATATCATTCGGGATCTGTCTATTGTAAAAGATACATTATTGAGGATTTTAACAGTTGTAAAACAAAGTTTTACAAATGTAACATTTTTTTTTAATTTTAGTTGAGAAATAATTTAAGACAGTATATCCAGCATATGGAAAAGAATTATTGAATTTGCTGAAAACAATGCCAAACTAAAAGGCATAACTTATTTTCCATGATGTTTGATTGAAAATGCTCTCCAACAATTTTTTTAAATTATTTTATGTTCTTGCAGCATATCATAAAACATGTAATAGACATTTTGCCACAAATGTTTGACTGCCTTGTAAAAGCTGCATTGAAAATCTGAGACTAATTCAATTTTTCATTTAAATCTAAGATTTCTATATTTAGAGATAGGTTTTGTGTCTGTTAATATAATTTTTTTATTATGTTAGAATTAAATAATAATATATCACAAATAGACAGAAGAATTGAATATACATAAATTCTCATCCTTTATTTTCATTTATAATGTTATGTTAACATGCTGAAATGTGAATTATCATTATTCATTTTTAACTTGTAATATCTTGTCACATCTACTTGCACATACTGTACACAAAATTTAAATTGTATTTATTTTTTCCGGTACATTTGCTTTAGTAAATCCTTATGCCTTATCACATTATGTTGTCTGTTTTCATTTTTTTGACAAGGACGTTTATGTCACATTTTTTTCTGTCTTTCTGACACAGGTTTTACATTAACAAAAGTAAAGTATGTGTTTCTTTTTAAAAAGTTAATGCTGATTTTTAGCTCATTTATGTTAAATAATTTAGCAATGATTCAGATGTTTAATTCATTTCAGTTAATATAAACAAGTTAGCACTGATTTGGACATATTTAATTCATTTCAGTTAATATATACAAGTTAACACTGATTTGGACATATTTAATTCATTTCAGTTAATATAAACAAGTTAGCACTGATTTGGACATATTTAATTCATTTCAGTTAATATATACAAGTTAGCACTGATTTGGACATATTTAATTATTTAATTCATTTCAGTTAATATATACAAGTTAACAATGATTTGGACATATTTAAATCATTTCAGTTAATATATATAAGTCAACAATGATTTGGACATATTTAATTCATTTCAGTTAATATATACAAGTTAACAATGATTTGGACATATTTAATTCATTTCAGTTAATATATACAAATTAGCACTGATTTGGACATATTTAATTCATTTCAGTTAATATATACAAGTTAGCACTGATTTCACATATTTAATTCATTTCAGTTTAGATAATCAATTAGCACTGATTTGGACATATTTAATTATTTAATTCATTTCAGTTAATATATACAAGTTAACAATGATTTGGACATATTTAATTCATTTCAGTTAATATATATAAGTTAACAATGATTTGGACATATTTAATTCATTTCAGTTAATATATACAAGTTAACAATGATTTGGACATATTTAATTCATTTCAGTTAATATATACAAATTAGCACTGATTTGGACATATTTAATTCATTTCAGTTAATATATACAAGTTAGCACTGATTTCACATATTTAATTCATTTCAGTTCAGATAATCAAATAGCGCACTGATTTGGACATATTTAATTATTTAATTCATTTCAGTTAATATATACAAGTTAACAATGATTTGGACATATTTAATTCATTTCAGTTAATATATACAAGTTAACAATGATTTGGACATATTTATTTCATTTCAGTTTAGATAATCAAGTTAATAATGATTTGGCTAATTTTAGTTTATTATAAAAACTTTTTCTCTTTTTTCTAAATCCACCCAAAAAGTTTCTACAGTGAATTCTAACTTAGAATACCAAACCAGCTGAAAAAAAGTTTCAACCAGTAGAAGATTGCAAATAAAAGTTGTTGAGGTTCGAGAAGTCGTTGAGATCGACGTCCTCTCGTCGTTTTATAAACTAGTTTGGCATGCAAGGGACTTAAGTAGCACAGGAAAGCATCGCTGTTAGTTGTCCACCTGGATTATCTATCTTGCAATAAAATCTATGTTTACTTTTTTTTAAAATTATACGTATGTACAGTAATTCGAGATAATATAACAGTGTCGACATGTAGATATCGATGATCCCGATATAAAGAAACGGCACAAGCCTGGGCCAGAGTCCTGTCTATATGTGCCACATATGAAGTTATCATGGTTATATGCGATAATCTCTATCGCTTGAGTATTATTAAGTTTGTTGAGCTGAAAACAACGCGGTCAAAGGCTTATTGTGTGAACTGATTACAAAGGGACCAGCTTAAATATGATCTAGCTAGAACATAACTTATTAAATCTATTATCTGTCTTTTGGGAGCATACATCCGCATTAAAACAGCAAGTCAGATAGCCTAGTGTTTTTCAAATTAGGCTAGTGCAGATAACAATGAACTGACGACTAAACGAGTCGCTGGAATAGTGTGAAGTAATACATAATCTTTGACGCCGACAGCTTCATGGACTAAATTATAGTATACCTTAAACTTAGAAGATAGGTAATTTTTATTTTAAAAAAATCAAATATGGCCGTACTAAGCCGGACGCTCCATAAACAAACAAGAGATCAAACAACCACAATACAAACATAAAAGCTCAGCACGTAGAGATAAAAATAGACCATGACAAAGATTACTTTAAACACACACACACACACATTTATATATAAATATATATATATATATATATATATATATATATATATATATATATATATATATATATATATATATATATATATATATATATATATGTGTGTGTGTGTGTGTGTGTGTGTGTGTGTGTGAATATGCATAAGAATATATTTTTACACAAAAATACCGGGAGAGGGGTGGAAAACTCAATTGGAGTATAACATAACAACAACACAACTTCGCATAAAATTCGTTTTCCAAACGATTTATAATAACATTTGGTATTATTTCAACACAAGAATGGATGGCAGGGAAATAAAACACAATAGATCTTTGAAGTCATTTCATTTTTAGAACACAGAAAGGAACAACTCCAAATCCTAACATATATTTATAGTTAGGATTTGGAGTTCTTGGAGGGGACAAGGGAGTGTCTACATATTGCTGGATTGGAAGAAAACGTGTTAAGTTTAGATACATATGCGATTGTAACCATACAGATATCGCAGACATGTAAACAGTCGTTACTTCCATCTGAAAACTATTTTATCCATGAAATTTGTTTAGTATATACCTACTACGATTTATACCTATATATGATGTGTCAATTCAACAGCGTATTTATCAATGTACAGGTTAGGATTAAAATGGGCCCACGGAGGTCCCGAATGCCTGAGTATTTAAAAAATAAAATAAAAAATACACTCGCATTACCGATCGCTACCGTCTCACCTGCCCGCGTGGGTTCGAGTTTCGGGCTATGCCCATGTTGTAGTGTGAGAGAGCTTGCCAGCAGGTTCGTGGTTCTAACTTTTTTTTTTTTAAAAAAATCCCTTTTATCTACCTCCATCCTTTACAATGTAAACATTTTTATAGCCTATGATGCGCTCGAGAGAAAAAAAAAAGGTGTTAAACGGAAAACAAGTATGCCCACTGTATCATGATGATAAAGGCCTGCACATCTATGTTACAGAGTATTTAGGTACAAATCTGCGCCAGGCACACTTTAAAAATAAGTGATCACCAGCTATCAACAGCCAGATACGTATTTTGCCTGTTTTAGGTATCCACTCCTCGTACGAAATATGCTTCAATACGTGCCTCAGTTCCAACATGTTTTCATTTAAACAATCAGTGTGTACAATTATTGTATTCGAGGCAAACAACAAAGGGACGGGGGGGGGGGAGGGTTGACTACAGCCTTCCCGTTCGTCACTATTAAGACGTTCTTGCTTTCTACCAAATATCCAGTTATATCTCTCTGGCCAGCAAAACCGAGAAATAAGCATCATAAATAAATTAATGATACATCGACAGTCCCAAATACTGATGCGAACCCATTAAAGTTCACTCGGAAATATATTGATAGAAGTGTAGTTCTGGAAATGCATACATTTGTCTACTATTGTTCTGCAAGCAAAGCTGAAAGAGAGGCGTCTTAAATTAAATATGTCGGAAGATTACTATATCATAATCTTTGTGAAAACAAAATCTTCAAAGATATTGTTCTCTTCTTTGTTTTAGACAAAATAAATTGACACAACTTGAGGGTGCGCCAACTCTACACTTTTCAATACGTACACAACACACAAAGATCGTAATATGTGAACATTGAAAGAAGCATAAAATATGTAACATATCACTGAGTTACGTGTATTATTAAACCACCCAATAGTCATATCCCAACCATGATGTCATATTTCCACACTCAAATCCTGAATATACACGATAGTGTGGTATTAACCTAATCAAGAGTATGTATGTATGTATGTATGTATGTATGTATGTATGTATGTATGTATGTATGTATGTATGTATGTATGTATGTATGTATGTGTATTTTGTTCCGTTTCTAATCTCCCAAACTATAGTTTAATAAATTAAATTTAATAACGTCTGTAATCTAAGCAATCACCGGAAAATAGCCCATCCTTGATAACGTTTTGCTTATATATGACGAATCCATCAAAATTGATGTGGCTGATTTTCTTCCACAACATTTTTATTGCTTGTCGAATGTTTTAAAGTGCTTTAAATGATTCAGATAACTGAAGAAGAAAAAAAGAATTACAACTTCAAACGTTCCACAAGTTTTGTGTAGAAGGCCGGTAGATCGAGAATTTACAAGGTTCGTCCATATCTTCTTATGACTTTGAAAAGAATCATAATTTTTTGAGGTCATTGTCGACTACCACGGAAATAAGTCTTCATTCAGGAGACCAAGTTCATTAGATATGTGTGTGCTCGAACCGGAATTCCTGTTAATCATACGTACGACAAACAGAGGCACGTTATAGCCGAGACTAGACTAATACTATTTATTGATCCCAGGGACGATGATAATGCCACCGATATCCCACTTCTGACACCAAACATACGGCAGCATTCAGCAATTATTGCAAACAATCACTGTTGTGTAAAAGGGTTTCTTATTTTGAATCACACAGTCCATGTGCCAAAATAAATTATTTTGCATGCAGCTATATAAGTTGTTCATTAAAGAAATGTGTACTGATGTTATACAAAATGGACAACTTATATCAGTGTTTCTAATTGCAAAGACGCCACATAACTAATTTAAAAACTAAATTATGCAGAAGAAATATTGAATATAGTTGCTCCTATGTCTCATCTCTAACTGTGACCTGAGTTTTACTTAAAAGCTGAGGTCAGTGAAATTTGCTTAAGTTGTTCGATAAATGTCAAGGTTGGGACAAATTTTGCAATATTGGCTAACAACTCAGGGTAAGTGACAATGATTGCTGGACAAATTACGATTTATTTTTCCTATAGTTTTACATAAAATATAAAGGATGCTAAAAAAATGAATCTCTTTTGTCATACCTACAAATTCGAAACCTACGTCTTAACTAATGACTGATGAGACACTAGCTTTTGCTCCAAATAATGATAACAGCACCGATGGCAGTGGTTAGAGCGTCTGCTTCTGATACGGGGGTCGCGGGGTCAAAATAAGCCAAGTAATACCAAAACGAAAAGATGAAGAAGAAAAGAAAACAACAGTACTATCAGCTGCCTCGCTTAGTGCTCTGCAAAAAAAAAAAGGTCTATGTTGGGATTGGTCGGCCTCGTGTCAGGATAATGTGACTGGGTGGGACATCATGCTACATGTTTGCGGCATGATGTCCCTGTGCTACAACTCATATTAGCGATATGACTGAACAATTAATTGTTAAATCTACGTCAAATATCCAACACACACACACACACACACACGAAAATTAACAAGCCGTCATATTTTGCCACGTTTTGCTCACCCCCCCCCCTCCCCGAAATAAATTGTTTAGTTATTTAATTTCGCTGATATCAAACCACACTAGCCGCATTTGACGTGAGAATAGCTTGATGGTCACTTATAAGATGAAAAATTGTGTTGTTCGGCCCGGGCCCCCTTTTGGACGCAGACTCCGGGGATATAACCCTGTCCCCCTCCCTTTTTTATTTGTCGCCCCGGAATTTATGGTAGGAATTGCACTTTACAATACAAATTGATGATTTATTTTCCCTTCCTTTTTATTTGTCAGCAGAATATATTTGGTAGATACAACTTCAAATCATGGCATGCAATAAACAGAGCTCACTTAATGCAATACGTCATCAAACTTGTTCTGGTTGAGAAAGATTGCACTGCAGCCATTTCTAGATAGGAAAAAAAGTACCAACACAAAATGCATTGTTACGATATTACCATTTAACGATTTATAGACTAGCAATTAAACGGCCCATTACGTCTTAAAGCGAGGTAAGTTTGTGAAACAGCCCGAGGCCGTTTAGGACCAGAACAGATCGCGAAACGACCCGTCGCCGTTTCAGGTTGTTTGATTGTTGGCACTATCAACACATTGCTGGCTATATCGAACTGAGGAAATGGGAGCAAAGTGCCTTTTCTAAAGGTTGCAGACCAGGACTGGCAAAAGCGGATATTGAACCTGCGATCCTTATATTATGAATTCGATGCTCTACCAAGTTAACAACCTCAGCTCACAGTGAAGTAAGGTAACCTTGCCCAACGGAGCTCCATGTTCACGACCTGGTTTTCGCTCTTCTCCACATTTCCAGTATCAGTTGGTCTTAGTAAAATGATCGCTTGTTCAAAGACTGGCGACTACAGTTTTGGGGTCCCGTTGACCATCGTGCACTGCGTGTATCAGCTAGTCTTTTTAGGATGAAAATAATTTCGACTTTATATTTCCTTAGCCAATGGGCCTCGGGTGACCGAGTGGTTTGAGACGCTAGCCTTTATAGATCTCACCATTCTCGGCCCCTGCTAGCGTGGTCAATGGGCCTCGGGTGACCGAGTGGTTTGAGACGCTGGCCTTTACAGATCTCACCATTCTCGGCCCCTGCTAGCGTGGTCAAACGAGAAAGCTTGCCAGCTGCTTCATGTTGGTTCGTCCCATCTTTTATGTTGACCATTCTCGTAATCCGCATGAATATAGCGTTGATTCAGCTTGGCAAGAGACGACCCTCTTTTTGGTGTGACTCGGGTAACAAATGAAAAAGAAAAAAAGAAATGTTCAGTAGGGAGTCAAAATAAAACATCTAGTAAACATTAGAAAGAGGAACTTATTTAAATGTAAAGATTTCTTGATCAAGTTAGTAGGGTTTATCTGTTTTGTTGACTTTTATTGATTGTAAAAAAGTAATTTTGCATTTGTTAGCTAAGTGTATGTGAAATTTAATTCGGAAATTTATATTTTCACCATGACGTAATATCTTTTTAGCACCTGTTTGGAGCAAAACAGGTGGAGCAACAAAGAAAGAAAGCAAACAAAACAAAACAAAACACGCAATTATTACAACCATTTCCATGTGTTTATTCTTTTTTTTTTTTTTTGATCGAGGAGTCCACACGGCTGCTAGCGGCAGCTCACTTCATTCCCACTCAGACTTAGTCCTATAAATGATTTGGGACCCAGACTGCAACAAAAATAATCAACAGATTTTTTTTTCTATCAACGTTAGTGAAATCCTGTCAGTGTGATGTATATGACCTAAAGACTTAACTTTTCAATAGCACAAGAAACCTAGCCACTCAATAATTTTATCATCAAAGCTTTAGCTGTTCTCCCTTTAAAAATGAACTCGTCCACTAAATCATTCAACTACGAAGAAACAGAACAACTTGAATGCCCTAAATTTAGCGTGGTTCGCCTTCGCTACAACAGATATATCGAGTTTATAAGTGTGTGCATTCAGTCCGCTATGCGGTGAGCTGGCATCGAATACGAGAATCCAATCATAAGTTATCTCCACTGAATTTGTCGGCTGCTCAACTTTATAACATAATTTTCCTTCTTTTTGTCCGTTCTCTGTTCTCGTTTCTCAAACCTCGCACGTGCCGAGGTGGGGGAGGAGCTATCTATAAGTACATGTTTGTTTATTTACTGACACGAGTGTTTGTCACATATATATATATACATATATGTATTTTGTACACCTATTTATTTTATATTATAGCTGGTCGTAGGCTTTTGTTTTTTTTGTTTGTATGTGGTCGGAAGAAAAAGCAATTATGCTTGAACTTATTAAAATGAGAAGAAACAAAATTGTTACATTACACCTGCATTTGATTACATGTTTAATAAATTAACTTGTGTGAATATTATATCGAACGGTTTGCATATTTTAAAATTTGCCTTCTCGGACAGCTCATTTTTATGGTTTTCCTGCTTGAATATTTTCTGATAAATGGTTCTGAAATCAGAATGTAACAGTAATAAAGTTGTACGTGTAATATCTTTTTTATCATCAAGAAAACTTACATGTACGTTGTCGGTTGGATGTTAGATTTCTTCCGAACACTGATTTAAAGTCTATCTGTTTTAATTTTTACGCATAGATAAATTGTTTATTGAATTTGATCTCTAAATTATTTCAAATATACCACGGAAAAGACATTTCAATCATATGATTTATTCGGGTTTTCCTCCAACAAATTTAGCTTGCATTGTTTGGAATAGTCTGTGACGTCACAAATAGCCACATGCGCTTAACCTGAAAACTAAGCAGTGCTTACTAGTCAAATCCTCGGGATCCTGAGACGGCAAATTTTGCAGGTAATTTTTGATTTTTCATCTCAGATTTATTATGAATGATTTTGAAAGGCCTGGGGTACTTGTCGTTGTTGGGATGACCCCGTAATCATCAGGAGATGCAACGGAACTGATGCGTTTTTCATTGAGAAAAATTAGATTTCGCTGATGTTACTTTGTTTGACTCGGTGTAATCCTTTACATTTCTCGCTTTACACACGCCTTCGTTCAACCGTAAAATTCGACACAAATTTTAAAAATTATCAAAAATAAACAGTAACATGACAAAGTAGAATGTCCAAGGAGTACATACATGTATAATTTGACCGGTAAGTGTACATTTTTGATCACCTTTTCTGGGCGCAAAGCAAGTGAAATTTTTTGTCGCGCCGCGTTGATCTGTAGGAAATATATCGACTGTTAGATTACTTCTTGCTCGCACTGTTGTACATTCAATAGCCTGTTCTTTGTTCCTTGCCAATATCGCCATATTTTTCAAACCATCTCTTTGACTTTTTAGAAGTTTTTGAAAGTTATTTAAAACTTAAACCTTCATTGGGGTCGTGAACTTTCTGTTTTGAATCGTGTGTTTGGGATTTTGATGTTTTAAGAACGTTTAGATGTTTATGTGCAGGTACTATTAAGTGCATCTTCATTGAATGCCAGTGTCGACTCCATTTTTCTTTTCATATCAACCAACTCGTCAATAAAAACGGCAGGCAAAATTAGCATCTAGTTTCTGTCTTCATTCTGACTGATGTTTTTATTTTTTTTATTTATTTAACTACTAGCGGTTGTATATGTAAGAATTAAAATTTCGAGAAAATTCTCAAACGTCCTCTAATATTTTAGTAAATAATAATTGATAGTTTAAACAGTATTTTGATATAGTTAAACCAGTCAAGGCTTTAATATTTTCAAAACTTTAATTACAATTATCTGAGTCATATATCATGAAGTATGATATATTTCATAACAGCATGATTTTCAGTGCAAACGTTTTCTCATATATAGATTACAGAGTACCACAGCACATTTAAACCACACTGGAATTCATGCTTTATTGAGTTTATTGCTCAAATTGTTTCCACTATAAAATCTTTGTCAGTAATATTCAGTATATACCTTATACCTATATTTTTGTTCATGATAAAGAAATATGCCTGTGTATAAAATAATTCACTTTTTAAAATTACCTCAAATTCTGCTATCACATGACTTCTTCAGTTTATTCTTGTGTATTTTTTTTTATATTACTGCGTATTTGTGACTTAATTTCATTATGTTATTATTATTTTAAATGCACATGCATAGGGCCAGAGTTTTAATGTGATAATTTTTTGGTAAATACAGAACATTTTGATGAGTTTAAAGTGTGTGCAGATTTTGAGAGATTTAAATGCTGTGACATAATAGCTGTGTATTAATATAGTTCGTTGCTTTTTAATGGTGGTTAGTTTATATTATGCCAAAGAAAACTGTAATATGTGCCTTTTCCAAAGCATCCGACATCCCCTGGGCAGGAGAGTATCTAACCAATAGCCCTAGATATTTTTAAGTTAAGTCTTTAACAGCGGATCTGATATATAACAGTTCCATATATTGTTGTAGAAATGTACTATCGTATGCGAGTGTTGGTTTTAAATAAAGTTTACGAAGTGAGGAAATTTTTTTATATTTAATCAAAGTATTGATAAGCAAATGATTTAAATTATTCTATGAATTTCCAATTTTTTTAACCTGAAATGAACACAACTGTAAAATTATATTTATCAAGTAAGATTAAAAATCTTTGGTCATTGTGCCTTTACATGCCACGACTTTTATGACAAAATATGGGTGTCGTAACAAAATTTTTTAATGTCAGTACAAATCTTATGTTGTTTTTTTGTGGTGAATTCAAGATTTTTTTTGCTGACTTTTAAAAATGTACAAATACACGTGTGTCAAAATTTTGTATGATGTGCATAAATGGTGATGATTTGGTTGGTCATGAAATTGTTGAGTTTTTAGTGTGAAAATAATTCTCGTCAAAATGATCTAAGGTTGATTACATAAAAATATTTAGATAATTTACATTAATTTACAGTATTAGACCTGTGTTTCAGAAATACACCAGTGGTGATCACAAAATTTTCATTATGAAAGTTTAGCTTAAATTGTATAATTTCCAGTTTAACATGTTTCTTCTACTTAACTTGAAAGAAATGAAGTAAAAATAGTTATATCCTAAGAAAGCATTATAACATGTTTGTGAGTTTAGACTGTTTTTGAATTATAAAATGAAAATTTAATGCCTGGGGGCAGGGGAAAACATTATAATTAACTGGTAGATATTACTACACCTGCTAACAATTTTCATTTCAGTGTCATTTTGAATGTTTTTTTGAACATTTTAGATAGGTTTTTGGGAACCTACAGTAAAGCCCCTTAAAACCATCAAACCATGGGACAGCTAAAACAAGTTCAGTTTTGTAAGGCTTTTGGTTTACTGAAGATTTGGTTTTTGGAAGTTTTTACAAGACTTCTAATTTTCTTTAGAAATGAAATGACAGATGTTACATGGTCAGATTTTTCCTTTATATTCTTAGATCTAAGTTTTAACATTTGGACGTACAGATCGTACATATTTTAATTCAACTTAGCTGTTCATTTGTGTAATTGTTTTTCTCCACTGAATTTCATTTAAGCAAATCTGGCATTGTCATTATTGTTTTGTCGGTCTCTGTCAGCAAAGCATCATAAGTGTGGCCAAATATCTATTTAATAAGTCTGATATTTAATTATGAAAACAAAATAAAATGTTTGAATGATCAGGTTTACAAATGAATGTTGTTAGCCACAGGTAGATAACAAGCAGAGAAACCTAATATTTTTAAAATGACTTACATACAAGTATTTGGTTATGCGTGATTTGGATTTGAACATAGCTTTAACACATTTTCCAGACATATTGCTACGATGTATGTAATATGGCAGTTTATAGTGATGGCTACTACTTGGGCATCATGCCAGACATGTAACATGATGTCCCACCCAATCACATTATCCTGACACCAGGACGTCCAGTCTTAACACTAACCTCTTGATGCTGAGCGTCAAGCAAGGCAGTCATTAGTACATTTTTAAATAAGTCTTTGGTATGACTGCTGGCATCGAACACATGACCTCCAGCATCTGAGGCAGATGCTCTAACCACTAGGCAACTGCATTTGGTTGTTAATTTGCCTTAATACATATCCAACACATTTAGGTCATACACGCCCAACACGATTTAGAATTAAGTCATACATGCCCTATACAATTAGGTCATACATGCCCAACACGATTTAGAATTAAGTCATACATGCCCTATACAATTAGGTCATACATGCCCAACACATTTAGGTCATACATGCCCAACACGATTTAGAATTAAGTCATACATGCAATATACAATTAGGTCATACATATGCCCAACACAATTAGGTCATACATGCCCAACACAATTAGGTCATACATGCCCAGCAAATTGAGGCCATGCATGCCCAACTTGTTGAAGCCACCCAATTGCTTTAGGTTATATGTATTTAGCTTGTACCTACCTACTCAAGCAGAGGCCATGCCCTGATAGGGGAACACATTCTTGTTGAATGCACATTATCTATTTGCACCCTTGGTCACCTAAGTTTCTGTATCATGATCAGGTTTACCTTTCTAGGCTTAAAACATAAAGTTTTATTACATACATACATACATACATACATACATACATACATACATACATACATACATACATACATACATACATACATACATACATACATAGCTAAGAAAATTTCTGTAATCTAAGCAGCTGTAAATGGTCCATTATCCAAATTAGTTTTCTTTTGTGTGAATAACCCATCAAAACTAATTTTTTTCCCACACACTTCTAGAGCATTTTCTTGCATACATTCTAATGTTAGATGTACAAATTGTTTCAAATCATTCAATTAACTAAAACGAATTACCACTTCAAAGTATTTGGTTGAATGACAGTAAAGCAAGAATTTATCAAGGCTGGTCTATATCAACAGATGACCAAAAGAATAGATGTCTCTATTTTGTGCATGGTCCTGTTGTATACTGGTAGAACTTTATTAAGTTATTGTCAACTGCCTTGGAACAAGTCTTCAGCCCGGACCAAGTTCATTAGATATGTTTGTGCTTTTACTGGAATTCAAAGTAGTCATACATATGACAAACAGTGACACATTAAGATCTGGGGACTGGACTCTTTACTATTGATTGATTCCAGGGATGATGATTATATTACCAATATCCCACTTCTGACACCAAATGTACAGTGGCATTCATTAGTTAATGCAAATAACTGTTGTTGATGTAGTGATGTATGTTTTGAGTCAAAGGGTTTATTATTTTGAATCACAAGGGTTTGATTTATATTACAAAGTCAGTGTGCCAGCCAAATTTGTTTGCATGTGGCTATAAAATGTACAAGTTTTTTTATATAAAATTTGTTGACTTAAATGTGTTAACTGAAAGTGTCAATTGCTGGTGTACAAGATATATAAATCATGCCAGTGCTTTTAATTGCAGGTATGCTTTATACATGTAACTGATTTAAAAACAAAATTTTGCAGAACAAATATTGAAAATAGTGACTCATTGGTCTGCGTTTGATGTTGCTGTTTTTTGGACGTGACACCATTGTTCAGTGCATGATGGACTACACGTGGTGGCCTGTATATCTGGTGGAAAAAAAAATGGAAGAAAATTTATGGAAGAACCACCGACCCACATGAAGTTACTTGCAAGCTTTTTCACATATCAGTGCTGGCTGAGCCTGAGACTTGAAGATCTTTGCATAAAACAAAACAAGCTGAACGTTCCATGATTTTTATTTACAAAACAAGGAATATTGAGCACAAAAAGTCTGCAGTAAGATTTTAAAAAAAATGTGAAATCCTGCATTATCTCCATATGTTGTATTCATATTGAGATGTTCTTTACTGTCTGGCAATTAAGTACTATAACTTTTCATGATTTACTCGACAGCATATATCAACATTTTATTTAAAGAAAATCTAAATACTCCAGAGTACCTAAGTTGACAGTTGTCAAATTTTCCCAGTCCTTGTTTCTGGAAGTTATTACTTCATTAGTTTGACAATTTCATCTAAGAAATTTTTTTGAATTCTCTGTCCCATTTTCAAAAACATCTGTCTGCTATTTTCACAGAATTAGAGAAATTTGTGAATCAGTTTAGTAGTAGACCCCTGAATGATATGAAAATAGCTGGATTGATGGGTGTTTGGGTTTACAGTCCGGAGCCTTTTATATGATGAGATGGTGCCTGAGGCTGTAATTTTGAGAACAAATTATATCCATTGTAACCGGAGAAGTATATAGCCAATGTTTGAAAGTCTGGATGTTTGTGAAATATTTTGTATATGGACAAGTAATAGCCACTATCAGCCCTTGAGCACCTTTACAAAAATCTTATATCTGGTTTGTATTTATTTATTACTTAGACATCTGAGCTACTGGAACATTGTTAGAATGAACTGGATAACTGAGATTGGATATTAAAAGCTCTATTGTAGTTTTAGTTTCAGACTGACATCAGAATTTCATTAAGTAAAAGGGCCTTGAAAGGTCATAAGCCTCCACTCATCTTATCTCCCCATCATAACATATCAAATAGTGTTTGGGTGTTTTTTTTTAAATTTTTTTAAAAGTAATACATTTAACACAATGTCATGCTGAGGACTTTAACATAATGTCATGTTGAGGACTTTAACACAATGTCATGTTGATGATGACTTCCCAAGACAGATAGTCTAGACAGCAAGGTTGGTTTTTAAACCTACAACCTAGCCAAGTGCCTTTTCCAAGTGCTTGCCAGGGCAGCAGACTCATACTCACCTGGGTGGGTATTGAACATGCAGCCTATTGATAATTAATCTGTTGATCCACCAACTGAGTTACCATGGCTACGGAAAGTAAAATTAATCCTGTGTTACATATTTAATAAAACTTGTATTTGGGGTCTACCCAAAGGAGAAACCTTACATATTCTCTAAAGACAGTTGGCTGCTTTATGCGTTAATGTTTGCAGTAATTGGTTTTAAAAGGAGTGGCATTACTTGGACATCTTACAATTCCTTGCTTTCAGGATGCATGTTATTATTTCTTCAATAGAATTATGAAACACATTTAATAGTTGTTAGGATACGCCAACATGGTGTGGTATGGTATGCATTTGGTTCGCATAGCTCGTTACGTATGGTAAGAGCATCTCTAGACTGGTAGATGAATATATTAAAGACAGCTTTGAAGAATATTGTGTGTAAGCACAAAACTTTGCATACATTCATGAAAACTTTCCAAGGATTTTAAATGTTAATGTATGTGCTCCCCTTGAAGTGCAGGCTTCAAGATTTTTAACTCTTTGTTTATTATTTAGAAAATGGCTTCATGAATTGACTATTAGTCTGTTATTAATTAAAAGCTGGATAGATTCAAGTGAAAAGGATACAAACTCTTGTTTTGACTGTTGGAAAAGTAAGTAAATATTTATAAAGTATGGGTCATAGCAGATTTCTACAAAAAAAAATAACGAAATTTTTTATACTGCAACGAGTATAGGGTTATATTTTACAAAAAAATAACGAAATTTTTTATACTGCAACGAGTACAGGGTTATATTTTACAAAAATATAACAAAATTTTTTATACTGCAATGAGTAAAGGGTTTTATTTTTACAAAAAATAACGAAATTTTTTATACTGCAACGAGTATGGGGTTATATTTTACAAAAAATAAAGAAATTTTTATACTGCAATGAGTACAGGGTTTTATTTTTACAAAAAATAACGAAATTTTTTATACTGTAATGAGTACAGGGTTTTCTTTTTACAAAAAATAAAGAAATTTTTTATACTGTAATGAGTAAAGGGTTTTATTTTCACAAAGTGTTTTCAGTGGGTACATATGAGATCAGAAGCTGGGCTATTGATTACTGTTGTTCATTTGTCCTTGACACCGACCCTGCTTACCTGTATAGACTTGATTTGCTTTGTCTCTTACTGTTCTATTCACCTGTTGATGACACAGGTGACAGCTAGGTGGTTACTTGTAGTTTTACAAGTTGTTACCTATTACACAAAGAATGTCACCTACATATGGGCATTAGTGTGTTGTTAAGAACAGGTTACCAAACATCTTAAAAAATAATGTTTGTTTCCAGTATGAAATTAAAAAAAAATATAGTTCTATTAGTCTTAGTGTTTTTTTCATGAATTTTTGCCTCCTTCACTTGCATAAAGTAAACCCAGCTTGCAAGACCTAAGATTATTCCATTTGGAGAAGACCTTGCAGGCATACTGCTGTACATTCATTAGATCTGCATTCTCTTCTAAAATTGCTTACATAATTTGCATTTGTCTGCCATACATTTCAAGCTGATAATAGAGCAAACAGCATGCAAAAGTTTTCCATTATTAAATCATGTTTTCAAGTAAAGGTAGGTGCTTAAAAATATTGATGGAAATGGAAAGCATCTTAATGATTGCCTTGTCTATCACAACATTTATTGGGTCAGCTAGTTAGAACCATTGTTATGGTCAGCTGATCAGAACCATTATTAGGGTCAGCTAGTCAGAAACATTTGTAGGGTCAGCTGGTCAGAAACATTTGTAGGGTCAGCTGGTCAGAACCATTATTAGGGTCAGCTAGTCAGAAACATTTTTAGGGTTAGCTTGTCAGAAACATTTTTAGGGTCAGCTAGTCAGAAACATTATTAGGGTCAGCTAGTCAGAAACATGTATATGGTCAGCTAGTCAGAAACATGTTTATGGTCAGCTAATCAGAAACATTATTAGGGTCAGCTAGTCAGAAACATTTTTAGGGTCAGCTAGTCAGAAACATTTTTAGGGTCAGCTAGTCAGAAACATTATTAGGGTCAGCTAGTCAGAAACATGTATATGGTCAGCTAGTCAGAAACATTTTTAGGGTTAGTTGGTCAAAAACATTTATAAGGTCAGCTAGTCAGAAACATTATGGTCAGATTGTCAGAAACATTTATAGGGTTAGCTAGTCAGAAACATTAGGGTCAGCTAGTCAGAAACATGTTTATAATCAGCTAGTCAGAAACATTTTTAGGGTCAGCTAGTCAAGAAACATTTATAGGGTTAGCTGGTCAGAAACATTTATAGGGTTAGCTGGTCAAAAACATTTATAGGATTAGCTAGTCTGTAATGTTTTACAGTCAGCTGGTCAAAAACATTTATAGAGTGATTTAGGCCTAGTTGTTACTTTATTATTGGTTACAGCTATTTTCATTTAGGCCTAGTTGTTACTTTTTTTTTTATTGGTTACAGCTATTTTCATTTAGGCCTAGTTGTTACTTTATTATTGGCTGCAGCTATTTTCATTTAGGCCTATTTGTTACTTTATTATTGGTTACAGTTATTTTCATTTAGGCCTAGTTGTTACTTTTTTTTTTATTGGTTACAGCTATTTTCATTTAGGCCTAGTTGTTACTTTTTTTTTTATTGGTTACAGCTATTTTCATTTAGGCCTAGTTGTTACTTTATTATTGGCTGCAGCTATTTTCATTTAGGCCTAGTTGTTACTTTATTATTGGCTGCAGCTATTTTCATTTAGGCCTATTTGTTACTTTATTATTGGTTACAGTTATTTTCATTTAGGCCTAGTTGTTACTTTATTATTGGTTACAGTTATTTTCATTTAGGCCTAGTTGTTACTTTATTATTGGTTACAGCTATTTTCATTTAGGCCTAGTTGTTACTTTATTATTGGTTACAGCTATTTTCATTTAGGCCTAGTTGTTACTTTATTATTGGCTACAGCTATTTTCATTTAGGCCTATTTGTTATTTTATTATTGGTTACAGCTATTTTCATTCAGGCCTAGTTGTTATTTTATTATTGGTTATAGTTGGAGGAAATTCATGAATCCTTACATCCGATATAACCATACCTAGTAATTAGAATAATGTAGCATTTTCTTTAAATTAGTTTTGTTTCTTGAAAAATATTTCTGCTTTTGTTCTGGTTCATAGTGATAATTTCATGAACATTGGGTGTAAGATAGCTAAGCTGCAATGATTTTAAATTGGATGAATGTTACATAATAAAATCCCCCCCCCCCTCCTCGTTACTTTTCTAAACTCTGCATCCAAATATGAAAATAGGACGGTGCCGTGTTTGTCCAAAGCATGATAAGAGAAGTTTTGTCAATGAATTGGGTGGTATTGTGCCATGTTTGTCCAAAGCATTATGGGAAAAGTTTTGTCAATGAATTGGGTGGTATTGTGCCGTATTTGTCCAAAGCATGATGGGAGAAGTTTTGTCCTTGAATGGGGTGGGTGTGTCACATAAATGGGACCTGCATAGTCTGCTAATCTTAACCATATATAATGAGTAAATGGAATATAAACAGGTCAAAAGGTCACAGCTGATAAGAATTAGGAGTAGTTTTTTTTAAGTGTATTTGACCACAAAATGGGTAATCAGTGTTTTCTTGTTTAATTTTGGGTTATTAAAATGTAAATTGTGCTTATGCTGTATTAGTTAGTCTCTTTTTTCTTTATAAAGTTTGGAAGGAGCGGAAGAATGTCTTAATCTTAAACTTTGCTTATCATCCAGCGATTCATAAAACTTTTATAAGCCTGCTACAAGCCAAAGGAGAAATACCCCAAAATATAAATTTATTTGAAGAGTTTAAAAATTACTGTAATGGTACAAAAATATAATAAAAAATGTGCTTGCCGCATTTCTTTAGTCAACCTGTAGTAGTTGTTGTTGTTATTTTGTCTAAACAATAGTTTTTTAACAAAATTTCCCGGTTCAAAAGTGTGCACAAAATTTAAATGGTGCTGTAATGGCATGAAAATGCAATCCAGTGATTTATTATGCATACTGATAAAATGCGTTAAATGTTGTGCCTTTAATGTTAATAGTTTTTCGGCAAGAATACAAACATAGATTCAGAGACCAAATACGAAATGACAGCAGTTAGACTCACATTGGGAACAGGCAAATTACACAATTGCCACAGTGGAGATTGCTTGAACAGCTTACATACCTTAAAGGTGAATACACTTATTGTAATTATTGATTTTTACAATTGCCATACAAAAGGAAAGCTGCAGTTATATTAATCATAGCTGTTGCCATCATAGGCATATCTTTGCAACAGAAACAGACTGGTGTATGGTAATGATTAAGAGAATGATGTTTCTTTGCTTGAATATTAGGGAACCAGTTCCATAGATTGTTAAGCATTCTAAATTATACACAGGTCTGGATTTGCACTCTAAAAACTTGCCTAGCTAGATTCTCTGCAAGGAGTTATAGCTTCATATTATTGTACTTTTTTTTTTTTACACAGCCAGCTTTGTTTGGGATGAAACTTCACTATGAATTTCCTGGCTTAAGTGAAACATGTACATCTTTATCTGTGTTTTTTGACATGGGGAACTGTTTTATATTTAGCTGTGTTTTTTATCACATTGGGGAACTGTTTTATATTTAGCTGTGTTTTTTGTCACACGAGGAACTGTTTTATATTTAGCTGGTTTTTTTTTTATCACATTGGGGAACTGTTTTATATTTAACTCTGTTTTTTATCACATTGAGGAACTGTTGTATATTTAGCTGTGTTTTTTATCACATGTGGATCTGTTTGATAAGATGTAATCAAACTATTAATACTAAAATAAACATGAATACCTTGACTTTAAAAAAATGTATTTTGCAAAGTAGTTGCAATAAAAAAAATGTTTTAATTATAGTAATCAAATATTATGGAAAATTGCGCTTTAATGTTTGTAATGAATAAAACCATAATGAATAGTTGTTGGGTTGCTTGGGAAGTTGCTACACCATTAACTAACTACCATGTTGTAGCTATAAAGACAATCATATTAGCAGAAAAAAATATATAAATGTATTTGCAAGTTTTGTAAATGTAATTTTCAGTAATAATTTTTTTTTATTAATCATACGTTTCAAAATTGCTGGCATTTTATAGGCTTGTTTCTCCTTACCCATACCTCACATTTAGGACTGGGTTGATAGGTAGGTAGGTAGTTAAATAAATTGATTTTATGCCATGGTGACTAAGTGTGATTTACATGTGCAAAAATATACTGGGACTAAAACTAACAGAGACTTTGTCAACAGCTTATTCATTTAAATCCAAAATATTGTAAAAGGTTGACATATTAAAGACAATGTAATGTCTTTATCGGTAGTTTTTGAATATTCTGCGTTTTTTTTAAAAATGAAGGCTGCGAAATGAAGTCAATTGTAACACCTGGTTTTATAATGGGTTAACATATGTACAAGCTGAACTTTGAAAGTCATTAATAATATGCTATACTAATTTACTACAGTAAAACCTGTCTTGAGAGACCACTTCTATGGGAGACCATCTGTTTTGGGAGACCAGAATCTGACTGCACAGATTTATTGATTATATAGTGCTATGACCTGTTTTGAGAGACCACCTGTCTTGGGAGACCATTATTTTTTGGCAGAAGGGTGGTCTTTCAAGACAGGTTCTACTGTATGAATCTGGTTTTACTCTTGCTGTCTTTTGTCATATTCACTTTTAGGTAGCTATCAGAAGTTCAGAGATAGCTTGAATGTTGAGTGATAGGATTGATACAAGGTTCAAGGATAGTTACAAGGGTCAAGGGTAGTTACATTGTTCAATGATAGTTAAAATTTTGAGGGATTGATAAAGAGTTAAAGGATAGTTACACAGTTCAAGGACATTTACAAATTTAAAGGTTCAGATATATTTACCATGTAGCTACTAGGTTGAGGGATAGTTATCTGGTAGTTACAAGCTACAATGATTATTACAAGGTTCGAGGATAGATAACAAGGTTCAAGGATAGACAACAAGGTTCAAGTATATTTACACAATTTACTGAGTTACATGGTTCATGGATAGTTACCAGATTGTTACAAGGTTCCGGGATAGTTAAGAGATTCAATGATAATAACAAGGTTTGATTGTTACAAGGTTCAAGGATAGTCACAAGGGTCAAGGATAGTTACAGGGTTCAAGGACATTTACAGGGTTCAAGAATAGTTTAGAGATTCAATGATTATTACAAGGTTCAAAGATATTTGCAGTTTTCAATGATAGATTATTAAAGGATAACTTGAAGGTGAACATTTTTCAGCTTTTTGTTACAGTATGCAGGTATACCAAAATTTTTAAACCAATGAAACTTATATTAAACAGAAAGCAAAACTAAGAATTCCAAACTGTGACAAAATCTGTTTCTTAAAATCAGAATACTTGAGAAAAGCCCTGTGTCAGACCTGTAATCCATTTCTTAAAAATCATCCCACAGATAGAATGAATGAACTTGGGATGACATATCTTCCTACCAAACAGCTAGGGATGACATTTCCCCACCTTACAACTTGGGATGTCATTCCCCCTCCCATCCCAACTAGGGATGACATATCCTTCCAGGGTCCCATGCTTATGTATATATTTATGTACAGCTATAGATTCCAAGTGAAAGTACCATATGGTCCAGAAATTGAAATGTATATCCTACATTTTGTTTCCATGGTACCATATACATAAATTGAATTATGAAAATGTACAACATTTTAGTGTGCTTGACATGGTCCAGGTATGGTTGAAACTCTTAGAATGGTTTGAGAATTATGCAATTGATGGATTTGATGGAGGATATACAAAATGCCTTTGATCCTATTGGATAATAGTTGTAAAAAGTGTAATCCCATACTTTTGTAAACCAACCTCATGGTACATGGTGCTGCAGAGGTTGATGCATGTACTGTGACTGTAAGGGGGCAGGTTTTACATAGCAGAAAAAAAACCAACCTCATGGTACATGGTGCCGCAGAGGTTGATGCATGTACTGTGACTATAAGGGGGCAGGTTTTACATAGCAGAAAAAAAAACAACCTCATGGTACATGGTGCTGCAGAGGTTGATGCATGTATTGTGACTATAAGGGGGCAGGTTTTACATAGCAGAAAAAAAACCAACCTCATGGTACATGGTGCCGCAGAGGTTGATGCATGTACTGTGACTATAAGGGGGCAGGTTTTACATAGCAGAAAAAAAACCAACCTCATGGTACATGGTGCCGCAGAGGTTGATGCATGTACTGTGACTATAAGGGGGCAGGTTTTACATAGCAGAAAAAAAACCAGTCTCATGGTACATGGTGCCGCAGAGGTTGATGCATGTACTGTGACTATAAGGGGGCAGGTTTTACATAGCAGTTAAAAAAACAACCTCATGGTACATGGTGCTTCAGAGGTTGATGCATGTAATGTGACTGTAAGGGGGCAGCTTTTACATAGCAGAAAAAAACCAACCTCATGGTACATAGTGCTTCAGAGGTTGATGCATGTAATGTGACTGTAAGGGGGCAGCTTTTACATAGCAGGAAAAAAAAACAGCCTCATGGTACATGGTGCAGCGGAGGTTGATGCATGTACTGTGACTTAAAGGGGCAGATTTTACATAGCTGTAAAAAAAAAAACTCGTGGTACATGGTGCTTCAGAGGTTGATGCATGTGCTGTGACTTATAGTAAGAGGCAGGTTTTACATAGCAAGAAAAGCAATCACACAGAAATGAACTTACAGTTGGGGGTAATTGTGCAATTGTTTTATTTGGGGAGGGGTGATTGGGTCACTGCTGTGGAAATAAATTATTTCTGAACTTAGGCCATATTTATTTTGACTTTTTGCCAGGATATGTCTTTTCTTTGGTCTCTGTGTTGATACAAGACTGTCATAATCTTATTCATTCTGTGGGCATACATGTTTGCATTTGACTAAAAATCCAGTCATATAATATTGCTGGCTGGTGTTTTCATGAAAGCATCATGTTATTGTTGTGAAAACTTTGATTACATTAGCTCTTATATACCATGTGTGTGTGTGTGTGTGTGTGTGTGTGTGTGTGTGAGAGAGAGAGAGAGAGAGAGAGAGAGAGAGAGAGAGAGAGAGAGAGAGAGAGAGAGAGAGAGAGAGAGAGAGAGAGAGAGAGAGAGAGATTAATTTCCATGAAACAGTTTTGAATGTAATCACTTTAAAACAGCTCTTTTTATAACCTGCCTGTATGATGTATTCAGTACAACAGGATGTTTTCTTATTTTGAAAAGTAGTATAATTATTATGCTGGTATCATGAGGTAGTAATGGCAGAGATTGTAGCCCTACTCAGAGCTTCTGGTAAATTATTTCACTTGTCTGCTCATGGCAGGTGGTTGGCATTAGGGTGCCTGGCTAAAGGCAGAAAGTTTGTTAATATTAGAGTCTTTGTGTTAATTTGGTTGTTCTTGCTGTATTTGTCCCATATAATGCAATCCCAAATGCTAACACTGTGCACCCAGATCAGCAGACTCTGACTTGGTGACAGATTAGGATTTTTTGTGCTTTGCAATAAATCATCATTAGATCCATCAGTGTGTGTTTGTAAATTGCATAAACTATGGCAGTATAACTCAGAGATCAGGGTCTATACTGACAGATACTGAGATCAGGGTCTATACTGACAGATACAGAGATCAGGGTCTATACTGACAGATACTGAGATCAGGGTCTATAATGACAGATACAGAGATCTGGGTCTATACTGACAGATACAGAGATCAGGGTCTATTCTGACATACAGAGATCAGGGTCTATACTGACAGATACAGAGATCAGGGTCTATACTGACAGATACAGAGATCAGGGTCTGTACTCATGATTACAGTGTCTTGCAATGCTCTGAGTAGATAGACTGATAGACAGGAATGCATTTTTTCCGAGGCCAGGTAGTTGCTATTGCAATGTTCGCTATGTTTGTGTAAGTAGAGTCTGCAATAAGTTGTTTGGTGTCGGCGCAAGGCAGATCACTGGTATATAGCACTGCATGGGTCCTTTAAAGCTAAGGGCTGAGGCTGTAAATTGGAGTGTATGTCTGTTCAGCATTGGTAAGACACTATTATCACTTTTGGGATGCCATAGTTTTTATTGTAGTTGGTTTGGGTGTCACCATTATGGACTTTTCCCCACAAAACTTCTCATAATGTCTATTTGGTTCTAAATGAAAATGGTGCCAATTTGTTAGCCAGTATAACCAGTATGAGCATCACAGTATGACCATCATAGTTTGACCATCATAGTATGACCAGTATGAACATCACAGTATGACCAGTTTGACCATCATAGTATGACCAGTATGAGCATCATAGTTTGACCATCACAGTATGACCAGTATGAACATCACAGTATGACCATCACAGTATGGCCATCACAGTATGACCATCACAGTATGACCAGTCTGACCATCACTGTATGACCAGTCTGACCATCACAGTATGGCCATCACATTATGGCCATCACAGCATGATCACCACAGTAAGACCACTATGATCATCAATGTATGACCAGTATGATCATCACAGTATGACCAGTCTGACCATCACAGTATGGCCATCACATTATGGCCATCACAGCATGATCACCACAGTAAGACCACTATGATCATCAATGTATGACCAGTATGATCATCACAGTATGACAAGTCTGACCATCAAAGTATGACCATCACAACAGCTAAATCTTGTTATATCCAAAAAATGTCAACTATTTTTCTGGTCTTCATGTAAAATTAAGAATCGATCTCATCTTGAATTCCTGTTAGTCCATTTTAGCCAGTAGAGTGTCAGTCACATGGAGGGACTCAGTGTCAGTCACATGGAGAGACTCATAAAGTGTCAGTCACATGGAGGGACTCAGAGTGTCAGTCACATGGAAGGACTCATAGAGTGTCAGTCACATGGAGGGACTCATTTTTAGATCATAATGCTATTTACTTGAGAATCCATTAAAAAGATGTACAATAGAATTAATTTGAAACCTTCAAGTGTCATTTGACCAGATATTTCATCAGGTTTTTGTTGGTTTTATTTTTGAGGTTTCAGGCAGGGGATTGTGTCTTTAATGCAGAGACTACATGGGTAACTATTGGAACTTTTTTGAATATTTTAGAGATAGATGTTCAAATTATTTGAGTTTGACAGTATTTTAGGCCAGAAATGGGAGCGGAATTAGATTATGGTAGACTGAGTCACTGACACGTTTTATATCATTGACATGCTTAATAAATTACAAGTTATGCTTTCAGTCTCTCAGTCAGCCAGCTAGTCTATATAGAATCATTTTGTAAATAATAAAATATAATTTCCTTGAGTGAAGCTAACTGGTGTATGTAACACATCTAGAAAAAAGTCTGTTTAGTAACTGACATAACATTTATGACTCATCCCAGTTATAACTTATAGTGAATATAGATAGGCCAGCTTTCTTGTACAAGCAAATTATATTTAGAAATAACAACTGTGCTGTTCTCAATTCAGGGATGAGATGAATAGCTTGATAACACTGAAGCCATTGTTTCTTTGTTATATGCTAATATTATGCTTGCATACAATATATTCTTTTAAATTATGTATTAAGTTGCCATCAAAATTTGAATCCAAACCTGTAATTTGTGTGTGCATGCATATATATATATATATATATATATATATATATATATATATATATATATATATATATATATATGCAAATTTCAGTATTTTGGTTTCTTTTAATAATTTCAGTTGTTATTAATGATATCTGTATTTCAGTTGCTATTAATTATATCAGTCATCCACATTGTATTAATAATTTTAGTATTTCAGTGGCTATTCAAAATTTTAGTAGTCTAGTGGCTAGTGGATTAGTCAGTCTGTATTTGTGGAAATGATTAGTGAAGATTCAACAAATTTCTCAGACTATTAGTCATTCAGACTACGAAGAAAGTTATGTTAAATTCACAAATTTCTCAGACTACAAAAGAAAGTTATGTTAAATTCACAAATTTCTCAGACTACAAAAGAAAGTTATGTTAAATTCACAGATTCCTCAGACTACAAAAGAAAGTTATGTTAAATTCACAGATTTCTCAGACTACAAAAGAAAGTTATGTTAAATTTAAGGACTAGGAAGATATGTAAAGTTTTTAATTATATTTTCTTGACACTTAATGGTGCTATTGCAAGGTGAAAATGCACTCAACCTCCCATTCATACCTCATACCTCAGTAACCTTATGCTTGTCTTGCTGTCACTCAACTACCTCTATCCTCATTTCTAGTGATGGGAATCGGTCAGAAAATCATAATTGATAATCGGTTCCCCTTAACCAACTGGTCATCTATTATAATCGGTTACTATGAGCAAATTTAAATTTTTGTTACACATTTATATCTTTGATCAAGAGTTCAATATGTGTTTATGAATGTACAGGAGTAATGTCTTTTAAATTAATGACATGTATACTTTAACCTGACAATAATATTAAAATTGTGTATTACTTTTGATCTACAACTTTGTTAAATGAACACAGCTCAGTCATATGTATCTGAAATACTGCTACAATCCTTCAAAATTCTTTCGTTCATATGTGATGTGTCTATAATTTAAAGTATAGAAGGACATGATTTTCTTCTTTGTCATTGTTTATGAATACTACAATAGATGTTGCAATTTACCGTATTTTCGAGCATATATCCCGCACATGCAGATAATCCGCACCCTCATATAGCCCGCGGGTTTGGGGTTTTGTGTAAAAAATCGTTGGCATAACCCGCACCTTTGTATAACCCGCAACCATAGATATATTTATACAGCTACAATCGGAAATGAAATCAATTACAGGATCACGGGGCTTCGCTGATGTAGCAAACTGCGATTCTGTTTTCCGTTTTGGTGACAAAATATACCATCTGGTGATATTTGTGGCAACACCAATTTTGGCTGATGAAAACCGTATATACAGTCTTGCGTTTGGAGTAGAGAAAATCAAAGGCACCATGACAGGAAACAATGTACTGGAATATATTGTTAAAATAACAAGTCCTTGTCTCATACTGACAAACCACACTAACAGTGCACTGTTATATCATAATCCGCTAATGATGATATCTGGCCTTATTACTTTATGCAACTGACTAGTTAAAATCCGAATCCGCAGAAGGTGGAAACGTAAAATGAGTACAGTCAAGCAGATGACACTAATTTAAAAACAAATACCAGATGGAAGAAGAAAAAAATACGTTTGCTGACACTTCAAAGAGAACTGATTACCTTTGAAGCACTGATATATACTAAACAAATAAAACAAATCTGTTTCAATGTTCTACAATTATCTGAAGTTGCCGCAGCAATAACAAACAGGTATTTGTTTGACCCTTCAACTGGAGCCTTTAGCGGCGCCATCATCAAAGTAAGCCGACGACATTTGCTCAAAAAAAGTCAGCAAAAAACACGTTACACAGTGCTTGTGTGCGTAGGCTGTCTATAGGAGCTGTGCCTCAACTACAGGCTACATAAACACGGACATTTCTAAATAATCTTGTATTCTTGTGAAGTGTATTCTTGTGAAGTGTAGATTCGAGTTTAAATAATTTATTTCTGTTTAATTTTAAAAATGCCGAAACGAAAGTCTTACACAGCCAACTCCAAGCTAACTGCCATGCTGAAGTGCATGGCAATAGAGCCACAGGCAGAAAATTTGATATTGATGAGAGTAGCAAAACAAAACTAGAACTATGTATGTAGTTACGTTTTTCAAACAATATATTGAAATATTATTATGTGTAAAAAAATTGTGATATAGCCCGCACCCTTATATAACCCGCACGCCCCCTGCGGGGTTTGTAAAATCTGGTATAACACGCGGGATATATGCGCGAAAATACGGTAACTGAAACAAATCAACAAAATGTGTTAACAAATTAACTTGACAATTTAACATCTTGACCATTTAATAATGACTATATGTTCATAATTATGAATCATAAGATTTTTTATTTGTAGTCGTGAAGGGATTAATAAATTTCAGGCCAACTTTAGTAGCTGGGAGCTTTACTAACCTTTGTGATTTGCATACACCTAATAAGTAGACTCCCTTTGCACACAATCGATTATGGAGTTCACAATCGATTATCTTATTGGTTTGCTCAACCAACTGCTGATCAGTTATAATCGTTAATCGGAACAACACTACTCATTTCTATTCAATACCTTAAACTGCCTGTGGATCTATCTCTATCCTCAATTCTATAAAATACCTCACTTAAACAGCCTGTGGATCTACCTCTATCCTCAATTCTATAAAATACCTCACTTAAACTGCCTGTGGATCTACCTCTATCCTCAATTCTATAAAATACCTCACTTAAACTGCCTGTGGATCTACCTCTATCCTCAATTCTATAAAATACCTCACTTAAACTGCCTGTGGATCTACCTCAATCCTCAATTCTATAAAATACCTCACTTAAACTGCCTGTGGATCTACCTCTATCCTCAGTTCTATAAAATAAACTGTCAATTAGAGCCTGCCACTTTTGTTGAATGAAAAGTAAGTTGTGCAAAGTAGATTAATTACACTATCGAGTGGGGGTGGGGGATGGGAACAACAACATTCTTGTGGAATAAATGAGTACACAATGGTTATCCATTTTCTCTGTAAGTCAAACATAATCAATCAATGAAATATATTGTTGTATATTGTTTACTGAAGGTATAATGTTAAAAGAAATGAATCAATAATTTTGTATTGTATAGCATCACAAGATCTGCCATATGATAGGGTAATGTTATGAATAAAATTAGGTAACAGCTGCCAGGGGAAGAGATGTTTTAAGGAATAGTTGGAGAATACTGTAACACTTAATCCTCACCAATTATGTTTTCCTTTTTTGAGGATACAAATATGAAAGTGCTTGTATCTGTTACTGCCACAAGATACTAATGTGTATTTTGTCAATTGCAGTCTAATGTATTTGAGGACAGGGGAAGAAAAAAACTTTAAAAAATAAAAAAGTGACCCTCACATAATGTGGCCTCACATGATTTCCTTTTTCTAAAAATTGTTTCTGCACTCTGTGCATGATAGGACATGTTAAAGTTTTGATGTTGAACAAAGGCAACATTATGGCCTCCATTGCTGGATAATAGCTGTAGTTTTGCTTGTTTTTACAAGACAGAAAAGGGACTAGTATATTGTGCAGGCAGAAGTCTTAACTGTCATTTTGTGTGTATAAAGAAGATCAGTAAAGAAGATCAGATTTAGTAGTGACAGATTTGGCAAAAATGCTAATGAAGTTTTCTCAATCATTTTGTGTAGCTGACATATTTAAAACCTATTTAAGATACACAAAAGAAAATTATTAATTTCAAATGATAATTGAGGCTGTTTATGATAGTAACTTGTCCACACATTGTGACTTGACCACACTTTCTGACTTGTCCACACTTTGTGTGACTTGTCCACACTTTGTGTGACTTGTCCACACTTTGGTTGTTTGTGGGCCACACTCTTAACCCAAGCATTACAGGTTCAGTACCACTCTGGTGGCCTTAAGTGTTAGCGCATCTGTCTCAGATGAAGGAGATTACAGGTTTGAACCCAGGCAGAGTCATGCCAAAAAAATGGTACTATCAGGTGCCTCTCTTGGTGCTGAGCATTAAGAGGTTAGTGTGTGGACTTGCTGGACTGGCATCAGGATAATGTGACTGGATGGGAATTGATGATACAAGTATGTGGCATGATGTCCCAGTGCTAGACATCACTATAAACTGTCTCACATCAGACATCATAGCGATATGACTGGAAAATATAAAGCTATGTTACAAATCCAAATCACACACACACACCATACTTATTTAATAACTGCCGAGGCTAGCCTTATTTGGCTACCTCTTGGTATGTCCTTAGGAAGGCACTTGTTTCCATTAGGAAGGCACTTGTTTCCAGTTTCTTCAGCAATATATAGCAAATATTGTGCTCAGAGTGCCATTAAAAACCTAAGTAACACTGATTCCAAATTTTACCAGAAAGGGCTGATGCAAACCAAGCAACACTACCTCCAAATTTAGCCAATTAAGGAATATGAAATCTTGCTTAGAATAACATTTACTTTTAATGAATAAAGTACTGGGGATCTTGGCGTCTGTATACTAGAGCTGGATGCAAAACAGAAACGAGCCTCCAGCACACAAAAGTCCTTGAGATAATGGTGGTACGATGTAATAATAATAATAATAATAATAATAATAATGAGGACTTTGTATAGCGCTTAATCTTTAGAAGCTCTAAGCGCAAATGTCATTTTAACTCCAGGAATATCATTTTCTCAGTTCTTGACATTGTGAAACTAAAAGAATTTTTCTTGTGCAGCTTAATGTTTTCTTGAAAACATCTTGCAAATTCGAAAGGTACACAGACCTATCACTTTCTGTAATGTGGTTATATTTGATTATGTACCATATACAAGTTATATTGAACATTTCGTATTAAGCTTGAATTGATTGTGTTGACACGATGTGACTTGTACATGATGGCAGGAGATATGATAATCTAACTGCAGTAATGGTGCTAGCTACATTTATGCTGAAAACTAATATAATAAAATCAATACAAGTAGCTAAAGATGGACTGGTTTCTTGTTCTATCAGATTTACTTCAGGCAATTATAGAGAATGGATTCTTGTGACATTGAGAAAACCAGTCTGAATAATGGTCAGCTTGGTCATCTTGTGGTATTTAATATACATGAGCAGTATAACTCTATATAGCATTGTATTATGCATTAATAGCACTCCAAAACTGACCACTTTTATCTTGGACAAGGTCTGCATGTCAAAATATGCCCCTCAGCAACCATTAAATTCCAAACCTGTCAATGGTGGGATAAGATGGTATTCAAGTACAGCATAAGAAAAGTAAACAAAGTTTAAACATGGAGTTTAATCAAGACAGGGTCTGACCTGCTGGTGCATTGTGCAATGTTTGATCGTGGTCTATGTGTGTAGTAAGACCTGACATACAGGTGAGTATATGTGGTACTGTTTACAACTTGAATTTGTTTACCTGGTGATTAATGCATAATTAAAGATTGATAAAAGTTACCAAATGTTCAATTATGATTTCTGTTATTGAATAGAAGCATTTTTTTAAATAAAAAAACTATCCAACTCATTTAGGCAAAATCTTCCTAAGAAAGTAAAATAAATCAATAGAATCCTGAAATTAATGGAGCTGTATGTTGTTACTACATCATCCATGTACCTAATACTAACACAGTTGTTTGTTGATTATTACAATTGTACGTTATTATAACTCAAATGCCCAAATATTGGTACTAATATAATTGTCTGTTGGTTATTATAACATGTGTGGCCAGTACTAATGGATTGATTGCTACAAATGGATTGATTGCTGTTCATTGCTACAAACTAAGTGCCCAGAACAAACTTAAAAGTTATACTAACAGCTTGTTAATTTTTTTTTTATCAATTTAAGAATTTTCCCCCAAACTTGTTACAAACTTTCTCAATTGATTTTTCTTCAAGAAATATATATTCATTTATGATTTAAATGACTGCTTGATAAATAGCAATGTGTGCTTTCGTTGCTTACATGTCTTGAAAGCGTTGTACAGTACCTGTAACACTTGATCTGTTGTACAGTACCTGTAACACTTGATCTGTTGTACAGTACCTGTAACACTTGATCTGTTGTACAGTACCTGTAACACTTGATCTGTTGTATCAGCTCATGCACTTAGCATATCAGTTTATAATTGCAATCAATTCAACAGAATTTATGTGGAAAGAAAGATCGCGAAGTTTCATAAATAGTTGCCATGTGGCATGAAAAGTTGCCAAGTTTCTTAAATGGTTGCCTTGTGGCATGGAGGATTGCCAAGCATCCTTATGGGGCATTTTGGACACTAAAATTTGGCAAATTTCAGTGTCATTACCTTTTTAAAAATTTCCAGTTTTGAAAAAGATTAGTTTTTTTTAATGATTTTTAAAATTTCCATATGCATTATTCTATTCTATTAAGCTTTGTATTAATCTTTACTGATTTGTTAAATTGTATGAATGAAAAATGGGCAATAATGTCCTGGTTTCCAATTCTCTAAATTGAGTGTAAAGGTATGAAGACTTGACCATATGGTCTCATTATACCATCTGAGTGAAGTCAGTGCCCTCTGGTCAGTTTTGCTGTAACAGCTGACTTGACCTTCTGGTCAACTGAAGTAAGTAACTTCCTAATTGTTTTTTTTTCTTTGTTATGTAATGTTACAGTATATTTATTCATGTAAAACTTGTACCCAACCACATACAGCATAGACCTGGAATTGCCACTGTATATTATACAAGTAAATTACATATCACATGTTAACAGATAAAAATGTTTTAAAACAGAATAAGATACATTAAAAATAATGGACACCATGCTTCATTGTCATGAGCCATGGCAAATATCTGCATTGCTCTTTTCAAAAGTGGCTCATGTATTAAAGTTTAATTTTTTCTCATGAATATGCATAAACTTGCTTAACTAGTCCAAACTTTCCTTTTCTACTCATGAATATTCATAAACCTGCTTAACATGTCTAAAATTTTCTGTACTACTCATGAATATGCATAAACTTGCATAGCTAGTTCAAACTTTCCTTTTCTACTCATGAATATTCATAAACTTGCTTAAGCAGTCATTGCTAATCAGAGTAAACTTTTATTACAAGGTTTAGCCATCATGATTCTATATGCCGATTGATTATCTTTATCAAAGATTGATCAATTGATCAATAAAAGATCACTTATATTCATGTATAGGAGCTTTTTTAATTTCCATGTTGATGCCATATATTTTTTTTTTATGAAAAAGTATGAAATCTTGTCACGGACAGCAATAAGTAAAATGAGAGCATTGCCAATTTTGGATTGTAAAAACGAATCACTTCAACATTTACCGTTTTTCCAGTGTTTGGACAGATGTACAGACATGCTCATTGATGCCAAAGTGAGTGCCCTGTCAAGCTTCTGACATGCATGGAGTCTTAAAAAAGTGTGGCCTGTGAGTTACACATATTCAATTGGTTTGGCATGTTTGCAGCACTGCAACACTTGAAGCTGAGGGATGTAGAGAAATCTCTCTTACCCAGAATGCATCATGGCATGGTTCAAAAGTGGGATTCAAACCGGTATTAGCATGGTCCTATGTCCAATGCATTAACCATTATGTCATTTAGCACCCATGCAAATCTGCAAATCTGAAGTGATTGTACAGACATCTGTTGACAAAGTATAAATTACCATTAATACATGTACACCACTCTGGTGGCCTAGCAGATAGAGTACCTGCCTATGATGTGGGTTTGATCCCTAGCCAAGTCATATCAAAGACTTATAAAAATGGGACTAACGGCCGCCTTGCTTGGTGCTTAGTGTTAAGACTGGTCGATCTAGTGTAAGGATAATGTGACTGGGTGTGATATCATGCTACATATCTGCGACATTATGCCCCCGCACTAGACATAACAATAAACTGCCACACTGTAGACATCATAGCGATATGTTTTAATTTTTTATAAAGCTACATTAAAAATCAAATTACACAAACACACATTAATACATGTACACAGATATACTTTAAGATTTTAAGATGTAACTGATTACACAGTCAACAATAAAATGTGCTGATTATTTTTATCCTCATTATGTACAAGACTGTCGATTGTTATCCGGAATACACAATAGACTGTTAATTACTGTTATCTTGAATACACACTAGACTGTTGATTACTGTTATCTTGAATAGCCTGTTAATTACTGTTCTCCTGAATACACAATAGACTGTAGAGTATTGTTATCCTAAATACACAGTAGAGTGTGCTGATTATTTCTATCCTCATTATGTACAAGACTGTCGATTGTTATCCTGAATACACAATAGACTGTAGAGTATTGTTATCCTAAATACACAGTAGAGTGTGCTGATTATCCAATTACACAAGAGTGCTGATTATTTCATAATGATTGCACAGAAGTCTGTGCTGATTATTTTTATCCCAATTTGAATACACACAAAACTGCTGATTGTTTTACAGAATTTACTGTGCAGTAATTGTAGCCTAATTAAACACATTACTGCTGAATTTTCTATCCCCAGATTATTGTATTTGTAAATGGACATCAAATATGATGATGTAGCCCGAATAACTTAGAAATTCTTGGACTGTTATGATGGTCATTTATAATGTTTTACATCATCTTTATGTCATCAAAACCATTTCTTTGCTGAAATTATGAAACATTGCTTGCTCACCTGGGCGTAAGAAAAGGTGAGCTAATGGAATAAAGGGAGCTAATTGTAGTCTTTTGTCCAATGTGTGTTACCCATCATGCATTGTTCATCAAAAATTTTAATTTCAGGGGGAACAGTGGAACATATGCAGGATTAATATTTATTAAAAAAATTGATTCATATGAAAAATTGGAGTCAGTGTACCTGATGACTGGTTTCATTCACCAGTGTATTCTATAATTGATTCTGTCACATGATTTCTAATTGTCAGGTAATAATTTGCAAATATGTATCAAAGTTGTAAATTAGTTCTTAACTGCCATCTAGCTACATACTTTCTCAAAATCAGACCATTTTGAAATAAATTATAGATATGCAGGCATTGATTAGTTTCTTTAAGGACAACCGAATTATTGATTTACAAATGGTCGCATAATTAGTGATGATCCCCACACACAGATATGTATTCCTTAGATAGTGAACATTTTATTTAGGTTTTATTTTGTGGTGGAGTGGAGTGCCCTGGTCTTGCTTTTGGTTAAAAAGTTAGGGAAACTGGTTCTACACCCTCACTTTTCTCCAACTTTTGTGGCCTATAATATAGAGAGATTGAAACTGCATGCTGACACACATTATGTATATACATGCACACATTAATCATTTATAGAGGTTTTTGATGGTTTTTTCAAATATTATAATCTGCATGGTTTTTTGTTTAGTGTTCTGGTGTTATATTATCCTAGTATTCTGTCTTAATGATACTGAAGGCACACTTGTCTCAGCATTATTATTCACACTGTACAAGTTTAAATTGTCCCAGCATTATTATTTACACTGTACAAGTTTGTATTGTCCCAGTATTGTAATTTACTCTACACTGTGCTTGTTTATATTGTCCCAGCATTATTATTTACTTTCACTGTGCAAGTTTGTATTGTCCCAGCATTATTATTTACACTTTACAAGTTTAAATTGTCCCAGCATTATTATTTACACTGTACAAGTTTGTATTATCTCAGCATTATTATTTACACTTTACAAGTTTGTATTGTCCCAGTATTGTTATTTACACTGTACAAGTTTGTATTGTCCCAACAGTATAATTTACACTTTACAAGTTTAAATTGTCCCAGCATTATTATTTACACTGTACAAGTTTGTATTGTCCCAGCATTATTATTTACACTGTACAAGTTTAAATTATCCCAGCATTATTATTTACTCTTCACTGTACAAGTTTGTATTGTCCCATCATTATTATTTAAACTGTACAAGTTTTTATTGTCCCATCATTATTATTTACACTGTACAAGTTTGTATTGTCCGAGTATTGTTATTTACACTTTAAAAGTTTGTATTGTCCCAGCATTATTATTTACTCTACACTGCAGGTTTGTATTGTCCCGGCATTATTATTTACACTGTACAAGTTTAAATTGTCCCATCATTATTATTATTTACACTGTACAAGTTTGTATTGTCCTAGTATTATTATTTACACTGTACAAGTTTGTATTGTCCCAGTATTGTTATTTACACTTTAAAAGTTTGTATTGTCCCAACAGTATAATTTACACTTTACAAGTTTAAATTGTCCCAACATTATTATTTACACTGTACAAGTTTGTATTATCTCAGCATTATTATTTACACTGTACAAGTTTGTATTGTCCCAGTATTGTTATTTACACTGTACAAGTTTGTATTGTCCCAACATTATTATTTACACTGTATAAGTTTGTATTGTCCCAACATTATTATTTACAATTTACAAGTTTAAATTGTCCCAGCATTATTATTTACACTGTACAAGTTTGTATTGTCCCAGCATTATTATTTACACTGTACAAGTTTAAATTATCCCAGCATTATTATTTACTCTTCACTGTACAAGTTTGTATTGTCCCATCATTATTATTTAAACTGTTCAAGTTTTTATTGTCCCATCATTATTATTTACACTGTACAAGTTTGTATTGTCCCAGTATTGTTATTTGCACTTTAAAAGTTTGGATTGTCCCAGCATTATTATTTACTCTACACTGCAGGTTTGTATTGTCCCTGCATTATTATTTACACTGTACAAGTTTAAATTGTCCCATCATTATTATTATTTACACTGTACAAGTTTGTATTGTCCTAGTACTATTATTTACACTGTACAAGTTTGTATTGTCCCAGTATTGTTATTTACACTTTAAAAGTTTGTATTGTCCCAGCATTATTATTTACTCTACACTGTGCAAGTTTCTATTGTCCCAGTATTATTATTTACACTTTAAACATTTGTATTGTCCCAGCATTATTATTTACTCTACACTGTGCAAGTTTGTATTGTCCCAGCAATACTATTTACACTTTACAGGTTTAGTTTGTATTGTCCCAGTATTGTTTTTTACACTGTTTAAGTTTGTATTGTCCCAGTATTGTTATTTACACTGTACAAGTTTAAATTGTCCCAGCATTATTATTTACACTGTATCAGTTTGTATTGTCCCAGTATTGTTATTTACACTAAGTTTGTATTGTCCCAGCATTATTATTTACACTGTACACGTTTAAATTGTCCCATCATTATTATTTACTCTAAACTGTGCAAGTTTGTATTAACCCAACATTATTATTTACAATTTACAAGTTTAAATTGTCCCAGCATTATTATTTACAATGTACAAGTTTAAATTGTCCCAGCATTATTTATTACTCTACACTGTGCAAGTTTGTATGAACCCAACATTATTATTTACACTGTACAAGTTTGTATTGTCCCAGCATTATTATTTACAATGTACAAGTTTAAATTGTCCCAGCATTATTTATTACTCTACACTGTGCAAGTTTGTATTGTCCCATCATTAATATTTACTCTACACTTTACAAGTTTATATTGTCCCAGCATTAAACTTAATATAGTGAATGTACACTGTAAACATTTGTATTGGCCCAGCATTGTTGTTGTTGTAGATCCATTGATTTGACGAGGACCTCTCTAATCATCAGGATAATGTGACTGGGTGGGACATCATGCTACATGTCTGTGGCATGATGCCTCAGTGCTAGACATCACTATAAGCTGCCTCACTGCAGACATCGTAGTGATATGACTGTGTTAAAATTCCTAATCAAACAAACAAACAGGACCATGATGGGCCAGGTTCAATTTCTCAACAGACTGGATCCAGTGTTGATTGTTGTATTTCTTAACAGACTGGATCCAGTGTTGATTGTGGTATTTCTATGACAAATACAGTGGCAGGTTTCTTTTAAAAAAAACCATTTGATTTGTCAATAAAATGTTAGCGTTTCTGTTCAATATAGTTTTAAACGTAGGAAAAGATTTCCACTGAGAAATAGTTAGGGGATAAAAATAAATTGTCTTCTTTAGTGACAAGTGTCCTTTATATGGATACAAAAAAATTGAAGCTAGAGGACACTAAAATGTTATTTACTACCAGTTGTCTTTTGTATAAAGGCATCCACTTAGACAGGTTCTGATATATACAAACTACATTACATTCCTTTTATCACCTCAAATATCCTATATAAAAAAAAAAAATCATTGAATGTCCAAATTCCTCAACTGTTTTATAATGTTCTGCCCAGCTATGCTCACATGACAAACAACATTTAAAAACCGTTTTTTTTTTGTTTATAATACCCAACCTAAAAACATTGTTGTTTATAATACCCAACCCATTTTCATTGTTTCAGGCACCTTGGTGTTCAGTGAATATTCAGCTTTTTATTGGGCAAGGTTATGAAACAAAATTTGAAATGCACACTTTATTGCTAGCATATCACAGTAGTGTAAAAAAAAATTACTTGAGCCAATTTTTAAATGGGGGGGGGGGGGTGTTTTTAAGATTTCTTAATATAATTTGTGGTAATGTATACCATAATTTCTTACAAGAAGAGAAAAATTTCAGAATTTAATTTTGTTAAATTTTTTTTTAGGTACCAATTAATTTTAATGGGGAGGTATATTTATTTACATTCAAACCTCAAGAATAAACAAGAATATTTTATTCAAGCTACTTAGGCCCAGACATTAAACATAATCACTGCTCCCCCCCCCCAATCGAAATCGATATTACGTTTATAGTTATCTACAAACTTAGAAAGTTGACATTTTTTAAAATAAATATTAGAATGTTTTGTATTAAAACTAAAATTTGATGTTTTTTAAACTTCAAAACTTTTAGGGAAAAGGTTTTATTCATGCGTTTTAATTGAAAAATTAACCTTTGCAGTGTCACAAATAATTGATATGGATATTTAATTTGCAAGCATGTTTTCTTTGGTAAACAAACACTTGTCAGGTATGATGTAGAAGTAATGTATATGTAGAATTTTCCTAGTAATGAACACCTTATGTACATGTCTTTCAGGATATATATATATATATATATATATATATATATATATATATATATATATATATATATATATATATCTCACAAAATCAGAGTAACAATTACATTATCCCATATAAGGATTGGATAAGAAGTCATACACTGTTTTCCAAGTGTCAATCAGAGAAAAGCTAAAACAGTTAATTGTTTTCACTACCGCATTGTGACAACAGGTGATTCGCCATTATGATTCAACTTTTTATATGTTCATAAACATGAATTTTACGTCAGTGCCAGGTACAGTAGATATATAGATTTAAAAACCTAGCAGACCTGTTTACCTGTATAAATATCCAGTATATATGTATACGTGTATCTAAATGTATGTCACCTTTCTGTCACCTTATCCTCTAGAGTTGAGAGCAAATAAAAATCTGCCTTTGTGTAGTTAGCTATTGAAGATCTCACAAGTTGGTGTGATTAATCACTAAATTAGAATAGTGGAGGAATTGTATTGATGGCGGTCGAGTCAAGACTCTAAACTCTTCGTCTACAGAAAGCGTTGTATGCCTAACTGGCATTGATCGTTTTTGTTTTGTTTTGTGTGTGTTTTTTTTTCATATGGGAAAGAGATGTGGATTATTGAAATGGCTGATACGAGTCATTGTTCATCCCAGTTTTCTACCAGCAACTTTAGTTTTGATTTGGTCGACACACCGGTCATGTACACGCTAATCTACTTGCGTTAAAAATGGCCTTCAGAGTTGGCGTAATGTTGAAGTGAACAAGCAAGGGGCTTCACTGTCCGTTTCACAAAAACGAGGGATCTGTTTCTCCCAGTAATTTTGACTAGATTTGGGTCGTGTACATTTTGATCTCACTGTTGTCAAAGGCAAATGGTCTCAAGTTGATGAAAAGTTGAAATAAATAAGGTAGGTTGTTTATTTGAGAGAATTTCCACCTGTTGTAGATCACAATGGTTTAATTGTTTTCTTCACATCAGCAGTAGAAATCTGTAATTGTGTAGAGCCATGAGTGTTCATAAACTTTTCGTTAGGGACACTTTAAGATCTAATTTAAAGGAAATACAATATTTGCACGTAGGCTAGCAGTATTTGAAAGATTCCCACCTTAGCAGCTGCATTGCTTATTTTTACAACCCAATCAACACCAGATTCGGTTATTTTTTGCAGCAAGTCCATTGTTGTGATGGAAAAGAATTTGTAAAAAAAAAAAAAAAGTGTCCGGTATATAAGTATTTCATTCCGTGTCTATGATCAGAATTTTTGTATAACATATAGATTTTTTATACTCTGCTTATAAATAGAATTTTACCATACAAGTTAAGTTTGAGTTATTCATGAACATCCAATCAATCAAATTAGCAGTTGGTGCCTTTCTTCTTCTTGATACACTTTTGTTTCAATTTTTGTATACTACATATATTTGATATACATGCGTATGTTTTGGATGTATACCTACGTATGTTTTGTATACCTACAGATGTTTTAGATTCCATCAACCTATACATTTTGCATTTAAATGTTTTATACAAAAACTGTCAAACTTTGTTAAGAGTTTGTGATGTCATTAAGAACAAAAGACCAATTTATAATAAATTCCTTTGTATATAATGATTTGAGGCCCCCCCCCCCCCCCAATAGCAAACAAATAAAGCTCTGAGTATACCCCTGTCCAATATTTCCTGTCATTTTAATCCAGGAGCATTGAAGATTGTGGATAACGGATACATATCTAGCGTGAAATATATATATATATATATATATATATATATATATATATATATATATATATATATATATATATATATACAAACCGTTTGTAATTGGATTCTTTTATTAAGTTCAATACAGTTTATTACAAGTTAAATTACCCCACAATATAACACAGAGCACTGTTTAATAACATCAGTTAATCCAAGTTGTACTTGGCAGGAGTTTTAGGTTATGGACCAGTTGTCAATAGGAAATCGCTGACAGCATGGTTGTGTTATAAATTATTACAATAAGCCTAGTCCTTCTTTGTGTTGAATACATGTATGTCTCAAAATCATGCATAGTTCAAGGTTGGAATGGGGACAAGCTGACCACCCTATTTCTGGACCAGTCCATGTTTTGTTGCTATACATATTTTTGAGAACTTATAGTGCTGTCCCATATATGTGTTGTACACCTGTAGTTACTTGTATTAAGGTTCTCATATGCACAGCTGACCATGGCTGGGGTCACATGTTGCACATACCAGATGTATGTATGTATGTATGTATGTATGTATGTATGTATGTATGTGTATGTGTGTGTGTGTGTGTGTGTGTGTGTGTGTGTTTATGATTGACTGACTGCCAGTGCCACAAATTGCACTTAGCATATATATCCTATTGAAGTAGTATAGATGTATTAGTCATTATAATTGTATATTTTTGGTGGGCAAATCATGTGCAAGTTTTGGTGGGCAAATCATGTGCAAGTTTTGGTGGGCAAATCATGTACACGTTTTATACAATATTATGATGGACATAATAAGCTGGATTTTCACAAAAGTATTTCATACGGAATTATAGCAAATGTTTTTTTTTATTTTTGAGAATTCTATGAGAAACAAAAACTGTAGAGCTCTGGAACATAAATATTTTGGGTTAGAAAGTGAATACATGTATACTGCATTCTGTAATCCACACATTGCATAAAAAATATTAGCCCAGTAAATTTAGAGAAAATAAAATCTTGTTATAAATAATGCCTATATGATGTGTATGGATGTGTTGGCTGTCTTTGCCTATGTTTGGAGATTTCCACACTGAAAGCTCCTTCTCCCTCCAAAATGGTTGTACAGAATAAAGTACAGGCGAGATCAGTGTAGGCAAATGATTGAATCCATTTAGTTAACAAGGCATGACACATGCATAGTGACAAAAAGAAATGGGATGGGTACATGCACAATACATGTGACAAAAAGAAATGGGATGGGTACATGCATTTTTATTGTAGGTATTGTGGTAGAATTTTCTACACATTTCCTGTGTAATATTGCTTTTAAATTTTCTACACATTTCCTTGGTATCATTGCTGTAGAATTTTCTACACATTTCCTGTGTAATATTACTGTAGAAGTTTGTACACACTTCCTGTGTAATATTGCTGTATAAATTTCTACACATTTCCTGTATGATATTGCTGAAGAGTTTTCTACATATTTCCTAGATAATACTGCTACAGAAATTTTGTGTAAGTTCTTGAATGTGCATATATATTCTGCGATCCACCTTGGTATCCCACGAACTTGCATCAGATCACCTCTGCATTATATGTCATCTTGACATATCAGTCCCTAACCCTCCACCTTGATTTGCTACTAAGAGAAACCTCCATATGATAAATAGAACCAAACTAATGCATGACATCCAAGCAAACCTAATAACTTGCATACCTCCTACAGCAAAACAACTTGTTAACTCCCTGCATTCATTGCTTGGAAAACATGCCCCAGCCACCAAGTGCTGAGTATCAATTCAAAAGTGTTCTTCGTGGTATAGCAGTGTTAGGAACCAGCTTTGCACTGCAGAGATGCTTTTTTCTTTCCACCAGACTCACTATTCATAAACAAATCTATGAAGCAGCTAAGAAGAATGTCAGATAGTCCATTTAGCCAAATTATCCCACTACAGTATTAACATCATGGTGACATCCAGCTGCAAAGATTTCTTTGAGATATCTAACAAACTAATGGCAAGGAACAAAAAATATACACCATTTAAAACTTCCTTCCCTCCAGTAGACCTTTGGGACCTATTTGCAGATATCTTCCGTGACAAAGTACAAACCATTAGAGATGAGCTTGATAAAACAATTTCAATTGACTCGTCACCATACAGTTACAATACAAAATTTCAATGGCAACCATTAGGAGCATTTGAACCTGTCTCTATGGATTTAGTACGGACAATCACGATGAAGAGTGCACCAAAGTCATGTGAACTTGATCCAGTTCCAACATTACTGCTGCTTGAGTGCTTAGACCCAATATTGCCTTCACTAACTGATGTTATTAATCCGGGGAATTCCAATCATTTTTCAGATCTGCCATTGTAAAGCCTCTGCTGAAGAAACCAACACTTGACCATAATGATTTAAAGAACTTCCGTCCAGTTTCCAATCTCCCATTCATATAAGAAATCTTAGAAAAAGTTGTTCTAACCCAACTTGTATCTCATTTGAATTCAAACAGTCTTTTTAGCAATGTACAGTCTGCATATCGCCCTTGCCACAGCACTGAAACTACTCTTCTGAAAGTTGTTAATGACATTATCTCTGCTTTGGATAGTGGAAAGATTACAGTCCTCACTCTTTGATTTGTCTGCAGCATTTGACACAATAGACCATGATATATTACTTCACAGTCTCCAGCATGTATTCAGAATACAGCCTTACTGTGGTTGATGTCCTACAAATTGTATCTGCAAATGGAATACACTCCAGCCCAGTTGATCAATGTTTTGGTGTTCCACAGGGGTCTGTTCTTGGATCTTTTCCTTTCATTTTGTTCACTCAGACACTCTCAAGTGTCATAGATCATCACACAGTGTCTCACCAATTGTACACTGATTACATCCAAATATACAAGTCTGTCCACCACACTGAAGTTGATGCTACCATCCAAGGAGTGGAGAGGTTCATTTCTGATGTGAAATTATGGATGACATGTAACAAGCTGCAGATGAACAATGATAAAACTGAGGCCGTTCTGATCACAACAAAGGCTTTCTCATTCACATCCATTACCTCAAACAATAAATATCAGCAAATCCAACATTACATTCACAAAGTCAGTATGAAACCTAGGTGTTACTGTAGACAGTACTCTCACATTGCACCAACATGTCATGAACATACACAAGGCTGTATATCTTGAGTTGAGATGCATCAGCTCCATTCACAAATATCTTTCAATTGATACCACTAAAACACGTGTGTTCATTAGTACTTTCAAGACTGGACTATACATATACTCATTCCAACTATGAAAACAAAGTCATATGGATAACGTTCTTTTGCATACCAGGGCCAAGCAACATGGAACAAAGTCCCCATTTGACTTGGACACAAAAACACAGTGGTCCCTTGTAAGAGTGCTCTTAAAACTCACCTTTTTTTTTACTGCAAGAACAAATTTAAAAACTTAATGTTTCCTACCTTAAATATTTTCAGCATTTTTTTTCTTCTTTCTAATTTCATGGTGTTTTTTGTGTTTTTTGTTGTTGTCATATAATTATAGATGTTGTAAAGTGCTTAGAGCTTCTAAAGTTTAGGCGCTTTACAAAGTCCTCAGTATTATTATTATTATTATTATTATTATTATTATTATTATTATATTGTATATTTTCTTAAATTATTGCTTTTTGCGTTTCAGAAAAAAGCCTAATTATAATTGGACAGGAGCTGACTGAAAAGACGGCATTGCCATGGAAAAGGGAGAGAAATCCTCCCCCACTCCTGGCCAGAACATCTTTAGCACCTCCAACAATGTGCTTGGTATGTTAATGTAAAGTTTTGTTTTGTTTTTGCTTTTATTTTATTTTTTTATTTTGTTTTTTTTGCTTTTATGCTTCCCACTGCAAAAAATGGAGGCAATTGGTCCTGTGCTCATTTGCATGATTATGCAAAAACATGATAATGTACTCTGGCATATTTTTATTTCAAAAAAATAGAAAGAGCATAATGATTATTAAGGAAAGCTCAGAACAAAAAAAAGTGATGACCATTATGTAATTGAATCACAAGTAACTGTCGTCATTGCTACATCAAAATTTACATAAATACACTATTTTTATTCAAGTTTGCCCAAAGACGGCTTGATTTCTGCAAAGATCTTTCTGTATATTTAGTTAACAGTTTCTAAACGTTTTTAATTTCACAGTTAAATTTGTAAATTTCGTCAACTTTGTGTGATAATTTGGAAGACGAGAACCTATTTTTGGTGAAATTAGGTCCTTACAACCATAACAAATTTGATTACCTCTAATTATGATTTAAAATTGCTTGCATTTTTTTTATAACAAATTTGATTAAATCTAATTATGATTTAAAATTGCTGGCATTTTTTTTATAACAAATTTGATTAAATCTAATTATGATTTAAAATTGCTGGCATTTTTTTTAAATAACATATTTGATTAAATCTAATTATGATTTAAAATTGTTTTTTTTTATAACAAATTTGATTAAATCTAATTTTCATTTAAAATTGCAGGCATTTTGTTATAACAAATTTGATCAAATCTAATTTTGATTTAAAATTGCTGGCATTTTTTTTATAACAAATTTCATTAAATCTAATTTTGATTTAAAATTGTTGCATTTTTTTAATAACAAATTTGATTAAATCTAATTTTGATTTAAAATTGCTGGCATTTTTTTAATAACAAATTTGATTAAATCTAATTTTGATTTAAAAATCCAATTTTGATTTAAAATTGCTGCCATTTTTTTTATAACAAATTTGATTAAATCTAATTTTGATTTAAAATTGCTGGCATTTTTTTTATAACAAATTTGATTAAATCTAATTTTAATTTAAAATTGCTGGCATTTTTTTAATAACTAATTTGATTAAATCTAATTTTGATTTAAAATTGCTGACATTTTTTTATAACAAATTTGATTAAATCTAATTATGATTTAAAATTGCTGGCATTTTTTTTAAATAACATATTTGATTAAATCTAATTATGATTTAAAAAATTTTTTTTTTTATAACAAATTTGATTAAATCTAATTTTCATTTAAAATTGCTGGCATTTTTTTTATAACAAATTTGATTAAATCTAATTTTGATTTAAAATTGCTGGCATTTTTTTTATAACAAATTTGATTAAATCTAATTTTAATTTAAAATTGCTGGCATTTTTTTAATAACTAATTTGATTAAATCTAATTTTGATTTAAAATTGCTGACATTTTTTTATAACAAATTTGATTAAATCTAATTTTGATTTAAAATTGCTTGCATTTTCTTTATAACAAATTTGATTAAATCTAATTTTGATTTAAAATTGCTTGCATTTTTTTTAATAACAAATTTGATTAAATCTAATTTTGATTTAAAATTGCTGGCATTTTTTTATAACAAATTTGATTAAATCTAATTTTGATTTAAAATTGCTGGCATTTTTTTATAACAAATTTGATTAAATCAAATTTTGATTTAAAATTGCTGGCATTTTTTTATATAACAAATTTGATTAAATCTAATTTTGATTTAAAATTGCAGGCATTTTTTTAATAACAAATTTGATTAAATCTAATTTTGATTTATAATTGCTGGCATTTTTTTTATAACAAATTTGATTAAATCTAATTTTGATTAAAAATTGCTGGCATTTTTTTAATAACAAATTTGATTAAATCTAATTTTGATTAAAAATTGCTGGCATTTTTTTAATAACAAATTTGATTAAATCTAATTATGATTTAAAATTTTTTTTTAAACAAATTTGATTGAATCTAATTTTGATTTAAAATTGCTGGCATTTTTTTAATAACAAAATTGATTAAATCTAATTTTGATTTAAAATTGCTTGCCTTTTTTTTTTTATAACAAATTTGATTAAATCTAATTATGATTTAAAATTGCTGGCATTTTTTTATAACACATTTGATTGAATCTAATTTTGATTTAAAATTGCTTGCATTTTTTTTATAACAAATTTGATTGAATCTAATCTTGATTTAAAATTGCTGGCATTTTTTTAATAACAAATTTGATTAAATCTAATTTTGATTTAAAATTGCTGGCATTTTTTTAATAACAAATTTGATTAAATCTAATTTTGATTTAAAATTGCTGGCATTTTTTTTTATAACAAATTTGATTAAATCTAATTTTGATTTAAAATTGCTTGCATTTTTTTTATAACAAATTTGATTAAATCTAATTTTGATTTAAAATTGCTGGCATTTTTTTTATAACAAATTTGATTAAATCTAATTTTGATTTTAAATTGCTGGCATTTTTTTTTGGTCACAAATTTGATTAAATCTAATTTTGATTTAAAATTGCTTGCATTTTTTTAATAACAAATTTGATTAAATCTAATTTTGATTTAAAATTGCTGGCATATTTTTTATAAAAAAAATTTGATTAAATCTAATTTTGATTTAAAATTGCAGGCATTTTTTTTATAACAAATTTGATTAAATCTAATTTTGATTTAAAATTGCTGGCATTTTTTTAATAACAAATTTGATTAAATCTAATCTTGATTTAAAATTGCTGGCATTTTTTTAATAACAAATTTGATTAAATCTAATTTTGATTTAAAATTGCTGGCATTTTTTTTATAACAAATTTGATTAAATCTAATTTTGATTTAAAATTGCTGGCATTTTTTTTATAACAAATTTGATTAAATCTAATTTTGATTTAAAATTGCTGGCATTTTTTTAATAACAAATTTGATTAAATCTAATTTTGATTTAAAATTGCTGGCATTTTTTTTAATAACAAATTTGATTAAATCTAATTTTGATTTAAAATTGCTGGCATTTTTTTTATAACAAATTTGATTAAATCTAATTTTGATTAAAAATTGCTGGCATTTTTTTTATAACAAATTTGATTAAATCTAATTTTGATTTAAAATTGCTGGCATTTTTTTTAATAACAAATTTGATTAAATCTAATTTTGATTTAAAATTGCTGGCATATTTTTTATAACAAATTTGATTAAATCTAATTTTGATTTAAAATTGCAGACATTTTTTTAATAACAAATTTGATTAAATCTAATTTTGATTTAAAATTGCTGGCATTTTTTTTAGAACAAATTTGATTAAATCTAATTTTGATTTAAAATTGCTGGCTGTTTTTTTTATCACAAATTTGATTAAATCTAATTTTGATTTAAAATTGCTTGCATTTTTTTTATAACAAATTTGATTAAATCTAATTATGATTTAAAATTGCTGGCATTTTTTTTATAACAAATTTGATTAAATCTAATTTTGATTTAAAATTGCTGGCATTTTTTTATAACAAATTTGATTAAATCTAATTTTGATTTAAAATTGCTGGCATTCAGGCAAGTCTGACTACTTTTGACAATGGCCGTGAACAATGTATTTAGTTTACAAGATGGTTGTACATCTGCCATCTTACCGCTATCTGCATGGGTTCGAGTCTCAGGTTCGGCCACTATGGTGTGAGAAGCTTGTCAGTAGGTTCTCATGGTTCAGTGGTTGTTTCCGGGGTTTTCCCTGGTTCTTCATCCACCGTTTATAAAGGCTGCCATGTATAGCCTGTGTTATGCTGATAAATGGTATTAAACCCTATAGCAACAACACAAGCAAGATCATAAAACACTAAAAAGGTGAGTAGCAAGTTCATCTGAAGGAGTCTGCTTTTAGACATAGTTCACTCTGACGTATTTATATTTCTGAAATGATAACAATTAGTTTCTTTATTCATTGTAGACTTCCTGAATGATGTCATCAGCCGCCATATTTGTTGTCAGCATGCAGATTTACTGTTGATTTTATATCGTGTTTGGAAGTTTAAATAAATTAAATGAATCTCAATATACTTTTATTCAAATTACATAAACAAAACCCAAATCAAACTTTCTGTTATTATCTATATTTGTGATTTACAAGTTGACTTTGCTTCATTGTGTTAAAAATGGTAAATTTTGGTGATTGTATATTGGATAAACTGCCAGGTTGCCCATCGTTCAGAGAACTTGGCAGATTATGGTCTGCTAGTGACCGTATCAGCAAGCATCTATTGGCAATAACTTCCATGAAGCCTGCTTGTTAATTTAAAGGAAACCATAAAAGCTGTATTGAAGACCACTGCTATGTGAGACCACCTGTCTTGAGAGACCACATTCTCAATGCACAAATTGAGTGATTATATAGCATTGTGACCTGTTATAAGAGACTACCTGTCTTGAGATACCACATTCTCAATGCACAAATTTAGTGATTATATAGCATTGTGACCTGTTAAGAGAGACTACGTGACTTAAGAGACCATATCATTTTGGCAGATGGGGTGGTCTGTTAAGACAGGTTCTACTTTACTGACTTGTGCATCTCGGGTAGGTCATAACATTTATTTTCTCATTACTACATTATGTATCGTATGAAAGCTTTCTGTGTGTGTTATGCACATTTTGTCATTAGCTGATGTCAAATGAATTGCACATGAGCTTGATTTTTTAATTTCCTCCAATCAACAGGTTCCTCACCCTTCAGTGCAGCACTGTCACTAGTATCAACAGCCTCTAGTCTGCCATTCGCCCATCTGACCCATCCACTGATGTCATTCTCCATGCTTGGTAGTCATCTATCACCATTTCCTGTTACCTCACTTTTTGGTGGTTTTGGTGATGGCCTTCCCACATCAACATCATCTGTTACCTCCACTTCTCTGGCAAGGTCAAGCACACCTAGCTCTACAGCAGGTGGGTATGAAGTGAATAAAGGGAATGCACTGCATTGAATAGTAGTACAAAGAGTAAAGGGAGATTTAAAAAAAACATCTGCTTCTCAAACTTCCACTTGGCACATCTATGCTATACTACACTTTTCAGGATTTTTGACCATAAGTCATCTCCATTTCAATTAGCTGTTATTTCCATGTGTTATTTAAAGAAAAGATTAGTTAATAATGGCAACGTACGATTGTATCAATGAATACAACCAGACTTTAATATAAATATTAAATAAATAAATAGATAAATAAATAAATAAATAAAAAATAAATATAAACTTTTATAAATAGTTTGGAAATAAACAGGATTGAAAAGTATTTTTGAAGAACCTGGTAAAAAAAATTGAGAAAAAAGAGCATAGGCTGAGGAAAAGAGCAGCAAAGAGAGAAGTTGATACTGTAACTAATAATAATTAAATTGCTTTGTTTATACATGTATTAAGGTCAAGGTCAGATGTGTAGATGATCTTCAATATTAATATTTTCATGAATTTTGTGGACCACTGTTGTAAGGTTAGCCTTTATTGAATGAATCATCCCAGTAGAATTTCTGAAACCTAGCTCTAAAGTTATCATAGTATGACCTTGTTCAACCATTCTGGCTGGCTTCTCTTGAATTCGGCCCTGGATACTGCTCTTTATGACATAATTTTAGAATAAGCTGACCATCCATACAAATACATCGATGAAAGGGGTAACTTAATTGAAGTGGTGGTTCTTAATGGCTGCATACAAACTAAACTTGCAAACAAGATCGGGAAAGGTCAGTTTTTATTTAACATCTGGTGGAACAATGTTTGGGGAAAATTTAGTTGTAAGTTGATGTTGAGTTTGACCAGAAACCATAGGTTCCATTAGATATTGTCTGTCTATACTAGACTGAAAATGATGGTTTACTATAAATGCTGCCTATCAGGCCTTTTAAATATTGTCTGTCTGTTTTTGTCTATTGGGCCTTTTAAATATTGTCTCTGAATTGGTCTATTTCGTATTTTAAGTATTATCTCTCTGTATTAGTGTACTGGGCCATTTTAAATATCATATCTCTGTATTGGTTGTTGTTGAATTGGTCTATTAGGTATTTTAAGCATCATATCTCAGTATTGGTCTGTTGGGCCATTTTCAAAATTGTCTCTGTTTTTGTCTATCAGGCCTTTTAAATATCTTCTCTCTGTATTGGGCTATTGGGCCTTTTAAATATCATCTTTCTGTATTGGTCCATAAGGCCATTTTAAATATCGGCTATCTGGTTTAGTCCATTGGGCCATTTTAAATATCTGCTATCTTTTTTGGTCTATTGGGCCATTTTAATGTCGGCTATCTGGTTTGGTCCATTGGGCCATTTTAAATATCAGCTATCTGGTTTGGTCCATTGGGCCATTTTAAATATCGTCTCTGAATTGGTCTATCAGGTATTTTAAGTACTATCTCTCTCTATTTGTGTATTGTGTCATTTTAAATGTCATCTCTATGTATTGGTGTATTGGGTCATTTTAAATATCATCTCTCTGTATTGGTCTATTTTGCTATTTAAATATTGGCTATCTGGTTTGGTCTATTGGGCCTTTTAAATATCGTCTCTGTTTTGGTCTATGTTGCCGTTTAAAAATCGTATCTCTCAATTGGTTTATCAGGCCTTTTTCTGTTGCTAATTGTAAAATAATTAAATAGGCCTGTGATTTAAGTGTTGGGTAGCAAATTGTATATAAATTCTGTTAATAACTGAAACCCTTCTTGCTTTGTATTGATATTGCAGAATAAAAGAGAAGTCACAAAGAATAAGATTGAAAAAAGGAAACGAAGTAACTCATCCATAATCGTTTTACATTTAAAGCACATTTCATGACTTATATGTGCTTACCTTGCCAAATAACTAAGGATAGAATATTACAAGTTCATGACTGATATTTGAAGGGCTTTTGCCCATTTGCATTTCAGTTTATCGTATTTTCCACCTTGAAGAGTTGTGATAAATTGGGCTTCTTTTCCATAAGGACAAAAAAAGCCAGTAATTGCACATTAAAATAAAAAAACTTCATGATAGAATTTTTTTTATCAGACTATATTAATATATATATATATATATATATATATATATATATATATATATATATATATATATATATATATATATATATATATATATATATATATATATATATATATGTCTTCAGGGTTATTTTTATATTTTTCTTGCTTGAATGATAAAAGCAATATTGCATGTTCAGAAATGTTTGACATTGTTGCAAGGGAGATAACTCAATTTATAGTGAAACTACTTCTTATCTGAATCGTAATTATTCTGAATTCCTTGCAGTTTTTTTTGTAAGATTATATTATTGCCTATTTTTAAAATTTACCTTTTTCTCACACATGATAGTCTTCTCTCTTAGTAATTCATTGACTTGACCCATGTAGGATAAGAACATGTCATTCAATGCATTGTAATTGCACAATAATATTATAAGATCATGTCATTCAGTTGTAATTGCATAATAATTGTATAGCATCATGTCATTCAGTTGTAATTGTACAATAATATTATAAGATCATGTCATTCAATGCATTGTAATTGCACACTAATATTATATGATCATGTCATTCAATGCATTGTAATTGCACACTAATAATTATATGATCATGTCATTCAATGCATTGTAATTGCACACTAATATTATATGATCATGTCATTCAATGCATTGTAATTGCACACTAATAATTATATGATCATGTCATTCAATGCATTGTAATTGCACACTAATATTATATGATCATGTCATTCAATGCTTTGTAATTGCACACTAATATTATATGATCATGTCATTCAATGCATTGTAATTGCACACTAATATTATATGATCATGTCATTCAATGCATTGTAATTGCACACTAATATAAGATCATGTCATTCAATGCATTGTAATTGCACAATAATATAATATGATCATGTCATTCAATGCATTGTAATTGCAAACTAATATTATATGATCATGTCATTCAATGCATTGTAATTGCACACTAATATAATATCATGTCATTCAATGCATTGTAATTGCACAATAATATAATATGATCATGTCATTCAATGCATTGTAATTGCAAACTAATATTATATGATCATGTCATTCAATGCATTGTAATTGCACAATAATATAAGATCATGTCATTCAATGCATTGTAATTGCACACTAATATAATATGATCATGTCATTCAATGCATTGTAATTGCACAATAATATAATATGATCATGTCATTCAATGCATTGTAATTGCACACTAATATTATATGATCATGTCATTCAATGCATTGTAATTGCACAATAATATAAGATCATGTCATTCAATGCATTGTAATTGCACACTAATATTATATGATCATGTCATTCAATGCATTGTAATTGCACAATAATATTATATGATCATGTCATTCAATGCATTGTAATTGCACACTAATATTATATGATCATGTCATTCAATGCATTGTAATTGCACACTGATAGTACAACATCATGGCATACAATGCATTGTAATTGCAAAATAATATTATAAGATATAAGATGCTAATGGTGATAATGTAACACTTCAGAATAACTTTTGATATGATCTGACCTCCTGCTAGGTGGTGAAGACTGGTGGAAGATATCCTCAGGACATGCTCCTATTCCTGCACTTGGTGATGGTCTGGGATTGAATATTTTCACTGGTAGCCTTGGCAATATTCTTAGTCCTGTACTTGTAACTCAGGGTCAAACACCTGACCCTGGGGTCATTGCTAAGGTTACCAATGACCTTATCAACAACAGCTTTAACAGTAAGCCATATGCTTGGCTGTTTTCATTTATGATTGTGTTCTTTAATTTGACCTTGCCTTAATTTAGGCATTTTAATTTGACCTTGCCTTATTTCAGGCATTTTAATTTGACCTTGCCTTATTTTAGGCATTTTAATTTGACCTTGCCTTATTTAGGCATTTTAAAATTATGATTAAGTATTTCCGTGTTTTTATTTAATATTAAGAGTTCTGCTTTTTATCTCAAACTGTTTTGTTATCTCTCTGCATTTTGTCAATTTTATATTGCCTTCCACAAAGTGTTATTGAAAATAAGGAATTACATGACAATATAAACTAATTATTAGTATTTTATGGTTTTTCATAAGTTAAGCTTCTAGTTCATTTCATATTCTTATTGTAATTATGGCTTGGCTGGACTTGTATATACTTGTGATCCATTTGCATATAAACTTGTGATTGATTCACATGTATTTGGTATGGATTCACATATGCTTGGTATGGATTCACATGTACTTGGTATGGATTCATATGTACTTCCTACCTTCAGTATGATCATGACAGTATCATTAAAGTTCAAAAGTATTTGTGGTTCTTCATTGGTTGGATGCCTGAAGATGGAACTGACCCTTAAGATAAAAATTTTAAGGAATTGTAATTTTTTGACAGATCTAGGAAATTATTTTTTTGTGAAATTTGTTTTTGTTTGGTGGCCAAACGTTCTTAGATTGGATATTACAAGCTGGTAATAACAACATTACAATATACAGAGGCCAGGAACACCACGGAATAAGAAAGTACTGAATCTTTTAGACATAGCCAGGATTTTTTATGTACAGCAGGACTTCTATGAGCTATGAGTAAGAACCAATCATTTTGGATACTCTGTGCATCATTCATTGTACAGCAGGACTTCTGCAAATAAGAATGATTCATTTTGGATACTCTATGCATCATTTATTGTACAAATGTATTTTCTTAGTCAGTTAAGTGTAAATCACTCACATGTCTTCAAACTTTGAAATTTTATGGAAACTGCTAAAAAAATTCAAGAACCCCTGTCCTTCCCTCCATAAAAAAAACATTTGTGGGGCCACAGTTCTTGTAAATTTAGATTTTTTTTTACTGTAAATGTGGATATTGAAATTTCTAAATTTGTAACATTTGTAAATAAGTAAAACAAATTCATATGGTGTTGAAGCCATTCAAATTTTTGACAGATTTAGAGACATTTTATCTTGCAGGATTTTTTGCTCCCAAATTTTGCTTATTTACTTAAGTTTGCAGCTATTATTAGTTCTGCTGACCCAGCATTTTTTAAACTACGCATGTCCCGAATGAACATATTTTTTTCTTTGTTATTAGATTGCAATATATTTGCTTGGATATTACTTTCACAGTATCCTCCATATAGTATATTATAGCTAAGTTGTATGAATTGATCATGGATACACCTTACACAGAGAATCCTCAATATAGTACATTATAGCTAAGTTGTATGAATTGATCATGGATACACCTTACACAAAGAATCCTCAATATAGTACATTATAGCTAAGTTGCATGAATTGATCATGGAAACGCCTTACACAGAGAATCCTCAATATAGTACATTATAGCTAAGTTGTATGAATTGATCATGGATACACCTTACACAGAGAATCCTCAATATAGTACATTATAGCTAAGTTGTATGAATTGATCATGGATACGCCTTACACAAAGAATCCTCAATATAGTACATTATAGCTAAGTTGTATGAATTGATCATGGATACGCCTTACACAAAGAATCCTCAATATAGTACATTATAGCTAAGTTGTATGAATTGATCATGGATACACCTTACACAGAGAATCCTCAATATAGTACATTATAGCTAAGTTGTATGAATTGATCATGGATACGCCTTACACAAAGAATCCTCAATATAGTACATTATAGCTAAGTTGTATGAATTGATCATGGATACGCCTTACACAGAGAATCCTCAATATAGTACATTATAGCTAAGTTGTATGAATTGATCATGGATACGCCTTACACAAAGAATCCTCAATATAGTACATTATAGCTAAGTTGTATGAATTGATCATGGATACGCCTTACACAGAGAATCCTCAATATAGTACATTATAGCTAAGTTGTATGAATTGATCATGGATACGCCTTACACAAAGAATCCTCAATATAGTACATTATAGCTAAGTTGTATGAATTGATCATGGATACACCTTACACAGAGAATCCTTTATATATTACATTATAGCTAAGTTGTATGAATTGATCATGGATACGCCTTACACAAAGAATCCGCCTTAGAGTATATTGTAACTAAATAGTAGGAGTGCGTATGGATACAGCGTATGCAAAGAATCCATATAGTACATTGCAGCTATCAACCTACATAAAGAATCCTTAATTTAGTACATACATTACAGCTAAATAATAGAAGTTGATTGTGGATACAGGTTACACATCCTCTATATAGTACATTACAACCAAATAGAATAACAATGAATACAGCCTACATGAAAAAAATACTCAATTTCATACTAGTAGATCATGAATACAGCCTACATGAAGAACTCCACAATATACAATTCAATAGTACTAGTTGATCATGGATACAGACTACATGAAAAATCCTCAATTTCATACTAGTAGAACCGTGACAGACCCAAAGAGACCTGGCGACGAACTGTGGAGCGAGACCTTAAGATCAGAGGCCTCACCCTGCAGACTTTCCCCTCAACAGCTGCTGACAGACCAAAATGGTACTCCTTTGCTGTCACCTTAAGCACCAGACAGCGCAGAGAGATTGATTGATTGATTGATTGAGATCATGAATACAGCCTACATGAAGAACTCCTCAATATACAATTCAATAGTACTAGTTGATCATGGATACAGCCTACACAAAAAAAATCCTTGCAATATAGTACATTGCAATTAGGTAGTACAAGTTGATCATGGATACAGCCTACAAAAAAAAATCCTAGCTATATAGTACATTGCAATTAGGTAGTACAAGTTGATCATGGATACAGTCTACACAAAAAAATCTTAGCTATTTAGTACATTACATTTGATTGAGATCATGAATACAGCCTACATGAAGAACTCCTCAATATACAATTCAATAGTACTAGTTGATCATGGATACAGCCTACACAAAAAAAATCTTTGATGTAGTAATTGTAGTACAAGTTGATCACTTTCAACTTGCAGTACCTTTGCTTATTATCACATATTTTCTTTGCAGATTTACTACAATATTTTTATTGTTTTTCAGTGTGATTTAATCTTTGTTTGAAATACAGTCTGCCATTTCTTAATATCATCAGAGGAAAGAAAGTTGTTGGATAAATAAATATTGACTAAGCATTTTACGTTTTATGTTGACTTGTATACAAGTTATGTCTTGATCCTTGTTCCATCTAAAACTGTTTCCATGACTACCATTTTTGGCAACACAATGTAATTAGCCAAATATGATACAAATAAAACACAATGTAATTAGCCATATATGATACAAATAAAACACAATGTAATTAGCCATATATGATACAAATAAAACACAATGTAATTAGCCATATATGATACAAATAAAACACAATGTAATTAGCCATATATGATACAAATAAAACACAATGTAATTAGCCATATATGATACAAATAAAACACAATGTAATTAGCCATATATGATACAAATAAAACAATGTAATTAGCCATATATGATACAAATAAAACAATGTAATTAGCCATATATGATACAAATAAAACACAATGTAATTAGCCATATATGATACAAATAAAACAATGTAATTAGCCATATATGATACAAATAAAACACAATGTAATTAGCTATATATGATACAAATAAAACAATTTAATTAGCCATATATGATACAAATAAAACACAATGTAATTAGCCATATATGATACAAATAAAACACAATGTAATTAGCCATATATGATACAAATAAAACACAATTTAATTAGCCATATATGATACAAATAAAACACAATTTAATTAGCCATATATGATACAAATAAAACACAATTTAATTAGCCATATATGACACAAATAAAACACAATGTAATTAGCCATATATGATACAAATAAAATACAATTTAATTAGCCATATATGATACAAATAAGCCATTAGATTAACAGCTTTGGATTAATGAATGAGTGACATAATTCAAACATTTCACAGCCAAAGTATACGTACAATTCAGTTAGAAAAGGGCTTTCTTTATATTTTGTTTTATAAGTTTGATAGTAGACTAATTAATTGTTGTGAGAACAACTGAGTTGACTATAATAGTTTAACAGATTTATTTACAATAATAACCAGCTTCTTGAAAGTTTTCACCTTGTTTATCAAATTATAAAGGTACATGACAATCAGTTTTTTCATTATTAAGTACTTCAATTTTCAAGAGAGAAATTTACTTTTTTTTTTTTTTGCTCACTTGTGTATAGGGTGTGCATTTGGGTTTTGTAATCTGTCAAGCATTGCTAACTTCAACTCCACTTGACAAATTGCAGGTAAGTTTGGCAGAGAACATTCTGGTATGAAGCGCTTTCAAGTTCATACAAATGATTTGTTGTGAAATATGGCTTTCATTACTAAAAATATAAAAACCTTAAAACATTTCATCTTAAAAAAATCCACTTAACTGAATTTGATCAAAATTGAAAGAAAGCCTCCTTCCATGAAGGGCTTTGAAGCAAATACGAAAGATGTTGATTTGCTATCAAATATGGCAACCATTATATAATAATGTGTTTAACATTATTTGTTTTGAAAAGCAGTTCTTCAGAATTTAGCAATATTTAACAGAAAGTAGCATGGCATGAATTACCTTTAGATTTAAATGATGATTAATGCTGAAATGATTCATTGTACATCAATGTAATTTGTACTTTTCCCAAACCGATACACATTTCGATGAAATAAGTGAAGAATCTATGCAAAATGATGCTTAGCCTGCACAAGTTACTTTCATTCTTAGCTGTCATTAATAATTTTTAGTCATCTACATTTGTAAAAAAAATTGAGAATTCATCAGAGACAGATGTCAGATCTGGTCCAGTTGGGCTGATGGAAATAACCTAAAAGGTCTAATTCAGATTACAGATATGTAGTCGGTTTGAAAATATTTTTGGTATAATGTCATTTATGAGGGGCACATAAATAGATGCCAAGTCTATGTCTATCTGCATACTGCAGATACAACCAGTCTGTTAACACAACCAGTCTGTCAACACAGATAACCAGTCTGTCTAGTAGCATATAAATAGATGCCAAGTCTATGTCTATCTGCATACTGTAGATACAACCAGTCTGTTAACATAACCAGTCTGTTAACACAACCAGTCTGTCAACACAGATAACCAGTCTGTCTAGTAGCATATAAATAGATGCTAAGTCTATGTCTGTCTGTCTGTCTGCAGATACAACCTGTCTATCAACACAGATAACCAGTCCGTCACCACCTACCACTTACTGAGCATAAAGTTGTATGTGTATTGATAATGTATTATATCATAGGTTAATTATAAAGATTTTTATTGATACTCAGCACTGGTGTTTTGGTTCATCTGTCAAAAATGCTGATCCACCATTAAAATGTAGAACCAATACAAAAGTAGAGCAAATTTTTAAACAGTTTGTTCTTAAAAGGCACTCAACTGAATTTGACCAAATTTATAAGAAAGTGCCCTGACTTAGAGGGCATTCAGTATTTGACCATCAAGTTTGGATTAACAAGGTCTCTGTATATGATATTATGCTTGTGCAGCATGAACAAAATTTAAATATTTGAAAATAAGTTTTTTTTTGTAATGTAATATTTTTGTATATGATGCAGTATGGAAAATTCAAATTTTTTGGTGTGAAAATAACATTTTATGCTATTACAGGACGGTGAAATTTTTTTCAGGCTCCAAAAAATTAAGATTATTAACATCCTCTCCGATCTACACATCAGTCTCAATGTCGCCCAAGGCAACCATCACCAACGCAGCCACTACCATATCAACCTCATCCACCAGCAACAGTGCCAATAAAACCAATGGAACCTCACCAACCCCTGTCACCAGTCCTTCAGCAAGTGGGAGGGACAACAGTACCTCATTAGTAATAAGCCCTAATAGTAGCGGAAGGAGGGGACGTCCACGGAAGTCGTTAAAACAGACCCCCGTACATTTGTCTTTGCTGACAGGGCTACACAAGCCAGGAACTTCAGGCACCTCTCTTCTCTCACCTACACAGATTGAAAAGTTGAAAAAGGTTAGAAGCTTTCTATCACAATTGTCATGGACATGAATTTTCTTGAATGTTCTTGTTACCTCGATAGTATGTGTATAGATGCAATCAGACCATTTCGGTTATTAAGATTTGCAGTTATTGTTTTTTTTTTCCCAATCGCGTTTTTGGTAGTGACATTTAGTGTTGCCTGTATATTTGTATGATTTGTGTTGAGTCTTTTTTGGGGGTGTGGGGTTCTATGGTAGAGCTTTTAAACAAATTCACACATACAGACCGTTATGCTTTTGGCACTACACTTTTTTCTTTTGCTTGCCAGTAGACTATTCTTTTCTGGTACATTAAAAGAAATAAAAGTATTTGTCATCTATATTATGATACATGTACCATCTCCTTAATTCCACTCATACAAATGTGAGAATTTTTTAAAAGGAAAGTTTGCTGCATAAAAATAGTATAATTTAGATATACATTACTTTTTTGATTTTCTCTTTATTTATAACAACTGTATACAACCCATTTTCAAGAAAACAGATGGATTTCTCTAATTTGAAACTCTCGCAGATTCATTATATTGATAAAAGTCTGTTCTTTTAAAAATAATGATGCCAGATATTAAGATAAATTAGCTTTTACAGCTTGACTTGTGGATGACTTAGAGTAGACAGTTCTTTTAAAACTTGAATCAGGAAACGGACAAATCAGCACCACTTTACATATTTGTAAAGAAGATGTGGGTGATGAAATATGGCAGAATTTGTGGACTTTATGATCTTTTGTAAAAAAAAATTAGAGGGGCCCCAAGTGGCCAAGTGGTTTAAAGCGCTCACTGTTATGATCACTGCCATCTTACCACTGTCTGCATGAGTTCAAGTCTCAGATTCAGCCAATTTGGGTATGTGAGAAAGCTTGCTAGTAGCTTCTCTTGGGTCAGTGGTTCTTTCCCTGAGTTTTCCTGGGTTCTTCCTCCACCATTAATACTGGCCTCCATGTATAGCCTATCATATGCTGAAAATGATGTTAAACACTACAACAACAACAAAAATTAGACATGTAGACTAGTTAAAGTGTGTCTGAATAGAAATAATGTTTCAGTATGTCTTCTTGTTTGTCTAAGCAACATGTATTTTGCCCATTTATGCCTTTTTTGTTGCCTGTAGATCCAGGTTATGTTTCGTACAGTGTGCCATAATTATGCCATGTAATATATAGGTATGATTTTGTTGCCATAACAACCATAACGTACCATTATTGGTACGATTAACATATACAATACTCTTTTTATATTAAGATTATGGTTTTTTACCACTTTATGCTTCTATCTCCAAGTGTTGTCATGTTCCTGGTTTTTGAGGAAAATTCCGAGACCAAACAAATGCAGAGTGCACTATTTACCTTGAGATTCTTTGATACGCAACCCAGAAAGTCAAAGTTTAGTGCTAAAACTTGTAATTACAAGATTAAAGTCAGACTTTGTCAATATGCTATTTTCTGAGGGGGTGGGTATTTGGGCTAAAATATGAATCTTATATATTTCCACTGCCCTTTCCAATACTAAAAGTTATATCATAATAAATTTTCGTAATAATCATGTAATATATCTTGTCTCCACTCTTTCCACATTCTAAAACAAATCTATAAGTTTCTCTGTTGCCCTCTACCCATATGAAAATATTCTTACAAAATCTGTAGGAGATACCCTGGAGAAATACCAATGCTACTCATAAATTATGAACTTAAACTTGTTGATTATTATCTCCAAATTCACAGGTTGCTTGTGCTTATACCAAAAATGCCAGTAAAAATGGTAAACTCGAATATGGTTCAATGTAAAATAGAGACAAATAATATAGCTGAGTAGAGTAAAATGTTCTTTTTGTAATACCCAGATTCAACTTTTTTTAAATGATCAGATTTTGTTTTCATGTTGCTAGGGTTGGTGTCATGTTGCTATGGGATGGCATCATGTTGCTTGCTGTTGGCATCATGTTGCTTGGGATTGACATCTGTGCTTCTGAGAATTTTATTTATATTGAGTGACAAATGTTATTTAGAGGTTTGAAGGCAGCTTTTACCAGTTTCAGATATTTTAAAATATTAAGGCACTTGTGTGACGTAGACTTGCATCATATAGTATGGTCATTTGGATTGTATGGTCATCTGTATTTCATGGACATTTGTATTGTATGGACATCTGTATTTATGGACATTTGTATTGTATGGTCATCTATATTTTATGGACAATTGTATTGAATTATCATTGGTATTGTATGGACATCTGTATTGTATGGACATCTGTATTTATGGTCATCTGTATTGTATGGACATCTGTATTTATGGTCATCTGTATTGTATGGACATTGTATTGTATGGTCATCTATATTGTATGGACTTTTGTATTGTGTGGTCATCTATATTGTATGGACATCTGTATTGTATGGACATCTGTATTGTATGGTCATCTGTATTGTATGGACATCTGTATTGTATGGACTTCTGTATTTATGGACATCTGTATTGTATGGACATCTGTATTGTATGGACATTGTATTGTATGGTCATCTATATTGTATGGACATTTGTATTGTGTGGTCATCTATATTGTATGGACATCTGTATTGTATGGACATCTGTATTTATGGACATTTGTATTGTATGGACATTGTATTGTATGGTCATCTGTATTGTATGGACATTTGTATTGTATGGACATCTGTATTGTATGGACATCTGTATTGTATGGTCATCTATATTGTATGGACATCTGTATTTATGGACATCTGTATTGTATGGACATCTGTATTGTATGGACATTGCATTGTATGGTCATCTGTATTGTATGGACATCTGTATTGTATGGACATTGTATTGTATGGTCATTTGTATTTTATGGACATCTGTATTGTATGGACATTTGTATTGTATGGTCATCTGTATTGTATGGACATCTGTATTGTATGGACATCTGTATTGTATGGACATATAAGCTAGAATTTTAAAAAATTTCTTTCAGAAGGAAGTGAATGCAACAACCAATGGATTTGAGAGTAAAGACTCGGGCTCGGAACACCAAGGGTCTAATGGAGATTCTTTAGCTGAAAAGCTTTTGCTTGAAATTGAAAAGAGGAAAGAAAGAAAGGTCTGTTCTTTCATTAGTGTGCATTCACTGTTTGCCCAAATGAAGAAGTCATGTGTGTTTAACCTATGTCATGTGAGTGGGATTACCTATTCCACATCATTGTGGGATTACCTATTCCATATCATTGTGGGATTACCTATTCCACATCATTGTGGGATTACCTATTCCACATCATTGTGGGATTACCTATTCCATATCATTGGGGGATTACCTATTCCACATGAGTTTGGGCTTTTACATATTCCACATGAGTGGTGGATTACCTATTCCACATGAGTGTGAATTACCTAATCAAAATGAGTGAACCTGAGTTTCACACTATAATTATCAAGATCACTGAACTTAACAAAATTTTATATGTGCATGTATGGTACTTTCTAGCAATGAAATTCCTTTCACTGTATTTTGTTTAACATCGGAACCTTACAAACTAGTGCTGATAGAGAAAAGTGGTATGAATTATACAGTCGGACTTTGAGAGATAAATTGCTGCATTACATAAATGATAGTATCGAATCAGCATCATTGTCAGTATGAAGTGGTCTAAATTTCAGAGTGGCTGCAAGGAGAGGGTTTTAGACTGATAACAATTCCCCCTTTTATTTTTGTAGGAAAAAGCAAAGATTTGTCCACAAGTGTCTACATTTCAGTATCATAAACAGACTGCTTCTCAAATTGTTGATTTCATTTTTTTTATTACTATAAAACATGCTGAATCAGTCTCTGTTTTATTATAAAGGTGATCAGCAGGTATGATTAGTATTAGACTGGGAAGCTAAATACATGTATGTTGCCAGACTGCAGGGTTATCTATCCAACTATGACAGGTTGTCTCCCTTTACAGGAAAATCCAGCCAAAGAGTCCTCCTCAGCTGTCTCTAGTCCCATTAAGCAGACTGGTTCTCAAACCTCCATCCACATTGACGGCCTGAAGAAAAAGCTTATAGCTGATCAAATACGACAGAGAGTGCAGAATAAGTCTTCAGGAAGTGGGGTGCAGGAGGGCTCTAAGCATCGTGGAAGAGGACGGCCTCCAAAAAATGTTAGCCAGAAAAATCTGTCACCTAAGGAATTGGAGGTATGCCCTGTTTTCAATTGGCTCAGTTTTCAAACCTTCCTTCCATCCCACTCCAGACTGACTTTTATGACCCAGTCATAATTATAATTTACTGTGATGGTGCAATGGTGTACATCAAGTAGGTCTGAAGAGTGGGGTAACATGTATAGGTCTGAAGAGTGGGGTAACATGTATAAGTCTGAAGAGTGGGGTAACATGTATAGGTCTGAAGAGTGGGGTAACATGTATAGGTCTGAAGAGTGGGGTAACATGTATAGGTCTGAAGAGTGGGGTAACATGTATAGGTCTGAAGAGTGGGGTAACATGTATAGGTCTGAAGAGTGGGTTAATATGTATAGGTCTGAAGAGTGGGGTAACATGTATAAGTCTGAAGAGTGGGGTAACATGTATCAATTTAAGTGTTACATGCAGCACAATTGCAGTTTAGAACAGTGCATTAACATGTATCAGTATTAATGCAGTTGTCAATTTTGAGCAGTGCATTAACATGTATCAGTATTAATGCAGTTGTCAATTTTGAACAGTACATTAACATGTATCAGTACTAAATGCAATGCAGTTGTCAATTTTGAGCAGTGCATTAACATGTATCAGTATTAATGCAGTTGTCAATTTTGAACAGTGCATTAACATGTATCAGTACTAAATGCAATGCAGTTGTCAAATTTGAGCAGTGCATTAACATGTATCAGTATTAATGCAGTTGTCAATTTTGAGCAGTGCATTAACATGTATCAGTATTAATGCAGTTGTCAATTTTGAGCAGTGCATTAACATGTATCAGTATTAATGCAGTTGTCAATTTTGAGCAGTGCATTAACATGTATCAGTATTAATGCAGTTGTCAATTTTGAGCAGTGCATTAACATGTATCAGTATTAATGCAGTTGTCAATTTTGAACAGTGCATTAACATGTATCAGTACTAAATGCAATGCAGTTGTCAATTTTGAGCAGTGCATTAACATGTATCAGTATTAATGCAGTTGTCAATTTTGAGCAGTGCATTAACATGCACCAGCGTATTGGAATTGAGATACTTACACTGATGGATAAAGAACCTTTTTAGCTGGAAGCAAATATATAATGATTGTCACTAAAGTAGGTCACCATGTCCACGATTTCATACCTGACATTGGTAAACATTTATCTTTACTTTTATTCTTAAACATTTATTGTGTTGAAGTTTATGAGGGATTTATATTTAGTGTTTTTTAATAATGTTGAAAAAATAATGTCACTGTAACTCTCATTAGTAGGAACAGAAGATAGGACAGGAGCTTGAAATATCAACTTCAGCAATCATGGAAACCAGTTCCTCGTATTTCTTCAGAATAGGTTGCCATAGCCTAATTTCATTATTTTGTTCTTGTCAGGATCAAAAGAGAAGACAAGAAGACTTGAAGCATCAGCTTGAACAGGAGTTGAAACAGCAACAGTTGGCATTGAGGTTGATGAAGAAGGCTGGTGTGCAGAAAGAGAAGGAGGTGTCATGGCGGACACACCAGTTCCAAAAGCAGGCTGGAGAGGAGCAGATGTTGACCAGTATAAAGTATAAACCTCATCAGTCAAAACTGGCGCAGGTAAAAATTCAATAAAGTGATGCAAGTCATGTTGCCATTTTACTTATGTGGATTGTGTCAGGCAGTCTTAGAACTGTTACATACATAAATGGAAAGCTCTTTAAAACAGTGCAAAAATGGAAAAGTTTTTCTTTTATGTTTACAGGTGTCATTTTTTAAAGGTATCTCAAGGATGCATGCCTTTACACTCACCTTTCTTAGGAAGTCACCTGCCATAGAAAGCCATTTTTGAAGTTCTCTAATCCATTACCTCATAATATCTGTTGGTGTGCAGGATGTCACAGTTGCTAAAACTATAGAGTATAAATTAGATTCTTATTGTTATGTAATTTGTGATAAAATAATATTTTATTTTATTTAAATCTTGAATGTGCCTTGTTGTCATTGAAACTGTGACAAAATATAGCTGACCTATCTCAGTGTTTAAATACCAGTTCTTTGTCTTAGTCTGTCTCAATAAATTAGCCAAATTTGAAAGTCATTGTTGTCTACAAAAATATTGAAGCCTATGTCTGATTTACTTCATGGTCTTAATTATAATCATTATAACTCTAGACAGTAATGAAGTCTGTCACTTGTAGCATGGAAATTGACTTAAAAGCATTGAAATGTACTTGTTTTATGTAAATTGGCTAAAGGCATTAAAATGTGCTGTATGCAGATTTGCTCAAGGCATCGGAATACATTTGTATGCAAATTAGCTCTAGGCATAAAAATGCACGTCATTACAAATTGGCTCAAGGCTTCAAATGCATATCCACTGAAATGTAATAGAGAAGCCCAGAAGTGCGTATGTGAAATAAGTGGTTTAGCAATGATTTTGGTGACCTCTTTAAGGAAATTATTGTCTTGAAATGATGGTCTTACTTTTCATTGAGATGACTGCTTAACACAGGTTCTGTGTTCATGTATTACATCACTTGAAAAAATCTCCATCTCTGACTACAGGGATATATATTTGGACAGCATACCCCATTGACAACACCACATAAGATTTACATCACAGACAACACCACATAAGATTTACCTCATAGACAACATTGTAGAAGATTTACCCCGAATAAAACACTGTAGAGGATTTAACACATTGGCAACACTAAAAGATTTATTACAACACATAATTTGATGATGTTTCCATTGTAAACAAGAAGCCAGTATCGTGCTACAACCCTTCTAACTATTGCAGATCTCAAGTGATCATCAATATTTATCGGACTGTTTTTTTTTTTACTTAATGCATGCTTTTTCTTCTCAGATCCGCTTAACAAAAGAGTACTTGCCAAATTAATTTGTGCACCATATGCAGATGTTGATGTAATTAGATACGTAACAGTTTTCCAAATGCATCACATCAATACATTTTCAAAAAAGACTGGAATTACAATTGACTTGGTTGACTGAATTAAGTGGTGGTACATTTTAATTTTAAACTTAATATTTGAATTTTCTTCAAACCTAATATCTTGATTATTTCTAAGAACAGTTTGATTTTCTAACAGACTATTTCCTTTGTTCCGAACTTTAGTTAGATTTGAAAAATGATGAAATTTATGATAAATGGCAGCATTATGACTTTCATTAATGGAAAAAGGTATAATAATGATTTACTAACATGCGAAATAGTCACAAAACAGTTTAGAAGAAAAGAAATTCCAAAAATAGGGATTAAAATCCACATGAATAAATTTATTGTTCATGATAAAATGTAATAATCTCATTATTATTTATTAATTTTCTTTTTTTTGTGTTTTTCAGGCCTTGTCTCCAGAAAAGTATGATAGTGTGCCTGGGTCATCCCCCAAGGCAAAAAACTCGGAACCACTCGTTGCCACTGTGCCTGGATCTTCCCCCAAGTTGAAAAACTCCGAACCGATCATTGCTAAATTCAAGACTTACACAAATGATGAAAGTTCCATCACTTCTTTTGAAGATTCTGAGGAGTCTGGTAAGAAAAAAATAAGTTGATAAAGTTGTTCTAATCACATACCTATTTAAGGATGAATAGATCTTCAAGTTTGTCCAGTTTGTAACGTCTAATGATAAATATATATTAACAACGAAAACAAACTGTCCAATGCATATGGTCTTATCCATTTACATGCATACATGCATAGACAAAGAGGTAAACAAAGAGAGAACAATATGCTTTAGTCAGTAAAGACACACTTTTCACTTATTGTCATGCCTCCAATGTGTCCATTTTGGCAGAATGTAATAATCTGTTTTAGTGTCTGAACATTTAAAAGTAAGAAAGAAAATAAAACAATTTTTGTTTGGAGAATGTAATATATCTGATAGCGGATAATAATAGTGCAATAAAAACAGCAATGCATGCAAACATGAACCTTTACGTTTATCTATTCATTTATGTTTGTGATTTTGTGATAATATTGTATCAAATATAATAATCATGTTTTATATTTTTGTACAACATAGCTGTAGATAACCAGCTCTACTGTTGATGTTTTGGTTAAATGTCGGGTTCACATAAACTTAAAAGAGGAAAAATTATTTCCACAGATCTAATGTTTTATACCTTCAGCCTCGACTAACCTTTGTAAATAGCTTGTCTTTGAGACAAGGCAATGACTAAGCATTATAGATGGCATGCATATGAGACCAGTTGTCTATTGCTTTGGGGACATTTAAAAGATCCAGTTCAGAGGGAGTCCAGGAAGTAAATGCCCACCAAATAACTCTATGCTTCAAACAATGAGCAACTTTTGTGACTGACCTACATTTGAGACAATATGGCATCTATCAGTTTTGGGGTCCATAGGTCAAATGCCAAGGTCACCAAGACTGAAACAGCTTCTGTACATTACTTGACAATTATCATAAGATGCACCATTTACTGCATTCTTAGATTAGTGATATTGTTTCAGTCATATGGCAGCAGTTTGTATCATTGTTTATTCAAATTTCAGAAAGTGATAGTGAGAGTCAGAGTGACTCCAGCAGTGACTCCTCCTCAAATAGTGATGATAAAGAGTCTGAAGTTCAGGAAGTGGATGGTACTCAGAGTCATGCAACCAAGGTCAAGAGGTCATCTGGTGCACGGAAAAGGGGCAGAGACGGCTCTTTAGATGGTAAAAACTGAATATTTTAAGAAAAAGGTAGTAATGGAAACACTCTGTTGTTGTTGTTGTAGGGTTTAACGCCATTTTTCAGCACACGATAGGTATACATGGAGGCCAGTATTAATGGTGGAAGAAGAACCAGAGAAAACCTCTGGAAAAAACCATTGACCTATGGTACGCTACTGGCAACTTTTCTCACATACACACATTGGCCGAATCTGAGGCTCGAACCCACGCAGACAGGTGAGATGGCAGTGATCTGTAATGGAGAGAGCTTTAGACCATTCGGCCACTCGGGGCCCCGAAACACCTTGTTCTTCCTTGACAATATTTTACAACTGTTATTTGCTCAGCTGTATATTTTTTTAAAAATTAGAGAGTAGAGCCTAAATCATAAATTAAAAGCAAATTTTAAAATAAAATTTAAAATTTAAGAAGGTAAATAAATTAACTTTACTGCATCTGCATATGATTTTATTGAATTTGAAGTGCCCAGTATGGAAAGGTTTGTAAAATTAGTGAATTTACCTTTAGGCATAACAAAATGAAAAACTACCAGTGCTTGAGACAGCAGCTGGCACGATTTCACTGAATGATAATAGTAATATTAGTGTTTTATTTCAAGAGAGTAATGCTAACACTTATCTCCCCTGCAAACTTCTTTGTAAACTTTGAAATATAGCAACATGTTATAAAAGTGGACATCCTTAACAAATATTTTTCTAAAGAATTTGGATAGGTTCAAGAGATTTCTGAGTTTATGAGATCAGTAGTTTGAGAGAAAACTGTTTAATTAGAAACATTCAGTCAGGTGTTTAAAACAATCTGGAGTGCTTCAAGTTCTTCAGGCCATTTAAAGCTACTCAAGCCAACAGGATTCTACTTTTATTTCATGGAATCATAGAATTTTTAGATATGTTATATCAAAACATTTTTGAATCTTGATTTTATGTGATTCTAACACTATATAATTTCTTATTGTTTAAATGTGTGTGTGTGTGTGTGTGTGTGTGTGTGTGTGTGTGTGTGTGTGTGTGTGTGTGTGTGTGTGTCCACTTGTTGCCTCATCATGATATGGGGGAACTGGACTAACATGCCACAGTGTGATATGGGTTAACTAGACTGAACTATGCCACATCATGATATGGGGAAACTTGACTGATATAATCATATATTGTGATATGGGGAGACAGGATCAACATGTAATGCTTTTGTGATAAAGTTAAACTGAGCTTGCTTTCTGGTACAGTTAAATTGTACTGATGTTAAAAATACTTTGTGATATGGTGACTGGACTGATCAAATGATACATTTTTGTGATAACGATTGAATTAATGATACTTTGTGGTACTGTGAATCTGATATTTGATACTTTGTGGTACTGTCAAACTGATATTTGATACTTTGTGGTACTGTGAAACTGATATTTTATACTTTTTGGTTCTGTGAAACTGATATTTAATGCTTTGTGGTACTGTGAAACTGATATTTAATGCTTTGTGGTACTGTGACAAATATTGAAATGTTTCTTGATTAAATCTGTGATAACTCGTGAGATATTAAAATAATTTTCCTTTTTATTTATTTCACTATTTTTACACAGGAATAGTCATTCCTTTAAAGAAAAGGCGAGTTCAGCTTGATGAAAAGGAGCTGAAAATTCCACTTCAGCACGGCTGGCGTCGGCAAACCAATATTCACACATATGGGCGTCGAGGAATAGTTGGCGAGGTGTGGTATTTTGCCCCCTGCGGACGGAAGTTGAAGACTATTCCTGATGTTATGAGGGTATGTCATATAAATTGTTATCGTAAAATTGTTCTCTAAAGTTATTCAAGATCCTCTCTTTGTTAATGACAAACATACCTTTCTTTAAATATAATGTCGAAACTTGATTTCATGTATTTTAGTAGTGATGTTCTTGCTCTTTTCTTTGCAATAGCGAAATTTCTGCTCATCTTTGTACAAACTTCTGAGTGTCAATTCAGGAAGTTTTAGTTTGCTTCAAATTTGAAAACTTGTTTCTCCATGATGAACTGTATTGTTTTAAACTAAGAATATGTTGCTAGGAAACCTTGCAATCCATGATGAACTGTATTGTTTTAAACTAAGAATATGTTGCTAGGAAACCTTGCAATCCATGATGAACTGTATTGTTTTAAACTAAGAATATGTTGCTAGGAAACCTTGCAATCCATGATGAACTGTATTGTTTTAAACTAAGAATATGTTGCTAGGAAACCTTGCAATCCATAATGAACTGTATTGTTTTAAACTAAGAATATCATGCTTGGTTCTGTTGCTATCCTTAATAAACTAAGATTATGTTGCTTGGTTCTGTTGCTATCCTTAATAAACTAAGATTTTGTTGCTTGGTTCTGTTGCTATCCTTAATAAACTAAGATTATGTTGCTTGGTTCCCTTATTATCTTTGATCACATTTCCAAATGATAAATTACGGAATAACGTTTAATACGTTTCCAAATGATAAATTACGGAATAATGTTTAATACGTTTCCAAATGATAATTTACGGAATAATGTTTAATACGTTTCCAAATGATAAATTACTTAATAATGTTTAATACGTTTCCAAATGATAAATTACGAAATAATGTTTAATACATTTCCAAATGATAAATTACGGAATAATGTTTAATACGTTTCCAAATAATAAATTACAGAATAATGTTTAATACGTTTCCAAATGATAAATTACGGAATAATGTTTAATACGTTTCCAAATGATAAATTACGGAATAATGTTTAATACGTTTCCAAATGATAAATTACGGAATAATGTTTAATACGTTAGTTATGTTACATGCTTTAGTAGCTAGGACTGTATGCCTTGTAACTCTTTTTATTCTACGCCTTTTGCTTGATTTGATTCAAACAACAGTTAATATGATATTAATAACACGAGCAGGTTTTCTTTTGATTGAAGTACTTCAAGTTGGAGTTTAAAATGCAGTCAGCACTTGATGAGGTTGTTGCAGATATGCTTGCATTCATTTCTTTTATTATTAATTGATATTTCTCATTTCAGTACAAGAAGACTTGTCACATTTTGTATGATTATTCTGAAACCGAATTATAAATAAAATTGAAACACAATTTTCACTCGCCATAGTTTTTTTTAAATGGTATTTGTATCACCATTAGGCGTTAGTAATATCTCATTGTATATATTGTTTTTTACAGTGTACTGAGAACTTGTTTTACAAGAAATCATATAAAGTATTTGACATATTTTAATTAATGTTGTTTATTAAAAATGTCTTTGAAAGAACCACCATTTTTCACAATATATTGAGTAATATACCAAAATCTTATTTACCAATGTTTTAAAAGAGAAATAGATTCCACACCTATTTCTGTATTATAAATGGGTCTGTAAGTATTCTTGGAACACAGAATTCAGGAATGGTGTTTTTAGCACAAGTACAAGGAAATTATTTATGTAACATTTTTTGCAGCCTCATCTTTATTCAGATGATATAGTAAATGATCAAATAACAAAAATTTTAGTTTTCAAGTTAAATGATCAAAAAGTATATTACATAATGACATGTTATAGATCTGTCTAGTGTCAGAAGAATTGACAATCGACATGTTATTAACTATTTTACTAAAATGAAATAATGTTCAGCAAATAATTTTATTCTGATTTCAGTATTTAGACAGAAATGGTGTGACGGAATTTGGACGAGACAACTTTTCATTTAACACAAAAGTCAATGTTGGAGAATTCTATGAGGCTCGACAAGGGCAGAACGTAAGTACATGATGCAAACCTGCAAATATTCTGATTTTGTATTAGCCAGCCAAAATAAGAGATAGACCAGTTATTAAAAACACATTTCTTTACAGCTAATAAAATTTGGTTGTTTTCCAATATAAGACATTTTTGTGGCTATAAATTTGTGTACCTTGTCTCAGGCCTGTCAGTTCTTATGATTTTGCCATAAGTTTTTTGAAAATGACTCGTAAAATATTGACCTATGGAATAAAAGCAAAAAGTATGGAAAAATCAATTTTGGCAAAAAATCTGATAATTGGTCCTTCTGTGTTTCATTTGGTTCTGGGTTTCAAATTAGAATTAGTGGAATTAATCAGAAAACCAGACTAACTCTACAGCAGTACTTCAGATGCATTAAACTACACATTTTTAATGCTAAGCATTTGCTTGAACAAACTTGATTATAGAATTTTCCAAAATGGAATCAAGCAAGTGATGCTTGTTGAAGACAAAACGGAAATTAAGCCTCTTAAAAAGTGTTAATAATCAAGTCAGAAGAATAAAAAGAATATTCAGATTTTTGTGAATAAAATCAGGAATGGATACAATTACAATTATGGGACACCACCTGTCAATTGGAGCATGTCTCGTGATGGAAGATATGATTATCGTTGTCATGGGCAACAAATTGAAAACTGCTCAGTCATCTGTTAAGTTGAAAAAGAGTGACAAGCCTTTTAGCTGCATAGGGTTTTGGAACTGAAGTTTGTATAATTGTAAATGAGACCTACAGGTACTTTACAAACTTTTCAGTTAAATATAATGTTTACCTTCACTGCATGTTCTGATCCTTGGAGTTGATCCATAAGGCCTGGGTGAATGAGGTCTTTGGAGTCGATCCATAAGTTCTGATCCTTGGAGTTGATCCATAAGGCCTGGGTGAATGAGGTCTTTGGAGTCGATCCATAAGGCCTGGGTAAATGAGGTCTTTGGAGTCGATCCATAAGCCCTGGGTGAATGAGGTCTTTGGGGTCATTCCATAAGGCCTGACTGAATGCAGTCTTTGGAGTATATACATATGGCATGGCTGAATGAGGTTTTTGGAGTTGATTTGTATTGCAGTGGCTGTGGTGAATTGGAGATGATGATAGTGGCCCATGTCATTAATTACTGATTATCGTTTTCCAGATTTGATTTTATTGCGAATGGTTCATGACATGTTGATTTTTTGATGTTACTGTTATTAAAATCAACACCACGTTGTCGCTTTGGTGCAGGCCTGTTGTACCCTATGTTTGTCAGGATAACCTCTATGTTGTTCATGAATTAAGAATCTTGGTTGCGTCTTTAACAATTTTTAAATAAATTAGTTTAATCCTGTCTTTTGATTTCTTTGATTTATATCATTTTGACATATTTACCTTAAGCCTGACCAAAGCCACTAATTCATACACTGGAGGAGTATGTGATATAACTTATGCTCTTTTTGAAGTGAGTCTGCAATGTATGTCAAGTTCACTTACAGATGGGATCAATAAATATTACCTACGTAAATGTGCAATTCATTGGCTAACATTTATGTACACATGATCTTCAAATATAATTATAAGGAGCCCCAAGTGGCAGAGTGGTCTAAAGTGCTCTCTGTTATTGATCACTGCCGTCTCACCTCAACCGCGTGGGATTGAGTCTCAGATTCAGCCAATGTGGGTATGTTAGAAAACTTGCCTGTAGTTTCTCATGGGTTGATGGTTCTTTCTGGGGATTTTCCTGGGTTCTTCCTCCAACATTAATACTGGCAACCATGTATAGCCTATCATTAGCTGAAAAATGACGTTAAACTCTACAACAACAACAACAAATATAATTATATATCTTTAATGCTTTACAAATTTATTTTGAGATGAAATGATTGCAATATTTTGTAAAAAAAACTATGAATAACAAATTTGATGCATGTACAGCAGTTTTCGATGCTTCAGTCATTCACTTGCTGTAATTTGACTTTGAAAATGGTAATCTTGCACAAACCTGTTATGAGAGGCCAACTGTTTTGGAAGACCACTCTTTGATGGCAGAAGGAATGGTCTCTCAACAGGTTTTACTGTATTCTCATTTGAGATTATGACAGTGGCAGATACATTGATTTTTCATGTATTGTTTAATTAAATGTCACTAAATCAAAGGGCTGTACAAATTGTTCATGTGGGAACCATATATTTTTCAAATCAGCAATATACAAATGTGTTCCGAATGACATATAAAATTACATACATTTTTTGCAAATTACTAGACACGATCACAGGATATTAAAACTATATTTTTCCATTGAACATTATAACAGTATTATGAGAATTTAAATTCATGCAGATCAATCACATTGATTTTTCTTGTTTTTGTTTTAATCATACACCCTGTTTCCCAGGGTTTTGTGAAGTTGACAGAATCAGAAATAATGGATCGACTCTCGGCCACAGTGACGCGACGGAAACGTAAAATGGAAATCCAGAAGAAACAGGAGAAACTTCAGATGCAGCAGCTTATAGCCAGACAGCTGATTGATGTCAAACTGAGGCAGAAAAATGAGCAGCAAGGTAAAGTACAGTTTCTTAGACGACCAAGACTGGAAGATACCATTGGATGGTTTAACTATCCAAATATAGGTCAGTAAAATATATCATACACTGTTTGAAACATTGACTAAATTTGAACATTGCTATATGAGAGGAAATTGGGAAAAAATTGTTACTCCCCACCATATCAGTGGTGAGGAAATTGGGAAAAAATTGTTACTCCCCACCATATAGTGGTGAGGTAATTGGGAAAAAGTTGTTACTCCCCACCATATCAGTGGTATGGTTTCTAGTTTTTCATAACCTATGTGCATGTCCATCCCAGTTGAGGTTTTAAATTTAGGTCCTGTCACATTTCTAGTTCTGCCAGGTACTGTTGAGGTATTTGTATTTCAAGAACACATTTCTAGTTCTGCCAGGTACTGTTCATGTATTTGTATTTCAAGAACACATTTCTAGTTCTGCCTGGTACTGTTGAGGTATTTGTATTTCAAGAACACATTTCTAGTTCTGCCTGGTACTTTTGAGGTATTTGTATTTCAAGAACACATTTCTAGTTCTGCCTGGTACTGTTGAGATATTTGTATTTCAAGAACACATTTCTAGTTCTGCCTGGTACTGTTGAGATATGTGTATTTCAAGAACACATTTCTAGTTCTGCCTGGTACTGTTGAGATATGTGTATTTCAAGAACACATTTCTAGTTCTGCCTGGTACTGTTGAGATATGTGTATTTCAAGAACACATTTCTAGTTCTGCCTGGTACTGTTGAGATATGTGTATTTCAAGAACACATTTCTAGTTCTGCCTGGTACTGTTGAGGTATTTGTATTTCAAGAACACATTTCTAGTTCTGCCTGGTACTGTTGAGATATTTGTATTTCAAGAACACATTTCTAGTTCTGCCTGGTACTGTTGAGATATGTGTATTTCAAGAACACATTTCTAGTTCTGCCTGGTACTGTTGAGATATGTGTATTTCAAGAACACATTTCTAGTTCTGCCTGGTACTGTTGAGATATGTGTATTTCAAGAACACATTTCTAGTTCTGCCTGGTACTGTTGAGATATGTGTATTTCAAGAACACATTTCTAGTTCTGCCTGGTACTGTTGAGGTATTTGTATTTCAAGAACACATTTCTAGTTCTGCCTGGTACTGTTGAGATATGTGTATTTCAAGAACACATTTCTAGTTCTGCCTGGTACTGTTGAGGTATTTGTATTTCAAGAACACATTTCTAGTTCTGCCTGGTACTGTTGAGATATTTGTATTTCAAGAACACATTTCTAGTTCTGCCTGGTACTGTTGAGATATTTGTATTTCAAGAACACATTTCTAGTTCTGCCTGGTACTTTTGAGGTATTTGTATTTCAAGAACACATTTCTAGTTCTGTCTGGTACTGTTGAGATATGTGTATTTCAAGAACACATTTCTAGTTCTGCCTGGTACTGTTGAGATATGTGTATTTCAAGAACACATTTCTAGTTCTGTCTGGTACTGTTGAGATATTTGTATTTCAAGAACACATTTCTAGTTCTGCCTGGTACTCATTAGGTATATGTGTTCTATTAACACATTTCTAGGTCGGTACTAATCACTCACGTAATCACTCATACATTTCACCTCTGTCTGCATGAGTTTGTCAGAATACTTCTCAGCTTCTTCCCTGGTTCTTCCAAATGTACAGTTTGCCTTGTTTATTCTTTTATGTTTTGATAAACAGAATTAAGTCCCACAAAAGCAAAGCTAGAGTCACTGCTGTGTTTTTCCTGGAGTTGGATGTAGTATATTATAGACTGATATACTGATGTAGTATATTATAGACTGATATACTGATGTAGTATATTATAGACTGATATACTGATGTAGTATATTATAGACTGATATACTGATGTAGTATATTATAGACTGATATACTGATGTAGTATATTATAGACTGATATACTGATGTAGTATATTATAGACTGATATACTGATGTAGTATATTATAGACTGATATACTGATGTAGTATATTATAGACTGATATACTGATGTAGTATATTATAGACTGATATACTGATGTAGTATATTATAGACTGATATACTGATGTAGTATATTATTGTAAACACTCTACTTTACAGTTTTTAGTGGATTGTTTTGAAACCTTGTTATCGTACGGATATCATTTTATGATATGCTTTGCGTTGGGTCACTGTCCTCTTGCACTATTTTTGGAAGAGAATTTTGCCCTTTTCAGCTAGAATAGAGTTTGTTTTGCAGTGCTTTTATGACGCTCTGTGAAACTTGGTGCCAGTGATCTATGCAGAATATTCTCATCTCAAATTACATTGGAACAACACTCAATGGATCACTAATTTTGTTCATTATTAACAGGTGAAGTATTTTTTTAAAAACTTAATTAAATGGTGCTCACAGATGTTACCCTTTCTGAGCAGGTGCCCCTTTGTGTTAGTGGTGTCCATTAATAATACACTTTCATTAAGATACCTGATGTTGATTATATTTCTCATTTAATTTATCAATCAGCTAATCAGTTGCAATACTTTGATGTCATTGTATTTTTCAGAGATAGCTAGAAAAGCAGTGGAGATTCACATGCAGAAAAAGCTTGAGAAGCAAAGACAGAAAGAGTTGCTAAAGAGAGCCAAGCAAATGAGAGGTGAATTTTTGCAGTACACTCCATAATGCATTAAAGGGGTCCCATTATGATAAAAATTATTATAGTGTTCCGAGTTTGATACATACAGTAAAGTTCTCAGCCAGGATACTTATGACACAAAAAAGGTCCTGATATAACACACGTCACAATCCAGAGATAATGATATAACACAGGTCACAATCCAGAGATCCTGATATAACACACATCACAATCCAGAGGTCCTAATATAACAGAGGTCACAATCCAGAGATCCTGATATAACACACATCACAATCCAGAGGTCCTGATATAACACAGGTCACAATCCAGAGATCCTGATATAACACACATCACAATCCAGAGGTCCTGATATAACACAGGTCACAATCCAGAGGACCTGATATAACATGTCACAATCCAGAGGTTTCAGTATAACATACATCACAAGACAGGTCCTTATATGGTACATATTCTCAGTATATTGCAATCATGATGCAGAGTTCCCAGTATGTTACATATCATGACACAAGAGGTCCTACTAAAATTCGTATCATGGCACAGAGGTCCTAATAAGATACATACCATGACAAGGAGGTCTTAATATGATACATATCATGACACAGAGGTCCTAATAAGATACATATCAAGTTGGGTCCTAATATGATACATATCAGGACAAGGTCTTAATATGTTACATAGCATGACACAGAAATCCTAATAAAATTCATATCATGACACCGAATTCCTAAGAAGATACATATTGTGACAAGGAGGTCTTAATAAGATATATATCATGACATAGAAGTCCTAATAATATACATATGATAAAGAGGTCTTAATAAGATACATGTCGTGTGTGTGTGTGATTTGGATTTTTAACGTAGCTTTAACAAAATTAAGTTATATTGCTGTGATGTCTGAAGTGTGACAGTTATAGTGATATCTAGCACTGGGACATCATGATACATATCATGACATGGAGGTCTGAATAAGATACATTTCATGACACAGAGGTCCTAATAAGATAGGTATTGCACAGGTTCTAATAAGATACATTCCATGAAACATAGGTCATATGATACTTTTAATGAAACAGAGTTCTTAGTAATGATTTTGACATGTATAGTTAAATTGTTCATGCTGGTATAGACAATTTTATTACAGCAAATGCATTATGATTAAAGAAGTACCTTTGTTTTTAGAATGTGCATTTGATGGTTTGGTCAGTATATTTTTATACCACGTACATTACGACTTGCCAAGCATGAATTTGTAATGATTTTTTTTTGTGAATTTATAATACACATATAAAGTCAGGATTAATTATTTTATGACTTTCTATTACACATATGAAGCCAGGATGAATTATTTTATGACTTTATAATACACACATGAAGTCCGGATGAAATTTTTTATGACTTTATAATACACATTTGAAGTCGGATGAATTATTTTATGACTTTATAATACACACATGAAGTCCGGATGAATTTTTTTTATGACTTATGAAGTCAGGATGAATTATTTTATGACTTTTTATAATACACACATGAAGTCCGGATGAATTTTTTTTATGACTTTATAATGCACATATGAAGTCAGGATGAATTACTTTTTGTTTACAATTTTCCAGATTAACCCAAAATTATATTTTGCATTAAAAACCCCAAAGAGGCTTAGTTGTAAGTTACATCCCTTTCCAAACCAGTTTGTCTTGTATACACAAAATCATGACTTGAATGATATTCTGTCTCACAAGGCTGTAATTAAAGCTAGAGTTTTATCTTCTCTGCAGTTTAGAACATATGTAAGTATAATTTTAGAAAGCATTCTGAATATTTTTGTGAATATTTTCACCATTGTGGGTGTTAAACATTCCAGATTAGGTAGTTCAGGTTCAGTTTCATCACAGTTGGTGTTATTCATTGTGGATTATTTTATTAGATGCATTTTATTCCAGTCGGTGTTATACATTCAGGGTTGGGTGGTTAGGTGCATTCTTATCACAGTTGGTGTAAAATACTTGTTAAAAGTTTGATGTTAAGAACTTGAATAAATAAATTAAAAAGATGAAGATATTTGTCAAAAATATGACAGAGCTGATCGGAAATCAAACCTGATGTATGTTATTTTTATTTATTGTAGCTGTGGAGCGTCGGAGACACATGGAGCAGTTACGTCTTATGAAAGAACATGAAAAGATTCAGAAGCAAGAACAGCTCCGGATGGAGAAAGAACTCCGCTCACAGCAAATGCTTGAGGTGTGTTTTACTCAATTATCTAGGTGTAATTAATTTCTTTAAGTACACTATATGTTGTGTTGTTATTTTTGCAGTACTTGCAATTTTCGTATGTGTAGTTTGGTCATATCTAGAAGAAAACGTGTGCTGGAAATAAGGTAATGAACTAATGCTAAAACATCCAAGCGAATTTCTTTGCAGATGAGCAGGTTTGAATCACTCTTCATAACTTCAAAGTTTTCATGGTAAAATATATACCAGAGAAAACTGTTCTCTAAAAAGATGAAACTTGAGTTTAGATTTTATTCAGGAGAGCTTCTGCTGAATGTGACTTTACGGAAGTAAAAGAGAGATTTTGTAGTCAAGAGACTTTGGGATCCAGCACTCAAGGTCATTGAAGTTAAAAGTAAAATGAATTAAATGATATACCGTGACGCATATTGATAAGTAATGCTGTACACAACCTGTGATACAATGTATATCAGCTTGAAGGTAGGAATAATTCAGGGTTAGACCATTCCGGTGGCCTAGTGGTTAGAGCATCTGCCATGGATGCCGGAGGTTGTGGGTTCAAAACCCGACCGAGTCATACCAAAGACTTACTGGTACTAACAGCTACCTTGCTTGGCCTTCAGCATTAAAATATGATAATATAATAAACTGATTTACCCCAACCCCACATAAAAATTGCATTTTTGCACACAATTTTTCAATAGGCTAGTCTATAGAGTTTAGAATTCTCACAAATTATGCAAATTAAAGACATCCTGTCATTTTATTCTCACATTCATGTGATAGACAAATATTAGTAGTTTGCGGTCAGATCATCAATAACATTAGCATTGTGGTCATTCAATCTTTACAGTTTGGAGTTTATTTGCTTCAACCATTGGTCAGTTTAAGATTTTAACAATAGTGTTTTAGGCCTTTCAAAATGATTAGCAAGAATAGAACTTGTTTCCAACTAAGCCGGCTTGAACCTCAGTTTTTTTAAAACCTTGCAAAAACCTAAATTAAGATCTTCATATTCAAAATTAATTACACTTTAAACTCTGATTACAGTATAAACTATAAAGAAATAAGATATAATGCCATTTTCTCATGCAAGGAAATTCTTGTATTGAGTGGGTGCTGGAGTGTGATTAGGATTTTTAACGTAGCTTTAACAACTTTAAGTCATATCGCTACAATGTCTGCATTGTGGCAATTTATAGTGATGTCTTTCACTGGGGCATCATTCAGCAGACATGTAGCATGATGTCCCACCAAGTCACATTATCCTGACACCAGGCCGACCAGTTCTAACACTAACCTCTTAATGCTGAACGCCAAGCAAGGTAGCTGTTAGTACCATTTTTGTGAGTCTTTGGTATGACTCGGCCGGGGATTGAACCCACGACCTCCTGCTTCCGATGCGGAGTGGGTGCAGGATTAGTTGCCAACAAATTCCACATAATCTACTTTCTGCAGAACAAATACCAGGATAATTCACTCTAACAAAGTTTTTTTGTAAAGAATAGAGAGGTAAATAACCAATAAGAATTATCCATGGCTGTGAAGATTGAAGTTTTACAAGGTGAGTATTGTTTTGTGTTAATGTCTTGACAAAGATGGCAAAATGATTGATGCATTGATAAATTGAGTTATAAGGTAGCATGTAATTTTCTGTATTTGTTGTTTGTGACTATTTTAATTATAAGATAATATTTTATTTGATGCTACTTTCTTGGAAGAAATTGACAGGAATAACTCGGGCATTCAGGTTCCAAACAGGTGAATATAGTTTTATTTTGGAAATGTAACATTCTTTCAGGCCCGCAGTAAACAGAGGGAAGAAATAGAGAGACAGAAATATGTGGAGGCGATTAAAAAAGTACAGGTTTGCAATTTCTCTTTTGTGTCCTGCCTGCACTAAAATATAGTGGGATATGGGTATCATTTTAAGTGGTGGATGTTAGGATATGGGATATGGGTATCATTTTAAGTCCTTATTGGTAGTGAATGTTAGGATCTATGTCAGCATCGGCAGAAACATTAAGATGTGTTTGCTTTCAGTATTAAATTTAGTGGAAGCACTCGTGATTATACTTTAATAGTCTGGTATAAAACGACACAACAAAAGCCACATGGTGAACTAAAACAACATTATTCTTTTGTTCAGGTCTAAATTTTTTTAAATACAAAAGCCATACTGTGAAGTCACTATTTTTCATGTGGTACACATTTTTTGCATTTTTATCATTGCAACAAGCAAAAGATTTAAAGACCCAAAGAATAGCAATATTAATATGGAAACAGTAGGACTGCTTCCCAAATCCACAGATTTAGAGACCCAATACATGATAATTTTACTATGGAAACAGTAGGACTGCTTCCCAAATCCACAGAGTTAGAAACCCAATACATGACATCTCTACTATGGAAACAGTAGGACTGCTTCCCAAATCCACAGATTTAAAGACCCAATGCATGATAATTTTACTATGGAAACAGTAGGACTGCTTCCCAAATCCACAGATTTAAAGACCCAATGCATGATAACTTTACTATGGAAACAGTAGGACTGCTTCCCAAATCCACAGATTTAGAGACCCTATGCATGATAAATTTACTATGGAAACAGTAGGACTGCTTCCCAAATCCACAGATTTAGAAACCCAATACATGACATCTCTACTATGGAAACAGTAGGACTGCTTCCCAAATCCACATATTTAGAGACCCAATGCATGATAACTTTACTATGTAAACAATATGACTACTTGCCATCTCCACAGATTTAAAGACCCTATACATGATAATTCTACTATGGAAACAGTAGGACTGCTTCCCAAATCCACAGATTTAAAGACTCAATACATGATAATTCTACAATGGAAAATGTATGACTACTTTCCAAATCTATAGGTGTAAAGACTCAATACATGATAATTCTACAATGGAAAATGTAGGACTACTTTCCAAATTCACCAAATTGAAGTATCAATGAAAAAAGAATTGTTCATAAAGTCAAGAACATTGATATTCATAAAAATGTCAGTTGTTTGAAGTCATGAAAAATATATGCCCACATAAATAAATCCAAAGTATTTAAATTTGTGTCCTATTTATTGCCACACAAAAAAATCAATGAGAATAAACAAGAAACCCTGGTTACAACAATAAATACAGGATTATTGCCATGAAATTTGGAAGTTAATTTAAACTGAAAAGTTTCACTTATATTTACACATCCAGGCTGGGAATGAAATTTTAAAATTTAACAGGTCTATATGAAAATGTGTTATTTACATCCACCACCATCCTATCCCTGCCCTTCCTGTCCCGGAATGAAAGTAATCTTTTTGCTTTTTTTTTTTGATGAAACATTTCAGTAAAATTTACCTGTTGTAATAGTCATTTGAATGGTATACACTATGTAAAGTTTCATTCTTTATGGGGTTTTTTTTCTTCAAAATTACGGCAAGAAAATGTTCAAAAAGGCCAAGAAGTTATCACAGTGTAAAGATCAGAATGTCGGCAGCAGCACTTTTACCAGCTATTGCAAAAAACAGCACCAGTATAATACAGTCATTACCTTTTACCAGCTATTGCAAAAAACAGCACCAGTATAATACAGTCATTACCTTTTACCAGCTATTGCAAAAAACAGCACCAGTATAATACAGTCATTACCTTTTAATACAGTTATTTGACTTTTGTTGGAAATGAGGTTTTATGAAGCTTTACACCCTATATTGGCCTCAAGTGGAGGTCAATAGAATAGGTTTATTGGTTTATTAAACACCATATTGGCTGACAAAAGTGGAGGTCAATAGAATAGGTTTATTGGTTTATTAAACACCATATTGGCTGACAAAAGTGGAGGTCAATAGAATAGGTTTATTGGTTTATTAAACACCATATTGGCTGTCAAAAGTGGAGGTCAATAGAATAGGTTTATTGGTTTATTAAACCACATAATGGTTGACAAAATTGGAGTTTGCTATAACAAGTTTATTAATTTATTATACTACATATTTTCGAGGGCTGCAAGTGGCCGAGTGGTCTAAAGCACTCTCCATTACTGATCACTGCCATCTCACCTCTGTCTGCGTGGGTTCAAGTTTCAGATTAGTCCAATGTGGGTATGTGAGAAAGCTTGCCAGTAGCTTCTTGTGGGTCAGTGGTTCCTTAGGGGGGTTTTCCCCAGGTTTTTCCTCCACCATTAATACTGGCTGCCATGTATTGCCTATCATGTGCTGAAAAATGGCGTTAAACCCTACAACAACAACATCAACAACAACAACAAAAATGGAGGTCGGTGTAATAGGTTTACTGGTTCATCAAACACCATATTCACTGAAACAAAGGTCCATAATTGTTTCATTACATAATTTAGTGCAAAAGTTATTTTTTTGTTGTTGCTAGAATTCATGATTCAAATAACATAGTATGCCCTGATTTGCAGGCCAGTTTTTATTTAGTCGATATGGGTCTGTTTTATTTGCCGACCAGTCCTCATAACTAACCTCATAATACTGAGCATATAGCAAGGCATCTGTTTGTACAATTTATGTAAGTCTTTTGTATGACTTGACCGGTGTTCAAACCCATGACCTCCCACATCTGAGGTGGACGCTCTAGCCACTGCCCACCAGAGTGGTCATCTTTATTATCAAGTTCAACCCCATCATTTTAAAACTTAACAGTTACAGCTTTAAAATTTACTCTGAACTTGGAAGCCTTACCTATACTGGATAAATGGAGCGGTCATCTGTGCTATACTTTTGATTTGTCAGATTTCTTCAGTCAGATTTTTTCATCAAGTATTGGTTTTTTAAGGAAGCAGCCAAAATTATTTTTGACAGTGTGAGCTGAATCAGAAATTTAAATTCATTAAATATATTACTTTCCAATACCAGTGTAATTTGGTATTAATCGAATCCATTCATGTTTCATGCTTTTCTGTTTAAGAGGTTTTGTTATATATATATATATATAATTTTGACCTTGTCATTATGGTGAACTGAAAGTTCATTTGGCTTCTTTGGCATCAGTTTAAAAATGACTGCTCCGGTAGCCTATTGGTTAGAACGTACACTGCGGAAGCGGGAGGTCATGGGTTCGAACCCCGGCTGTGTCATACAACTGACTTACAAAAATGGTACTAATAGCTGCCTCACTTGGTGCTCAGTATTAAGAGGTTATTGTTAGGACTGGTCGGCCTTGTGTCAGGATAATGTGACTGGGTGGGACATCATGCTACATTTCTGGGGCATGATGCCCCAGTGCTAGACATCACTATAAACTGCCTCACTGCAGACATGGTAACAATATGAAAATCCTAATCACACACACACACACACACACACAGAGTTTATAAATGAATTAATACATTCTAGATCCAGTGTATATTTCCTTTTTATTGGTGGAAAACAAAATCACAAGATGGTTAATTTCTTGAAGTCAGTCATTTCAGCAATTGTCTGTTGGCATAAGTTGTTGCCATATTTTGCCATTTAGGTATCTAGATAGTCGATTTACTTCCTCACCCACTAATTATAAGAAAGCTTTATTGATGATGTTGGCAGCAATGCTGTTTGCAAATTTTTAAAGTCACGCAACTTCTGTCCTGGTGTCTGTATTGAACTTTGGTATACTGTTACCATATGCCTGAAGTTTGCACCATGACGGGCTTGCAGATCAATGTAATTGATTGTACTGTTTGAAATCTTGTGTATGCAAGGTTTTTTTGGCATGTGATTCATGGCCTTGTGAATAAAGACAAATGTAATATGCTAATGAATATATATTAGACTTGTTGGAATACGTGATAAAATGAAAAGTTGGATGTTGCTATAATACCATGACGTAAGACATTATCGTTGACAAGGCACTTGATGATATATACAGGAAGATAATATTCAGTTACTTCCAAAATTTTAACTATGGGACAGTATTAATGTATTCTTGTCCTTCTCACCTGCAAAAGTGCAAAGCTATATCATGACAATGCTGTTCACAGATGAGACACTGTTCCATGGAACCCCTGCTTTCTTTTCTTTTCTTTATCTTGTTCTCTCCATCTAATGTTATGATAAAAGACAATGTGTATCATTACCTTTACATCTTATAGTGATTAAACTTTTCTCTTTCTGTCTATTCATTTAGTCCAATCTTCTGTGGTTTCAAATGGAACAAGTAAGTGCAGTTGTTTCCATAGCAACCATAGCTTTCCCCCAGATCCCAAACTGCTTTTGCTTTTAGTAATCATTTTTTTCTTTGTAAGTACATTAAAAGCATTCATGTTTGTAAGGATCAATTTTCGTGGTTTAGTGCAAAATTTGTCATTACTTAATTCTTGGATTGGGAAGATGTTGGGTTGTTTCCATCAAAAGATAATTTTACATTGGGTCTCTCAATTCTGAATTTTAGTGACCAAGAATCCACGAAAATTGGTAACTTAAGAAAAATAACGAATTGATTGTAATCCCTTTATGCAGTGGTTGGTTTAGCACACGAAACTGTAGAAGAAGCAATTTAAGTATCTTATCTACATGTAACTGAAGAACAGCAATTAATGTGTCTTATCTACATGTAACTAGAACATCATTTTAAGTGTCTTATCTACATGTAACTAGAACAGCAATTTAAGTATCTTATCTACATGTAACTAGAACAGCAATTTAAGTATCTTATCTACATGTAACTGAAGAACAGCAATTTAGGTGTCTTATCTACCTGTAACTGAAAAACAGCAATTTAAGTGTCTTATCTACCTGTAACTGAAGAACAGCAATTTAAATATTTTATCTACATGTAACTGAAGAACAGCAATTTAAGTATCTTATCTACATGTAACTGAAGAACAGCAATTTAGGTGTCTTATCTACCTGTAACTGAAAAACAGCAATTTAAGTGTCTTATCTACCTGTAACTGAAGAACAGCAATTTAAGTATCTTATCTACATGTAACTGAAGAACAGCAATTTAAGTGTCTTATCTACCTGTAACTGAAGAACAGCAATTTAAGTATCTTATCTACATGTAACTGAAGAACAGCAATTTAAGTATCTTATCAACTAGAACAGCTTTTTAAGTATATCTACATGTAACTAAAAAGCAGCAATTTAAGTATCTTATCTACCTGTAACTGAAGAACAGCAATTTAAGTATCTTATCTACCTGTAACTGAAGAACAGCAAGTTAAGTGTCTTATCTACATGTAAGTAGAAAAGCAATTTAAATATATTATCAACATGTAACTAGAAAAACAATTTAAGTATATTATCTACATGTAACTGAAGAACAGCAATTTAAATATCTTATCTACCTGTAACTGAAGAACAGCAATTTAAGTATCTTATCTACCTGTAACTGAAGAACAGCATTTTATGTATCTTATCAACATGTAACTGAAGAACAGCATTTTAAGTATATTATCTACATGTAACTAGAACAGCATTTTAAGTATATCTATATGTAACTAAAAAACAGCAATTTAAAGTATCTTATCAACATGTAACTAGACCAGCAATTTATGTTTGTATATCTACATGTAACTAAAAACAGCAATTTAAGTATCTTTACATTTTAATCAGTTTTGTCTATTCAGTATCTATTAATTCTAACATTTTAATTGATCATATGTTATCATTGCAACTAAAACTTTTATGAATTAAAATGTATTGCTACTGTATTATTTTCATGTGTAGCAAGCATCCTACTGCATGCAGTATGGGTCTAGATTTACTTTTATGTACTGCATAGAATAGGGTCTAAAACTATTTGTTACATTAAGCAGGCAGTGTAAGCTTTAATTGGCCTGCTGGTGGCAGATTAGGATCTGTAATGTGACAGGAGATCTGGATCTGTATTGTAATAGCAGCTCTGGATCTGTACTGTGACAGCAGATATGAATCTGTATTGTGACAACAGATATGAATCTGTATTGTGACAGCAGATCTGAATCTATTGTGACAGCTGATCTGAATCTATATTGTGACAGCAGATCTGAATCTATATTGTGACAGCAGATCTAAATTTGTATTGTGACAGCAGATCTGGATCTGTATTGTGACAGCAGATTTGAATCTATATTGTGACAGCAGATCTGAATCTATATTGTGACAGTAGATCTGAATCTATATTGTGACAGCAGATCTGAATCTATATTGTGACAGCAGATCTAAATTTGTATTGTGACAGCAGATCTGGATCTGTATTGTGACAGCAGATCTGAATCTATATTGTGACAGCAGATCTGAATCTATATTGTGACAGTAGATCTGAATCTATATTGTGACAGTAGATCTGAATCTATATTGTGACAGCAGATCTAAATTTGTATTGTGACAGCAGATCTGGATCTGTATTGTGACAGCAGATCTGAATCTATATTGTGACAGCAGATCTGAATCTATATTGTGACAGTAGATCTGAATCTATATTGTGACAGTAGATCTGAATCTATATTGTGACAGCAGATCTAAATTTGTATTGTGACAGCAGATCTGGATCTGTATTGTGACAGCAGATCTGAATCTGTATTGTGACAGCAGATCTGGATCTGTATTGTGACAGCTGATCTGGATCTGTATTATGACAGCAGATCTAAACTTGTATTGTGACAGCAGATCTGAATCTGTATTGTGACAGCTGATCTGGATCTGTATTGTGACAGCTGATCTGGATCTGTATTGTGACAGCAGATCTGAATCTGTATTGTGACAGCAGATCTGAATCTGTATTGTGACAGCTGATCTGGATCTGTATTATGACAGCAGATCTAAATTTGCATTGTGACAGGAGATCTGGATCTGTATTGTAACAGCAGCTTTGGATCTGTACTGTGACAGCAGATCTGAATCTGTATTGTGACAGCAGATCTGGATCTGTATTGTGACAGCAGATCTGGATCTGTATTATGACAGCAGATCTAAATTTGTATTGTGACAGGAGATCTGGATCTGTATTGTGACAGCAGATCTGAATCTGTATTGTGACAGCAGATCTAAATTTGCATTGTGACAGCAGATCTGGATCTGTATTGTAACAGCAGCTCTGGATCTGTACTGTGACAGCAGATCTGAATCTGTATTGTGACAGCAGATCTGGATCTGTATTGTGACAGGAGATCTGGATCTGTATTATGACAGCAGATCTAAATTTGTATTGTGACAGGAGATCTGGATCTGTATTGTAATAGCAGCTCTGGATCTGTATTGTGACAGCAGATCTGGATCTGTATTGTGACAGCAGATCTAAATTTGCATTGTGGCAGGAGATTTGGATCTGTATTGTAATAGCAGACCAGGATCTGTACTCTGACAGCAGATACGAATCTGTATTGTGACAGCAGATCTGGATCTGTATTGTGACAGCAGATCTGGATCTGTATTGTGACAGCAGATCTGAATCTGTATTGTGACAGCAGATCTGGATCTGTATTGTGACAGCAGATCTGAATCTGTATTGTGACAGCAGATCTAAATTTGTATTGTGACAGCAGATCTGGATCTGTATTGTGACAGCAGATCTGAATTTGTATTGTGACAACAGATATGGATCTATATTGTGACAGCAGACCTTGGTCTATACTGCTTTCAGTTGGATGCATGGCATTCATACAAAATATATGTTATATATTTTATGATGTATGATCTTGAAAATCATGTCATCCTATGGCAGTATAAGACGTTAATTTGCAAGGTATTTATTAAATAGCTATAATGTAATATTTTCTTAGTATTTAGTTTGTTTGGCAGTCTTGTTTATTTTTTTAGTGACTGCATAATGAGGCTTAAATACCATCAAAACCCTTTAATTAGATTGCTTTTTTCTTTTGTGTACATTAATTACAGACTTGGTCTTGTAGATTGATTAATATATTTAGTTTAGTTTCTTCTACTTATTTCAACCCTGCTTTTTTATACTACTGCCTCTGCTATCCCTACTGCGTTATAGGCAGAGCTGTATAGTAATCCATGTAGCCATTGTTGTAGTAATCCATGTAGCCATTGTTGTAGTAATCCATGTAGCTATCATTTTATATATTCTTCCATATACTATTAACATTGACCATGAACACAAAGAAGTTCTTATGTACACAAATTGACTTAGAATATGAAAAGGTTAGAATATGAAAAGGTTCTTGTCTACACTGATTGGCTTAGAATAAAAAGTAGTTATTGTGTATACTGATTGGCTTAGAACACAAAATAGTTCTTGTGTACACTGATTGGCTTAGAAAACAAAGGAGTTCTTGTGTACACTGATTGGCTTAGAACACAGAGTAGTTCTTGTGTACACTGATTGGCTTAGAACACAGAGTAGTTCTTGTGTACACTGATTGGCTTAGAAAACAAAGGAGTTCTTGTGTACACTGATTGGCTTAGAACACAGAGTAGTTCTTGTGTACACTGATTGGCTTAGAACACAGAGTAGTTCTTGTGTACACTGATTGGCTTAGAACACAAAGTAGTTCTTGTGTACACATTTTGGCTAAGAACACAAAGTAGTTCATTTGTACACTGTTTGACATTGCACACAAAGAAGTTCATAAGTATACAGATTGACTAGGAACACAAAGAAGCTCATAAGTACACAGATTGACTAGGAACACAAAGAAGTTCATAAGTACACAGATTGATTATGAAAACAAAGAAGTTCATAAGTACACATATTGACTATGAACACAAAGAAGTTCATAAGTACACAGATTGACTATGAACATAAAGAAGTTCATAAGCACACAGATTGATTATGAAAACAAAGTTCACAAGTACACAAATTGACTTTGAACACAAAGAAGTTCATAAGTACACAGATTGACAGTGAACACAAAAAGAGTTCATAATTATACAGCTTGACTATAAACACAAAGAAGTTCATAAGTATACAGATCGACAATGAACACGAAGTTCATAAGTTCACAGATCAACAATGAACACAAAGAAGTTCATAAATACACAGATTGATTATGAACACAAAGAAGTTCATAAGCTCACAAAGGTTCTTGTACACATGGAGAAGTTCTTGTGTACACAAAGAAGTTTTTGTATATTCTTGTTTGACAAAAAATATGTTCTTGTGGACACAGCTTGGCTAACACATGAAGTTCTAAGTTCAGGTAACAATTTGTCTGAAATGATAATTTGCCAGAATTAAAAATAATTGGTCAGAAATAATAAACTGTCTGAATTAAAATATAATTGTTCTGAGATGATAAATTGCCTGAATAAAATATAATTTGTCAGAAATGATAAATTGCCTGAATTTAAAATAATTGGTCTCAAATGATAAATTGCCTGAATTCAAAATAATTGGTCTAAGATGATAAATTACCAGAATTCAAAATAATTGGTCTAAGATGATAAACTGCCTGAATTCAAAATAATTGTTCTAAGATGAATTCAAATTCAAAATAATTGGTATGAGATGATAAATTACCAGAATTAAAATGAATTGGTCTGAGATGATATTGTCAGCAAATAGATGACAATGCCCACTCACTGCATTTTCCTTATAAATTAAATTCTTTTTTAAAATTGTATAATTTTATTATTACAGCCATATTTTTTTGTTGATAGTGAGAATTTCAGGGAAAATTAGATGATAGATAGATAATAAAAGTATTACAAAATGAATTTATTCAAGTGATAACTGGCCAGGTGTTCAACCGTTACTATAGCACGGTACTTAGTATGGCAGACTGTTCAAAATTTGTGTCGTTATGCTATGCCAGGATTGGTTGGCAGCAATAGGCCAACTGTTGGCGCTAAGTAGGTGGAGTTTGATCAGTCAATACATACTATGTGGGTGGGTGTGGACTGATCTCTGGGTAATGATACAATTTTTCATAGAAATGAGAGTGATCTAATTAAGCAATTAGTATGGTCAGATTATGATTGGCTTACACCAGGGAACAAAAATTCTCCTAAAATATACTGATTGACATTTAAAATTTAATGTAGGTAACCTAATGTTCACAAAGAAATAAAGAACAAACATTTTAATTTTGAGACCAAATTTCTCTGCATTGTCTTATCAGAGGTGACAAATCAAGACACATATGTTCATGAGTGATGTAAATAAAACATACAGACCCTGATACGCATATTTTCAATTGGCACATCTGATTTTATGCTATTAACTGTTTGGCATAACTTATAACCCAATTAAATACACTAATTGCAATCTACCTATGGAATGTTAGGGATTAGCGTCGCTTTGCTAAAGGAATACAAGTTTATCTATTGGTTTATTCCTCACATATATACTGTCTATCAGATTTCTTTTAAAGATACTGTCAAACATAGAGTCTGTCTTAATTTATAAATTCATAATTTTCTGATTGGAAGATTTGTATGGCTGCAAATTAAAAGAATGTTTGCTTTTGGTTTGCTTGCATTCGCATGACAGGTTAGTTGGAGTGTCTGTCATGTCTTGGTTAAGTTTTGCCAAATGTGCATTTGACGGAATTTGTTACGGAAAGGATGGCAAGAAGTGCTGCTTTCATATTATGTCAGACTTATCTATCCTGGATTAGCTCATGTCGATATGCGTACTGAAAAAACACTTTCAAATTTAACAAATATAGCTCTAACCACCAGGCTGGTTCTATACAATCAGTATGACAGGCATTATGATAGTGGCTCTTTTTCCAAAGGAAGGAAGTTTTTGGGACCAATGTCTGAAATCTTTTTGCTATCGAAAAACTTGCTACCAGTTGTGAAATGTTGTCAGGCATCTTTTAGTAACTGAAAACGGTGAAATTGATATAAATATGTACATATCATACATTAAATAAACATGGAAATATAAGTAGCAACGTAAACCAAGTTTTGAAGTGAAATAAAAGAGGTTTTGAAATCCATATCAGGAATTGCAAAAGGGCCTCAATGACCACACTAGCTCAAGAGACTGATGTGAAGTGAAATAAAAGAGGTCAAGAGACTGATGATGATCATATGTGTATCTAAAGTGAAAACCGTATCCAGAATGGCAGTGACATTAGCGAACATCACATTGGCATTTTCAAATAAAATATTGTCATTTTTGTCGATACCAGTTGTTAGTAGATATTTATTTGTTAGTGGATGGTGAATTATAGAATTTGAAGCCACAGATTTAGTATATGCCTCACAATTAACCAGACCAGTCAACTAACGGCAACTATTTCCTTATAATAACTTCTGTGTACCTTGATTCCTGTCATAGGAATCTGGAGTGAATTTTTTGTTGGATGAGAATTTATTATGGGGTCGTTATGTGGGTGTCTGCTATGCACAGATGGCTAAAACACTGACTTTGCGCATCATTGATTTGGTCATGTATGAATAATCAAATAGTTACACAGGCAGTGTAGTAGGTGCCATATATTTGGGTTTGGTTCTCCATAGAGTATGAATGAACAATTCTCTAGTTTGTATTATTTTTTTCTATATATACTGAGGGAGAGGGGAAGAGGGTGTTGTTTTGAACCCTCTTTCCCAGATATATTAGTGTTAGATTCTGTGACAGCTGGTTTAATGTAACAAAAAGTATGTAAACGACTTTGTGTTTGCGAGTGTTCTTTGTTGTTTTTTGCATGTTCTTTGTTGTTTTTTGTGTGTTCTTTGTTGTTTTTTGCACCATGTAAAGATGGATTAGTAGATCATGAAATCATTTAGTTTCTGGCTTACTGTGTCATGCTCAGTTGTTAACTGTATGATGGTTCCTTGACACACAAAAAATGAAACAATTACCCAAAGATCTGTTTACTTCAAAAAGCGCATTATTTGTTATATAATTTACACTATATATATATATATATATATATATATATATATATACATCAGTTTTGATTTTCTTTGCTAGGAACGTGAATTGAAGAGACAGCAAGCTTTGCTAATTAAGGAACAGGTAAAGTAGCAAGCTTAAGTGGGAGGGTCATCTTTAACTATGTAAGGCTTTAGTGGGACGGTCATCTTTAACTTTGTAAGGCTTCAGTGGGATGGTCATCTTTAACTTTGTAAGGCTTTAGTGGGAAGGTTATCTTTAACTTTGTAAGGCTTTAGTGGGAAGGTTATCTTTACCAATGTAAGGCTTCAGTGGGACGGTCATCTTTAACTATGTAAGGCTTCAGTGGGAGGGTCATCTTTAACTTTGTAAGGCTTTAGTGGGAAGGTTATCTTTACCAATGTAAGGCTTCAGTGGGACGGTCATCTTTAACTATGTAAGGCTTTAGTGGGACGGTCATCTTTAACTTTGTAAGGCTTCAGTGGGATGGTCATCTTTAACTTTGTAAGGCTTTAGTGGGAAGGTTATCTTTAACTTTGTAAGGCTTTAGTGGGAAGGTTATCTTTACCAATGTAAGGCTTCAGTGGGACGGTCATCTTTAACTATGTAAGGCTTCAGTGGGAGGGTCATCTTTAACTTTGTAAGGCTTCAGTGGGAAGGTTATCTTTACCAATGTAAGGCTTCAGTGGGACGGTCATCTTTAACTATGTAAGGCTTCAGTGGGAGGGTCATCTTTAACTATGTAAGGCTTCAGTGGGACGGTCATCTTTAACTTTGTAAGGCTTCAGTGGGAAGGTTATCTTTAACTTTGTAAGGCTTTAGTGGGAAGGTTATCTTTACCAATGTAAGGCTTCAGTGGGACGGTCATCTTTAACTATGTAAGGCTTCAGTGGGAGGGTCATCTTTAACTTTGTAAGGCTTCAGTGGGAAGGTTATCTTTACCAATGTAAGGCTTCAGTGGGACGGTCATCTTTAACTATGTAAGGCTTCAGTGGGAGGGTCATCTTTAACTTTGTAAGGCTTTAGTGGGAAGGTTATCTTTACCAATGTAAGGCTTCAGTGGGACGGTCATCTTTAACTATGTAAGGCTTCAGTGGGAGGGTCATCTTTAACTTTGTAAGGCTTCAGTGGGATGGTCATCTTTAACTTTGTAAGGCTTCAGTGGGAAGGTTATCTTTACCAATGTAAGGCTTCAGTGGGACGGTCATCTTTAACTATGTAAGGCTTCAGTGGGAGGGTCATCTTTACCTACCTATGTAAAGCATCAGTGGGATGGTCATCTTTAACTATATGAGGCTTCAGTGGGAGGGTCATCTTTAACTATATGAGGCTTCAGTGGGAGGGACATCTGTAACTATGTAAGGCTTCAGTGGGAGGGACATCTGTAACTATGTAAGGCTTCAGTGGGACAATCATCTTCAACTATATGAGGCTTCAGTGGGAGGGACATTTGTAACTCTGTAAGGCTTGATTGGGAGAGGCATCTGTAACTATGTAAGGCTTCATTAGGAGGGGCATCTGTAACTATGTAAGGCTTGAGTAGGAGGGGCATCTGTAACTATGTAAGGCTTGAGTGGGAGGGGCATCTGTAACTATGTAAGGCTTGAGTGGGAGGGGCATCTATATAATTAGTAAGGCTTGAGATCTTAAAGACGTTTTGAAGAAATGATTATATGAAATATGCAACATAGAAGGGTAATAAATATAAATAAAGATGAAAGATTTAATTTCTAAATTATGGTAATAAATATAAATAAAGATGAAAGATTTAATTTCTAAATTATGGTAATAAATATAAATAAAGATGAAAGATTTAATTTCTAAATTATGGTAAGCCATAAAATCAGAATATTCATTGAAGATATAATTACTGTGCATTCTGTTGTTTTAGTTGGTTTTAGTTTTCATGGTATTTATGAAAGAATGACATTTTTGTTTGTCCTGAAATTTTGTCTGTTGAATTGAAGTGTTTTTTTCTCCATGGATGTTAATTGTTTGTTGGGTCTTTAAATTTGTAGTGACTTTAAAATTCAAGAAAAATCACTTTATAGTCAATCCAGAGTAGATTTTCTTGTTTCTTGTAGGAAACAAATATCTATGAAATTAAACTATGTGAAAAAGAGTATTGCCTATTTTATGTTAAAGATAACAAAATTTCATATCCACAAAAGAATTTATTTTCTCTCAAACCATATTTGTGATTTTTCGATGGGTTGTGCAACCTTTAAAAAATTCTTTAATTTGTGGGTTTGCCTTGAAAACTCGGCTTTTGCTGGCTAAGGTTGGAAAAGATTGAATGTTTTTGATAGAGTTTCCTAAATTTTATTTGAAATGAATATAGATGTAAGATTCTATATATAACATGACAAAACAAAACAAAAGACAGATTTGAAATGAATTGTAGTGGAAGCTGTTATGGCATGTTAATGCATTATTATATGTGTTACATGTATAAAAACATGGGTACATTATTGCTTATGACAGAGCAGTTTTTGTGATGAATTAGCTTGTTGTCATTTTTAACATTGTATATGTACATTATAGTGTTGTAATCTTCATGATATCAACTCTTTCTCAAGCGGTGAGAAAAAAACTGCATTCACTTGATGTAAAGGAACTGCAACGTGGTGTAATTGTTTGTTTATTTCTCTCTAGACTGATATCTGCATTTTACTGGATTTTTTTTTCCTTTCTCTCTAGACTGATATCTGCATTTTACTGGGGGGTGTGTGTGTCTCTCTAGACCGGTATCTGCATTTTTTATTGGGTTTTTTTTTCTGTCTAGACTGGTATCTGCATTTACTGGGGGGAGGGGAGTTCTCTCTTGACTGGTATCTGCATTTTACTTGTTTTTTCCCTGTTGACTGGTATCTGCATTTTACTTGGTTTTTTTCTCTCTCTCTCTCTAGACTGACGTCTGCATTTTACTGGGTTTTTCTCTCTCTAAACTGGTATCTGCATTTTCCGGGTTTTTTCTCTCTATAGACTGGTATCTGCATTTTATTGGGTTTTTTTTCTCTCTCTCTAGACTGGTATCTGCATTTTACTGGTTTTTTCTCTCTCTCTAGACTGATATCTGCATTTTACTGGTTTTTTTCTCTCTCTAGACAGGTATTTGCATTTTACTGGTTTTTTTTCTCTCTCTAGACTGATATCTGCATTTTACTGGGGGTTTTTTCTTCTCTTTAGACTGATATCTGCATTTTACTGGGTTTTTTTCTTCTCTTTAGACTGATATCTGCATTTTACTGGGTTTTTTCTCTCTAGACTGATATCTGCAAATTCTCAATGCAGATACAGTATGAGCAGGCTGAGTCTACTGAAATATTTGCTTCTCTACAGGAGAGAGAAAGACGGCGGCAGCATCTGATTCTGCTGAAGGCATTGGAACAGCGGAAAAAGCAGGAGGTATGTATATTTCAAATCTTGCTTTTAGTAGCCTTATTTCTCAGCCACGTGGCAGAAAAAGTCTTTGGAATTGCATTTGTCTCTGTACATTGAGTCAGTAATTTTGTTATTTTATTAGTAGTCTGAATCTTTGGTTGGTAATATTGGAAACTGTTAATCACTTGACTTGGTTTTCTTTGGCATGATTTAACCTTTGGCCTTTAACCTTTGGATTTAACCTTTCCAAAAGGGTTGTTGTTAGTTGGCATCAACATCATGGTTTCCTTGATACTGTTACTTGCACAGTGATGAAGCTTGGCCATAATTATTGTGAAAGGTACTGCGCTTCATAAAGACATTTATTCCATTGATTTTGCTGGGTATTTTAGTTTTTGCCTGGAAAGGCAGATGAGACATATCATTGTGTGGAATTCAGATATATTCAGTTTGTTATGCCTGTACTAAAAGATAATAAAATGTAATAATCTGTGGAATTAGAGTAGATTCTGTTTGTTGTGCCTGTACTATAAGGTAATGAAAATGTAATAATCTGTGGAATTAGAGTAGATTCTGTTTGTTGTGCCTGTACTATAAAGTAATGAAAATGTAGTAATTTGTGGAATTAGAGTTGATTCTGTTTGGCGTGCTTTACTAAACAGTAATGAAAGCATAGTATTGTGAGGAATTCTGGTAGATTCTGTTTGTCAGCATTTTTCATCATGGTTCACTGATGGTATCAATATTTTTCATCATGGGTCACCGATGGTATCAATATTTTAATTGAAAATGTCAAGCCTATTGATGGTGTCAAATATTAAGCTTATTGATGGTGTCAAATTTTAAGTCTATTGATGGTGTCAAATGTTAAGTCTATTGATGTTGTCAACTGTTATGTCTATTGATGCTGTCAAATGTTAAGCCTATTGATGGTGTTAACTCAAATTTGGTACATATCATGGTTGACAGATATTTTTCCAACTATTGTGATGAGAGAGAACTCTTAACTCTCTCTCTCTCTCTCTCTCTCTCTCTCTCTCTCTCTCTCTCTCTCTCTCTCTCTCTCTCTCTCTCTCTCTCTCTCTCTCTCTCTCTCTCTCTCTCTCTCTCTCTCTCTCTCTCTCTCTCTCTCACACACACACACACACATACACACACACACACACACACACATACCCCAAAATATAATTGTGATTTACATGTGTTACATTTATTTCACAGGAGAGAGAAAGACAAAAGGAAGAGAAATTAGCAGAGAAGAGAATGAGCAAAGAAAGAAAAATCGTGAGTATACAGATCACAGTGAGATATATATATATATATATATATATATATATATATATATATATATATATATATATATATATATATATATATATATATATATATGCATTTTACTGGGGTTATATACATACACACATATATAAACATATATACATAGACATTGTTCATTTTGCAAAGTTGCAAAGTGTTTAATATTATTTTGCATTGTATTCACCAATCTACACTAATTCAGAAGGTTGATACAAGTGACATCATTTTCTTTAATGTTAGAGGTCATTTGATGTAAAATGTTTTAATTAATTAATTAGGTGATCATTCAAATTAATCACAAAAAATATTTTTTTCTGTCTGCCTGGAACTTACTTTTAAATGATGTCTTTAATGATGTCCATTTGGTTATTCAAGTTTTCTTTTTTCAATACTCAAATGTCATTACATGAGGAATTCACTTTAATTTGTGTGTTACTGATTTTGACCGATATTGACCGATACTGATTTTGACCAATATTATGGTACTCAGTTGAAAATACCATCTATATCCAAGACAGTTATAAATTTGATTACAGTGGTTCTTTTACAATAGCATGGTTCATTGTTCTGTAATCTATTCAGGGTCACTTTATTGTGGGTTACCTACATGATGTATGCAAGATTAGCATAGTCTGCAAGGTTACCTTATGCTGGTGTAAATCTGTGATATATGCAAGTTTGCCTTATACTGGTATCTATTTGTGATATATGCAAGTTTGCCTTATACTGGTATCAATTTGTGATATATGCATGGTTACGTTATACTGGTATTCATTTGTGATATATGCAAGTTTGCCTCATACTGGTATCCATTTGTGATATATGCAAGGTTGCCTTATACTGGTTTAAATTTGTGATACATGCAAGGTTACCTTATACTGGTGTAAATCTGTGATATATGCAAGGCTGCTTTATATTGGTATAAATCTGTGATATATGCAAGCTTGCCTTATACTGGTATGCATTTGTGATAAATGCAAGGTTGCCATATACTGTTGTAAATTTGTGATATATGCAAGGTTGCTTTATACTGGGATACATAATATGGAAAATGCAGTCCAATCAGTTTTATGGGATGAACATTATATAGAGGTAGTCTTATAAGAAGCTGCTTTATAATGAGGGAAAGCACTGTGCTAGCATTAAAGCATTCATTGATAAAATTGCAAAATATGATGCCCTTAAAAATGAAAGACCTGATGTTAGTTTAGTGAGTAAAATATATTTTCATTTCATTCAGGAACAAAGAAGAATGGAGATAGTCCTGGCACAGGAGCTGAAGAAACCAAGAGAGGACATGGAGCTACGAGATCACAAGGTTTGTTCTTTTTTTGTTCTGATCCATAGAGTACGTAATTGGGATTACATACATACATACATACATACATACATGCATGCATGCATGCATGCATGCATGCATACATACATACATACATACATACATACATACATACATACATACATACATACATACATACATACATACACACACACATGCATGCATACATACATGCATGCATGCATGCCTGCCTGCCTGCATACAGACAGACACACACTATTTTATATCACGAATAGCTATTCCTGTCAAAAGCAAGCTTCTGAAAGATTGACCCAAACACAGCAGAGAATTATCAGGGAAGGGTGATGGGGTTGGATGCATAAGTCTGACATGAACAGAAACTTTCAAATTCCTAGAAAACTAGTGTCAGTGAAAACTTATCTGTATACACATTTAAAATATTGTACTATATATACATATGTTAGCCTGTTTGAAATGTAAATATATATATATATATATATATATATATATATATATATAATAATACAAATTATATGGCATTTATGTACGCGCGTACATAAATTTACATACAAAAACATGTGTCATTTTGGCTCATCGAGTTCTAAGTCTACACATTTTACAGCATCCGCAACAAGTTGTTAGAAACTAGTTGTAACAATAAATTTCAAGGTTTAATTCCTGTAGAAACAGGCATGTGAAGTTTTGTAAACACGGTTTCTGTATTTTACTTGTTTGTCTTGTCTATGTTCTGTATTTGCCTTTGATAAAGACTCATTAAGAGTTGAAAGTGTTTAGGCTAGAGTGATTCTAGTTTTGCACTGTTGCATGTCAGTTTTTTTGCATATATATATATATACATACATACATACATACATGCATGCATGCATGCATGCATACATGCATACATACATACATACATACATACATACATACATACATACATACATACATACATACATACATGCATACATACATGCATACATATATACATACATACATACATACATACATACATACATACATACATACATACATACATACATACATACATACATACAAACATACATACATACATACATACATACATACATACATACATACATACATACATACATACATACATACATACAAACATACATACATACATACATACATACATACATACATACATACATACATACATACATACATACATACATACATACATACATACATACATACATACATACATACATACATACATACATACATACATACATACATAAGTAAGCCTCTTACACATTAGCCTCTTTAAAACGTGTGTATATGTGTGTATTTGTCCCATATTTTAAACCTGAATATGGGTGTCTGTTTTTCTTGATAAATTTTTGCTTTTTAATTTGGGGGGAAAAAAATCCTTGGAATTTTCAGTTTAAAATGGGTACCCTGTTCCATTTTGATATGACTGTAATGCATGTAAATAGGAATACAGTTCTACAATATGATTGGTTAATTCGACATCAAGGCTACCCAGCCTGTCTTTAACCACCATATTGGTCTACTTTATAACATATACAATGTATACACATTTTAGCCTACTATATAACATATACAATGTATACACATTTTAGCCTACTTTATAACATATACTGTATACACACATTAACCTACTTTATAACGTGTACAATGTATACACATGTTAGCCTAATTTATAACATATACAATGTATACACATTTTAGCCTACTTTATAACACATACAATGTATACACATTTTAGCCTATTTTATAACATATACAATGTATACACATTTTAGCCTACTTTATAACATATACAATGTATACACATTTTAGCCTACTTTATAACACATACAATGTATACACATTGTAGCCTATTTTATAACACATACAATGTATACACATTTTAGCCTACTTTATAACACATACAATGTATACACATTTTAGCCTACTTTATAACATATTTAATGTATATACATGTTAGCCTACTTTATAACATATTTAATGTATATACATGTTAGCCTACTTTATAACACATACAATGTATATACATGTTGGCCTACTTTTATTGTTGAACAACTTGCTTATATTAAAACTGCTTTAAACTTTGCTACAGCCAATGCCAGAGTTCCCGCGACTCGAGGGAGTGAGGTTACAAGGAACAGCTTATGCTGATATTCTCATGGTCCTAGAATTTCTTCACAACTTTGCTGATGCCCTGGGATATGGTGAGAAAATCACTTTCATGCTACATCTACCTATTCATATATATGTTTATGTGCCTGTCATATTTATACCTATCTGTTGACTTATCAGTCTTTCTATCAACAAGTCTACAGACTAACCTACCCATCTGTGCTTCTATCTACAATCTACAGACTAACCTACCCATCTGTGCTTCTATCTACAAGTCTACAGACTAACATACCAATCTGTGCTTCTATCTACAAGTCTACAGACTAACCTACCCATCTGTGCTTCTATCTACAATCTACAGACTAACCTACCCATCTGCGCTTCTATCTACAAGTCTACAGACTAACATACCTATCTGTGCTTTCCTCTACAAGTCTGCAGACTAACCTACCCATCTGTGCTTCTCTGTCTACAAGTCTACGGACTACTCTACCCATCTGTGCTTCTATCTGCAAGTCTACAGACTGACCTACCCATCTGTGCTTCTATCTACAAGTCTACAGACTTACCTACCCATCTGTGCTTCTATCTGTAAGTATACAGACTAACCTACCCATCTATGCTTCTATCTGTAAGTATACAGACTGACCTACCCATCTGTGTTTCTATCTACAAGTCTACAGACTAACATATCCATCTGTGCTTCTATCTACAAGTCTACAGACTAACTGACCCATCTGTCCTTATCTATCTACAAGTCTACAGACTAACCTACCCATCTGTGGTTCTATCTACAAGTCTATAGACTACCTTACCCATCTGTGCTTCTATCTGCAAGTCTACAGACTGACCTACCCATCTGTGCTTCTATCTGCAGGTATACAGACTGACCTACCCATCTGTGCTTCTATCTACAAGTCTACAGACTAACATATCCATCTGTGCTTCTATCTACAAGTCTACAGACTAACCTACCCATCTGTGCTTATCTATCTACAAGTCTACAGACTAACCTACCCATCTGTGCTTCTATCTGCAAGTATACAGACTGACCTACCCATCTGTGCTTCTATCTACAAGTCTACAGACTAACATATCCATCTGTGCTTCTATCTGCAAGTCTACAGACTAACATACCAATCTGTGCTTCTATCTACAAGTCTACAGACTAACCTACCCATCGATCTGTTTCTCAATCAACAAATCTACAGACTGACCCACCAATCTATTTGTCCATAATTATATATTTGAACCTGATGGAATCTATGTTTTTGTGGATATACTTTGGTCTAGTTACCAATGTATCTAATATGCCAAATAAGAAACCATATCAGCCTACCATCTGCTGAAATCATCCAGCCAAGGGCATCCAGCCTTGTTTGGCTGGGGTCCAAAATACATAAAATGTTTAAGGTCACTGGTTGCATAAGCAAGAGCAGTTCTTTGTCCAAGGTTCCCACGGGTCATGGAAACCTGGAAAAGTTTTGGAATTTAAAAAATAAATTTCAATGGCCTTGAAAAGTAATGGATATTGTCAAAATCTTGCAAAGTTTTGGAAAAGTCATGGAATTTCTGACAAGGGAGTTAAATAACTTGATTACTTCAAATTTCTTTGAGCACATAGCACCAGTGAAATAAAACACAATAAAAAAGATACGATAGATAAATGGTTTCATTTCATATAACAAGAGTAAGTTCCTCTAACAGTAGATAGATGTCATTATTTATATTAATTTACTTCACAATGCAAGATAGTGTGGTCCTTGAGTTTTGTGAAATGGCCCTGGAAAAGTTTTGGAAATGTCATGGAATTTGTTTTTGTTAAATCTGCAGGAACCCTGTTTGTCACTAATTATAGGGATTAATGCATATTTTCAAAAGGGCTGCCTACATGGGCAATATTGAGGAATGGGATGGATGCAGGTGTTGGGTTGGGCACTCCTAATGTAATCCATTTATCCATCTTTGGGTTGGACATGCCATTTATCTATCTTTGGGATGGACACGCCATTTATCCATCTTTGGGTTAGACATGCCATTTATCCATCTTTGGGTTGGACACGCCATTTTTCCATCTTTGTTGCTTTGTTGAAAATTGATCTGGATATTTGAATGAAAATCACAAATATTCATCTTAAAGGTCAAAGGTGATACTTTAACATTTTTCTTTTCATTTCTCTTTTTACTTCCATTAGATGATTAATAGTTGTTATACAAAAGTTATCAAGTGTAAAGAAGAAATACTAATTTAAATTGAAGTATACAATGCTGGTACTTCCTCTTAGCTGTGATATCCCACCTATCAATGACACCAACTGGAAATGACATACATTTATCCACACAAGACAACATACACGCCACTTGTTATCGAAAAATAAAACACTAAACTATGGATAGGGAACATTTAGATGAAATTATTGAAAACTAATCAATGCTCAGGACAAGTGGTCTCACATAGCAGTGGTCTTTCAAGACAGGTTTCACTATATCAGTGCATGAATGGCGGGTTATATAAGGGTGCGGGCTATATCACAATTTTTTTACACATAATAATATTTCAATATATTGTTTGAAAAACAACTACATAACTTATATATTGTTCTAGTTTTGTTTTGCTAGGGTTGGATATTATGGCTACTACGGTGACTTTACAACAACTTACGGTATCGGGACCAAATCAACATTTCGGGATAAAAACTTAAAATTTTGTATCCGTCATGTTTTTATAATCAATATTTTCTGTTTTCAATTGAAATAACTACCTAATTTTACATATTTGGAATTAATTAATATTTTCATGATAAAAATTAAAAACACGTGTTTTGTTGTTTACTTGTTGACTTGTCTCAAAAAGACCGCTTCCGATGGTTGAAAACAAAGACGTAATAAATAGCAAAGATGAAGACGAACACGTTTTCGTGGATTCATCTTCTCCAACGTTCCTTTTTCTTTTCTCCAACCTCGGATTACACTCTCATCAATATCAAATTTTCTGCCTGTGGCTCTATTGCCGTGCACTTCAGCATACGCAATGGCAGTTAGCTTGAAGTCGGCTGTGTAAGACTTTCTTTTCTGCATTTTTTAAATTAAACAGAAAGAAATTATTTAAACTCGAATCTACACTTCACAAGAATACACTTCACAAGAATACAATATTATTTAGAAATGTCCGTGTTTATGTAGCCTGTAGTTGAGGCACAGCTCCTATAGACAGCCTACGCACACAAGCACTGTGTACCGTGTTTTTTGCTGACTTTTTTTGAGCATAGGTCATCGGCTTACTTTGATGATGGCGCCGCTAAAGGCTCCAGTTGAAGGGTCAAACAAATACCTGTTTGTTATTGCTGCGGCAACTTCAGATAATTGTAGAACATTGAAACAGATTTGTTTTATTTGTTTAGTATATATCAGTGCTTCAAAGGTAATCAGTTCTCTTTGAAGTGTCAGCAAACGTATTTTTTCTTCTTCCATCTGGTATTTGTTTTTAAATTAGTGTCATCTGCTTGACTGTACTCATTTTATGTTTCCGCCTTCTGCGGATTCGGATTTTAACTAGTCCGTTGCATAAAGTAATAAGGCCAGATATCATCATTAGCGGATTATGATATAACAGTGCACTGTTAGTGTGGTTTGTCAGTATGAGACAAGGACTTGTTATTTTAACAATATATTCCAGTACATTGTTTCCTGTCATGGTGCCTTTGATTTTGTCACCAAAACGGAAAACAGAATCGCAGTTTGCTACATCAGCGAAGCCCCATGATCCTGTAATTTATTTCATTTCCGATTGTAGCTGTATAAATATATCTATGGTTGCGGGTTATACAAAGGTGCGGGTTATGCCAACAATTTTTTACACAAAACCCCAAAACCCGCGGGCTATATGAGGGTGCGGATTATCTGCGTGTGCGGGATATATGCGCGAAAATACGGTACATGATATTCCCATCTAATTCTATGATTTTGTTATCTGATTATCTGACATAAGCTGTACAGTCTGTACACTACAGTCAGGCATCAGTTAAGTATTTCTTTTGTATTTGTGGATATCTTTTTTTTTTCTTTAATAAATTTTGCATGATGATAAAGGAAAGAATAAAAGATGACAATGCATGGTTAGTTTCATTCATTTTATTTTTTTATATAAGTGCTTTGTTTATCTATGTTACTGTATCTTGCAGTGGGCACAAATTCCACACAAAATTATTTCATTTCTTAAGTCTTTGGATGTTATATCTTGATGAAAAAGTTCCACCACAAGTTCTATGACAGAACAAAAAAATTATTTTATCGTGTCCCTATATATACGATAAACACACGCACGCACACACATAAATGACAAACTCTTCAGACTTGTACACCTAAAAATGATAATTTTCCTAAAGTAATACCTCATATTTCTTTTTTAAAATACTTTTGAGTTCATATAATAATGCTAAATACAGAGTTTGATCAAAGTCTACACTCTGCATGTTAAAAAAGGATTATGATTATTTTAATATTTGCAGTAACATTACTCTATTGTAATCCATTATTAGATATATTTTACTTACGCTCTTTCTATCTCTCTTATCATATGCACCATAAAACTTTTAACCGCTTCAGTGGCCTAGTGGTTAGAGCATCCACTGTGGAAGTCGGAGGTCGTGGGTTTGATCCCCGGCCGAGTCATACCAAAGACTTAAAAAAATGGTACTAAGAGCTGCTTTGACTTGACACTCAGCATAAAGAGGTTAGTGTTAGGACTGGTCGGCCTGGTGTCAGGATAATGTGACTGGGTGGGACAGTATGCTACATGTCTGCAGCATGATGCCCCAGTGCTAGACATCACTATAATTGCCTCACTGCAGACATCGTAGTGATATGACTGAAAAATAAACCTAAAACTTTCAATGTTATTCAAGAGGATTTAGAATTTTTCAAATCCCTTACCCTATTCTACACCTTCAATCCACTTTTTAATGTGGTAAACATAGTCTTTTGAAAGAAGAAAGAACCATTTTTTCCGTCATGTATATCTTTTGGTTCTATCGATATGCAACACAGTACACTCTATTTGCTGTACAAAAGTATGATCGTAAGATATATCACATATTTACGTGGGGAAATTAAACACTTGAATGGCTAGGTTGAATATTAAGGATAAATGTATGTAATATCTATTTTTGGCATGTGGAAACTACCGATTGTTTACAGAGATTGCTAAATAATTTTTTTCTTTGTAAAAAGCTGATTTTTAAATGTAATCAAACAATTTGATATTGTGCATACAGAACAAATGCTTTCTTAATGACTATAATAGCATCACACATTTGTACAATTTTGTAAAGTTTTCATTGTTTACTCTGTATTTTTGAAAAGAGATTTCTTAATATTTTTGTGAAATGACATGATGAATGGATAGTTTAAATGCTGAATCATTTTTTTCTACCGTTATTGTACTGCGTTTGATTTATTATGTTTATTTCAGACAAGACGACCCTGCCAACATTGAAAGGTCTACAGGATGGTGTTTTAAACAGATCTGAGGATGATAATGATGATTATCTTGCTCTTGTTTCCCATCTGTTAAAATATGCCGTAGATGATCCTGGTGTTTCAAATCCAAAAGAGGTATAAAGGTCTTATTGTATTTAAAAATGGTAAAACAGTCGAACACAAAACATTATATGTACTGCATTTTCAGTGTATTGGCATTAAAAACAAGGTTTTTAATTTCATTTTGGTTAGAAGATTTATAAATGAAAGGCTACTTGTATGTTCATAATTCTAAAATTAATTATTTAGTTTTTTTTAATTTCTTCAAACATCAAACAATTTTTTTTGCAGGCAGTAACCAAGTTGGGACAAAAAATTGCAGATGTTGAGATCAATGAGTCAGTTGTGCCAGAAATTCTGAGAATCTTTATGGTTGCCAGAAATGGTAAAGAAAATGAGGTGAGATTCAAAACTACATTGGTTGTTGACTGCATCTGTATGTCAACTTCAACTTGACATAAGCAGGCTCGAGAGTTAGGAGTTTGGGTATATCTGTGAATGCCAGGATTTAGAGTTAGGAGTTTGGGCATATGGGTAAATGCCAGGATTTAGAGTTAGGAGTTTGGGTATATCTGTGAATGCCAGGATTTAGAGTTAGGAGTTTGGGTATATCTGTGAATGCCAGGATTTAGAGTTAGGAGTTTGGGCATATGGGTAAATGCCAGGATTTAGTGTTAGGAGTTTGGGTATATCTGTGAATGCCAGGATTTAGAGTTAGGAGTTTGGGTATATCTGTGAATGCCAGGATTTAGAGTTAGGAGTTTGGGCATATGGGTGAATGCCAGGATTTAGAGTTAGGAGTTTGGGTATATCTGTGAATGCCAGGATTTAGAGTTAGGAGTTTGGGTATATCTGTGAATGCCAGGATTTAGAGTTAGGAGTTTGGGCATATGGGTGAATGCCAGGATTTAGAGTTAGGAGTTTGGGTATATCTGTGAATGCCAGGATTTAGAGTTAGGAGTTTGGGCATATGGGTAAATGCCAGGATTTAGTTAGGAGTTTGGGCATATGGGTGAATGCCAGGATTTAGAGTTAGGAGTTTGGGCATATGGGTAAATGCCAGGATTCAGAGTTAGGAGTTTGGGCATATGGGTTAATTCCTGGGTTCAATGTTTAACAAGATAACCGGTTTGAATTTCGGATTTAGAACACTTTGATGGTGATACCAATACAATGTTTATTGATGAATGACTCAAATGAATAAAGAATTTTGATTATTATGTGCATATATAAGATCCATATATTGGACAAAATTAGCACAATCCGCACGAACATAATAATGTAACATAAATGTTAATGCAAGTAAATGACCTTACACAGTACAGGGACAAAGGTTAATGGTTCACAGTAATTTCACATGACGAAAAGAATGATGTGCTTTACTGAAATAGTAAAAATGATTCACGGTAATTTCATACGACGAAAAGAATGATGTGTTTTATTCAAATAGTAAAATGATGTATTCACTCAAATAGTGGAATATGTGTGTGTGATGTGTGATTTGGATTTTTAATGCAGCATTAACAGTGTGTGTGTGATTAGGATTTTTAACATAGCTTTAACAGTGTGTGTGTGATTAGGATTTTTAACATAGCTTTAACAGTGTGTGTGTGATTAGGATTTTTAACATAGCTTTAACAGTGTGATGTGTGATTAGGATTTTTAACATAGCTTTAACAGTGTGTGTGTGATTAGGATTTTTAACATAGCTTTAACAGTGTGTGTGATTAGGATTTTTAACATAGCTTTAACAGTGTGTGTGATTAGGATTTTTAACATAGCTTTAACAGTGTGTGTGTGATTAGGATTTTTAACATAGCTTTAACAGTGTGTGTGTGATTAGGATTTTTAACATAGCTTTAACAGTGTGTGTGTGATTTGGATTTTTAACATAGCTTTAACAGTGTGTGTGTGATTAGGATTTTTAACATAGCTTTAACAGTGTGTGTGTGATTAGGATTTTTAACATAGCTTTAACAGTGTGTGTGTGATTAGGATTTTTAACATAGCTTTAACAGTGTGTGTGTGATTAGGATTTTTAACATAGCTTTAACAGTGTGTGTGTGATTTGGATTTTTAACATAGCTTTAACAGTGTGTGTGTGATTAGGATTTTTAACATAGCTTTAACAGTGTGTGTGTGATTAGGATTTTTAACATAGCTTTAACAGTGTGTGTGTGATTAGGATTTTTAACATAGCTTTAACAGTGTGTGTGTGATTAGGATTTTTAACATAGCTTTAACAGTGTGATGTGTGATTAGGATTTTTAACATAGCTTTAACAGTGTGTGTGTGATTAGGATTTTTAACATAGCTTTAACAGTGTGTGTGTGATTAGGATTTTTAACATAGCTTTAACAGTGTGTGTGTGATTAGGATTTTTAACATAGCTTTAACAGTGTGTGTGTGATTAGGATTTTTAACATAGCTTTAACAGTGTGTGTGTGATTAGGATTTTTAACATAGCTTTAACAGTGTGATGTGTGATTAGGATTTTTAACATAGCTTTAACAGTGTGATGTGTGATTAGGATTTTTAACATAGCTTTAACAGTGTGTGTGTGATTAGGATTTTTAACATAGCTTTAACAGTGTGTGTGATTAGGATTTTTAACATAGCTTTAACAGTGTGTGTGTGATTAGGATTTTTAACATAGCTTTAACAGTGTGTGTGTGATTAGGATTTTTAACATAGCTTTAACAGTGTGTGTGATTAGGATTTTTAACATAGCTTTAACAGTGTGTGTGTGATTAGGATTTTTAACATAGCTTTAACAGTGTGTGTGTGATTTGGATTTTTAACATAGCTTTAACAGTGTGTGTGTGATTAGGATTTTTAACATAGCTTTAACAGTGTGTGTGTGATTAGGATTTTTAACATAGCTTTAACAGTGTGTGTGTGATTAGGATTTTTAACATAGCTTTAACAGTGTGTGTGTGATTAGGATTTTTAACATAGCTTTAACAGTGTGTGTGTGATTAGGATTTTTAACATAGCTTTAACAGTGTGATGTGTGATTAGGATTTTTAACATAGCTTTAACAGTGTGTGTGTGATTAGGATTTTTAACATAGCTTTAACAGTGTGTGTGTGATTAGGATTTTTAACATAGCTTTAACAGTGTGTGTGTGATTAGGATTTTTAACATAGCTTTAACAGTGTGTGTGTGATTAGGATTTTTAACATAGCTTTAACAGTGTGATGTGTGATTAGGATTTTTAACATAGCTTTAACAGTGTGTGTGTGATTAGGATTTTTAACATAGCTTTAACAGTGTGTGTGTGATTAGGATTTTTAACATAGCTTTAACAGTGTGATGTGTGATTAGGATTTTTAACATAGCTTTAACAGTGTGTGTGTGATTAGGATTTTTAACATAGCTTTAACAGTGTGTGTGTGATTAGGATTTTTAACATAGCTTTAACAGTGTGATGTGTGATTAGGATTTTTAACATAGCTTTAACAGTGTGTGTGTGATTAGGATTTTTAACATAGCTTTAACAGTGTGTGTGTGATTAGGATTTTTAACATAGCTTTAACAGTGTGTGTGTGATTAGGATTTTTAACATAGCTTTAACAGTGTGTGTGTGATTAGGATTTTTAACATAGCTTTAACAGTGTGTGTGTGATTAGGATTTTTAACATAGCTTTAACAGTGTGTGTGTGATTAGGATTTTTAACATAGCTTTAACAGTGTGTGTGTGATTAGGATTTTTAACATAGCTTTAACAGTGTTTTCAGTCATATAGCTATGATTTCTGCAGTGTGGCAGTTTATAGTGATGCCTAGCACTTGGGCATTATGTCGTAGACATGTAGCATGATGTCCCACCCATACACCAGGCTGACCAGTCCTAACACTAACCTCTTAATGCTGAGTGCTGCCAAGCAAGGCAGCTGTTAGTACCAATTTTTGTAAGACTTTGGTACGACTTGGCAGGAGATCAAACCCATGACCTTCCGCATCTGAGGCAGATGTTCTAAACACTAGGCCACCAGAGCGGTCTAGTGAAAAAAGAGGTACTTTATACAAATAGTAAAATGATATAGCAAAGGGACAGATACAAAATATCTTTACACTCCCAAAACACTGGGTATTACAAACTCCTAAAATTAGCCCACAGTTACCAGGTTACCAGTCATAATGATCAATCAAACAGTCAAACAGCCACCATTACAGGTAGTCACGAACCACCTTGGTCAATCAAGCAATCAGCACCCACCAATCGGTCAGCAATGCCTGATCACCTGCTACTCAACCAGCAACACACTTTTCATTTAGCTGTACGGCTTCCTTGGTCAGTTTTACAACTGCTCTGGTCAACTTTTATGGTCAACTCTATAGCTGGTATCTCGTTGACTAGAATCAACTGAAATTAAATCTAACAACATATACTAAGAATGACATGAGCATATACGATAATACATAATGACTTTAGATATTGTAAGCTTACATTATGGGCACAACATTATAAAGCAATAAAAAGGTTCAGAAGCAAACCTACCTGTGTCAGATAAGAATATGGTGAGGCATTTATTCAAAGTCATTATAGTCCTACATCGTCTGTGCATTTGATGAATAGTTTTTTCCCATCAAAAGCAATTAACACATGCAGCATAGGATGAACCGAACTCATTCTTTTGAGACATGATTTTCTCATTTTAAAGCGGAATTTTGCTTTTTCCTGACTTGAATCAGATTTTTCTTGATAAAGTCCATTTTTTTATATCATCTACAATCTGTTTCGTCCCATTCCAACCCTTGTAATTATTTGTTCCATATATTAGTTAGCAAACAACTCTTGTAAAGAGTAATCTGATTAGTCAAAGGTTTAAATTCACACAATCTTCAAGTAATGGAAACATATGGCAATGGAAATAAGAAGCATGCTTGTAAAATATGGCATCCCAAGGGAGACCATGACACAAAATTTTTAGATAAAGGTTTAAAAAATGGAAATGGGAATGGCTGGAGCGAAAGTTGACGGAAATTTAGTTGGTCAGTTTATAAGAAGTCTGAATGCTAAGGGCATGGTATTTTGTGACATCTGCAATAAATATCTGAATTACGGTAATCACAGTTTGGAACAGCACCTTCAAAAGAAGCTGCATACAGAAAAATTGAAACTCAGAAGGCATCTGGAACAAATGCATTTAATTACTATAAGAAAGATTTCTTGCATGAAAGAGCAGATGTAGCCCTCTATCCGTATTTGTGCACTACATGTCACCAATACAAGCACCAGCTTAAAAGGAAAATGGCTCTCATTGAAAAGAAAAAGAAATGATTGCACATTGAGCAAAAAAAATCAGTGGTGACAAAAAGGAAGGCATAATAAATCTTTGGCAAAGCTGCAAAAAGAGCTCTACATGCATATCAACAGGTTGTATCCATTGGAAAAAAAGAGAAGTGAATGTATGGGATTATTTGTATATAGTTGATCCATTTGGTGTTTATTTTACAGATTTGTTAAAAAAGAGAGAAGTATAATATATTTGTTGCAAAAATTGACAAGTTGACAAATTATTGTGACTTAATTAAGCATATATAGAATAGTATTGAAAAACACATTCATGTGACAATTAATATTGTGAAATTATTGAAAGTCGAGTTGAACATTTTTAGCAAGTTTATTAGTTTTTCAATTGATTATTTAAGTTTATTTTATGATCATAAGTTGCACAAGGAGCTGTATTTTATGAGTGTAAAATCCATTTTTTGCCAGTGGCTTTCAGGCCCCTGAACTCCCTATCAGGGGCACTGTCCCTCTAGAGCTCATAGGGGGAGGACCCCAAAGCCCCACTTAAAAAATTTCAGCTAGTTTTATGGATGACCACAATCAAGTCGGATAGCTATCCATCAACAATTTTAAGGTATGGCTATGTTAAAATCTTTTATAGTCACATATCTTCTAGATTAATGTCTATATTCAGCTACATATTTTTTATTTCTGTTGCAGGTGAGTTTAAAGCTCCAGACCCAGCCCTTAGAAGCCTTCACTGTTATGGAGAGAGCCTCTATCCTGGCCTTTCTTGTCAATGAGCTGATCTGCAGCAGAAACATCACAGGGTAAGGATGTTTACATATCTGCCAAGCAGTATGACTGTTAATCAACTATTGCACAGCAGAGTTCCATTCACCTGCTGACCAATCTAATAACCCAAATCGGTTGGATGTCATTGCGTTTTTTTGCAGAAGCAGTCAAGTGGCCAGGATTCAGTTGGTTCACATAAAGCTTATTCTGTGTTTTCACTATTAATTTTATTAATTGCATATTTGCTAAACAAATACTAGCCACAGATGTAGGGATCCAGTAAAGAAAGATTCAAATCCACAGATTTACTGATACAGTAAACAAACTACTATCCGCAAATTTAGAGATCCAATAAACAGATTTCAGACCACAAGTTATGGAGATCCAGTAAACAAATGTTCATCTTGTGGAAAAAAATTGTTCCACTTATTAAAGCCACAATTTTATGTATCCTGGAAATCATCATTCTTTGCAGACAAAATAACAAAATTGACACCCATGTAAATACATTAAATTGTAGTATTACGGTATATAATTGTGAAAAATTAATCACATGCTGAAAATAACTCATTAGTCACCGTGATCTGTTAAAGTAGATTTTAACAAATTTAAATCGCATTTTAATTTGCATTCTAAAACAGTCATGTTGATTTTAAATACCAAGAGTTTTTATTATAAATGATAAATATATTTTAAAAAAACAATGCATTTTGCTGCTACATATAATGTCTAAATATCCTGAGATTTTTTAACATCGCTGTAGGTTTACAGTTCATGATTTTGCTTTGTTCTTTAACTTTCTAGTCATGACAGCTTACTTGTTGGTAACTTGAAGCACATGCAGCGCATTAGACCTGCAAGAATATTAACAAAACAAACAGACACAGAATTTTTGTCAAATAGATGATTTCAGGTCATGGTGCAAGTCGCAAATTTTGGATCCTGTTTTTTGCAACACTCAGCTGACAGGTTGATTATCAATCAGAATCTTATATCATTATTTCAGGGAGATAGAGAAACATTTGGATCACATTGGAGGTATCAGAAGAAATAAGTGGGTCGTTGAAGGAAAGTTACGAAGGTTAGTAGAGGTTCTCATCCTATTTCATTGATTTTGCATCTGTTTAACCAGCTGTTGAATTTCCACAATGAAGCAATAAGTTGTATTTTAGAATTGATTGGAAATCTTCTAAATTCTTCTCATTTTCAAACTTCGGATTCTCCAACTTGTTACCGTCTAAAAGATAACACATATATCATGTTATTACACGAAACTACTTTACTACATGATGTGAAAACATGATGCAAATGTGAGCATTAAGCCTGCATCTCCTGTTACTGTGTTATTTGAACCATTGTACCATTTTGTACATGTTTGTTTTCTATTTTTATGTTTGAGAGTAAAATCTGATCTTTATATTATTATTATTTTCTGTGGAATAGTTTGGTTTTTTTTTAACATGTTTTAGTATGAAGACTGTGAAGCCATGTGAGCAACTGTAGGTGATCTTCAGCATTTACTAGATCTTTGTCTATATCTGTATCAATGAATCATCCAAATTTGATAAATATAAAAAATATCGCTGTTGCCAATAGTGATATCTGAGTCGGTATCTGGTTTATTACAGCCTTCATAGTCATAATTCGAATCGTCCAAACTCAAGAATTTTCTGAATGAACATCTTTTGTTGAGAATCTGATCCAGGTTTTTTAAATATATGATGATGACTGTATCTTAACTAGCAATTACACCATGTGTTGTTATGGTCATTTACCTCAATCCCTGTAGTTTCTCAAACAGGGTTTTCTGCAAATGCTTACTATGATAACCAGAAAGAATGCCCAATATTTACTAGTCAGCATCGAAACACACTTGTGCGTGAATCAAATGGAGGTGTCCAATAGGACTTAATGAGATTAAGGGTTACAGAAAAACTAACTTGAACAAAATTATTATTTTCAAACAGGTTGCGAGTTTTACAAACCAAGAAGTTTAAAAAGAATACAATAAACCCATCTGCTGTTGAAATGGACAACACCAGTACAATGGGTGATACCAGCATTATGGGTGATGACAGCATGATGACAACCCAGACAAAGGATAACAGCGATGATGAGGAAAAGGACAATAATGATAATGATGAAAATGATAATGAAAGTGGTAATGAAAGTGATTCTATAAATGCAGGCAAAGATGCAGTCAATGGATCTGAAGTGGAGGTATCAGCTCTGAATAAACTTTTAAATTTTGTATGAAAAAGAACAAAAAAGAATACATAATATCATTAATTATTGTAGTGTAGAAAGTTGAAATTGAGACATTTCACTTATTAAAATATTTGGGTAATTTCAATAATCTTTCATTAGGCTTTCTTCCACATTGAATAAGGGAATTAGTTTTTGATAAATTGGGAAACTGATTTTGTTTCTTGTCTTGAGCATTCTCAATTTATGTCAGATACTGCTTTGATGGCCTAGTGGTTAGAATGTCCACCATGGATGCAGAAGATTGTGGGTTTAATCCCAGGCCGAGTCATACCAAAGACTTACAAAATGGTACTAACAGCTGCCTCGTTTGGCATTTAGCATTAAGAGGTTAGTGTTAGGACTGGTCGGCCTTGTGTCAGGATAATGTTACTGATTGGGACATCATGATGCATGTCTGTGGAATGATACCCCAGTGCTAGACATCACTGTAAACTGCCTCACTGCAGACATCTTAGCGATATGACTGATTTTTTTTTTTAAAGCTACGTTTAAAATCCAAATCAAACACACAATTTCTTTAAGCATCAAAAGCATACTAAACAAATATAATATTTTCATTGACAACCCCAAAATAAATGTTTAAAACTGAAATGCAATATGTTTAGCTTAAAATCTTAACAGCTGTTTGATGCTTGGTGTGTTTGTTAATAATGATTTTCTTTAAATATATAACAAAATTTCCAACGCATTTCATTTGCCTTATGTAATAAAGTTTGCAAATAGTTTTGCATTAAGGCATTAATGTAATAAAGTATGCAAACAGTTTTACATTAAGGCATTAATGTAATAAAGTATGCAAATAGTTTTACATTAAGACATTAATCAGTAAGGTCATTGATAAGGGCTGCATTTCATTTGCCTTTGTAATAAAGTATGCAAACAGTTTTACATTAAGGCATTAATGTAATAAAGTATGCAAACAATTTTACATTAAGGCATTAATCAGTAAGGTCATTGATAAGGGCTGCATTTCATTTGCCTTAGGTACTAAAGTATGCAAACAGTTTTAATTTAAGACATTAATCAGTAAGAAGGTCATTGGTAAGGGCTGCAGACACAGAGGTTTACATCAAAGCATAAAACAATTTGTGTATTCATCATCAGACATGCAGTCTAATTTTTATGTCATGATGGATGCCAAGTAATCTGTATTAATATTTTGTATTTAAGATTTGTATTGATGTTTTTGCATGTTATATACAGGTGGGTGGGGGTTTGGCACTTACTCTATCAACATGGGTAATGTGTGGAGTTCTGCAGAACACTTGTTGTCACAGAACACTTGTTGTAACAGAACACTTGTTGACACAGAACACTTGTCACTAATTTGTGCTTACCATTGTAGGAGGATGATCCCCAAACTGCTGAAGAATGCGAAAAGCAGATTGACAAGTTACAGAAGGTCAGTATCTTAAGAAATCAAGATTCGTTTTACTTCTGAGGCCTGAATATCTCATTGGTAATGACAACAAACTTGTGACTTTGTTAATACCCATGCATTTTGTATTAATGTAGATGTCAGACAGGTGATTGATTTTAGTCTATATTTCCAGGTCAGCTTCCCATGCATTTTGTATTAATGTAGATGTCAGACAGGTTATTGATCATAGTCCATATTTCCAGGTCAGCTTCCCATGCATTTTGTATTAATGTAGATGTCAGACAGGTTATTGATCATAGTCCATATTTCCAGGTCAGCTTCCCATGCATTTTGTATTAATGTAGATGTCAGACAGGTGATTGATTTTAGTCTATATTTTCTGGTCAGCTTCCCATGCATTTTGTATTAATGTAGATGTCAGATAGGTGATTGATCATAGTCCATATTTCCAGGTCAGCTTCCCATGCATTTTGTATTAATGTAGATGTCAGACAGGTGATTGATTTTAGTCTATATTTTCTGGTCAGCTTCCCATGCATTTTGTATTAATGTAGATGTCAGACAGGTTATTGATCATAGTCCATATTTCCAGGTCAGCTTCCCATGCATTTTGTATTAATGTAGATGTCAGACAGGTGATTGATTTTAGTCTATATTTTCTGGTCAGCTTCCCATGCATTTTGTATTAATGTAGATGTCAGATAGGTGATTGATCATAGTCCATATTTCCAGGTCAGCTTCCCATGCATTTTGTATTAATGTAGATGTCAGACAGGTGATTGATTTTAGTCTATATTTTCTGGTCAGCTTCCCATGCATTTTGTATTAATGTAGATGTCAGACAGGTGATTGATCATAGTCCATATTTCCAGGTCAGCTTCCCATGCATTTTGTATTAATGTAGATGTCAGACAGGTGATTGATTTTAGTCTATATTTCCAGGTCAGCTTCCCATGCATTTTGTATTAATGTAGATGTCAGACAGGTGATTGATTTTAGTCTATATTTTCTGGTCAGCTTCCCATGCATTTTGTATTAATGTAGATGTCAGACAGGTTATTGATCATAGTCCATATTTCCAGGTCAGCTTCCCATGCATTTTGTATTAATGTAGATGTCAGACAGGTGATTGATCATAGTCCATATTTCCAGGTCAGCTTCCCATGCATTTTGTATTAATGTAGATGTCAGACAGGTGAATGATTTTAGTCTATATTTTCTGGTCAGCTTCCCATGCATTTTGTATTAATGTAGATGTCAGACAGGTTATTGATCATAGTCCATATTTCCAGGTCAGCTTCCCATGCATTTTGTATTAATGTAGATGTCAGACAGGTTATTGATCATAGTCCATATTTCCAGGTCAGCTTCCCATGCATTTTGTATTAATGTAGATGTCAGACAGGTGATTGATCATAGTCCATATTTCCAGGTCAGCTTCCCATGCATTTTGTATTAATGTAGATGTCAGACAGGTGATTGATTTTAGTCTATATTTTCTGGTCAGCTTCCCATGCATTTTGTATTAATGTAGATGTCAGACAGGTTATTGATCATAGTCCATATTTCCAGGTCAGCTTCCCATGCATTTTGTATTAATGTAGATGTCAGACAGGTGATTGATCATAGTCCATATTTCCAGGTCAGCTTCCCATGCATTTTGTATTAATGTAGATGTCAGACAGGTGATTGATTTTAGTCTATATTTTCTGGTCAGCTTCCCATGCATTTTGTATTAATGTAGATGTCAGACAGGTGATTGATCATAGTCCATATTTCCAGGTCAGCTTCCCATGCATTTTGTATTAATGTAGATGTCAGACAGGTGATTGATTTTAGTCTATATTTTCTGGTCAGCTTCCCATGCATTTTGTATTAATGTAGATGTCAGACAGGTGATTGATTTTAGTCAATATTTCCAGGTCAGCTTCCCATGCATTTTGTATTAATGTAGATGTCAGACAGGTGATTGATCATAGTCCATATTTCCAGGTCAGCTTCCCATGCATTTTGTATTAATGTAGATGTCAGACAGGTGATTGATTTTAGTCTATATTTTCTGGTCAGCTTCCCATGCATTTTGTATTAATGTAGATGTCAGACAGGTGATTGATCATAGTCCATATTTCCAGGTCAGCTTCCCATGCATTTTGTATTAATGTAGATGTCAGACAGGTGATTGATTTTAGTCTATATTTTCTGGTCAGCTTCCCATGCATTTTGTATTAATGTAGATGTCAGACAGGTGATTGATTTTAGTCAATATTTCCAGGTCAGCTTCCCATGCATTTTGTATTAATGTAGATGTCAGACAGGTGATTGATCATAGTCCATATTTCCAGGTCAGCTTCCCATGCATTTTGTATTAATGTAGATGTCAGACAGGTGATTGATTTTAGTCTATATTTCCAGGTCAGCTTCCCATGCATTTTGTATTAATGTAGATGTCAGACAGGTGATTGATTTTAGTCAATATTTCCAGGTCAGCTTCCCATGCATTTTGTATTAATGTAGATGTCAGACAGGTGATTGATCATAGTCCATATTTCCAGGTCAGCTTCCCATGCATTTTGTATTAATGTAGATGTCAGACAGGTGATTGATTTTAGTCTATATTTTCTGGTCAGCTTCCCATGCATTTTGTATTAATGTAGATGTCAGACAGGTGATTGATTTTAGTCTATATTTCCAGGTCAGCTTCCCATGCATTTTGTATTAATGTAGATGTCAGATAGGTGATTGATTTTAGTCTATATTTTCTGGTCAGCTTCCCATGCATTTTGTGTTAGATGTCAGTCAGGTGATTGCTTTTAGTTCCTTCGGACATCTTGTCCTCTAAAGCAGATTGTTTTGTTTATAGCTTCATGTTAATCTACTTGATTCTGATTCATTGTCATTTGAAGACAGTGCTAAAGAATTCCTATTTTTTCACAAAGAAGAATCGATGTTGTAGCAACAACAGTATTGACTCACGTTAGTACTCTAGAAAAATAGCATCTTGGAAGTAACTAGAATAATTGCATTGTTTTTGTTCACAATTAAAAGTCATATGTATATATATATATATATATGCTTTTGTCTGAGAAGGGGATTCTTTGGTCACAACTGTTTATTGCCTTTAAAATTATTTGCCCCAAATCAACCAGGAAATCTTCAAAATAGTACCCCAAAAAAGTGAATTAACAATATTAATTATATTTAGATAGAAAACACAAATTTGTTAATGTTAATGTAATAAGGAAAAATAGAAATTCTAATTTATGAAGGTTCAGGAAATTTTTCTGTGAGTAATGGTTGAAACTAAAAAGACACTCATTGTTTCTTGCCTGGACTTAAGGTTTGTGTGTCAGTCATATATCATCGGTCTTGTATCGGCCGTCAGCATTTTCTTCAGCTTATTCTCAAAACTAATTTACCAGATTTTGATCAGAATTTGACAGAAAATGTCTTGGTGTGAAAGCCATACAATTTTAACTGACAGCACTTGCCTATAAAAATTGTGGAAACAAATGTTAAAAAAAACCTTAACCTTTTGATATCTCCAAAACACTTCAACAAAATTTGAGTTTTATAAAAATGATTCTATTCTGCAGTTAGTGGTTAGAACATCCACTGCAGAAGCGGGAGGTCATCGGTTCGATCCCTGGCCGAGTCATACCAAAGTCTTACAAAAATGGTACTAACAGCTGCCTCGTTTGGCACTTGGCATTAAGAGGGTAGTGTTAGGACTGGTCAGCCTGGTGTCTGGGTGGGACATCATGCTACTTGTCTGTGACATAATGCCCAAGTGCTAGGCATCATTATAAACTGCCACACTGCAGAAATCATAGCTATATGACTGAAAACACTGTTAAAGCTATGTTAAAAATCCTAATCACACACACACTGTTAAAGCTATGTTAAAAATCCTAATCACACACACTGTTAATGCTATGTTAAAAATCCTAATCACACACACACTGTTAAAGCTATGTTAAAAATCCTAATCACACACACACTGTTAAAGCTATGTTAAAAATCCTAATCACACACACACTGTTAAAGCTATGTTAAAAATCCTAATCACACACACACTGTTAAAGCTATGTTAAAAATCCTAATCACACACACACTGTTAAAGCTATGTTAAAAATCCTAATCACACACACACTGTTAAAGCTATGTTAAAAATCCTAATCACACACACACTGTTAAAGCTATGTTAAAAATCCTAATCACACACACACTGTTAAAGCTATGTTAAAAATCCTAATCACACACACACTGTTAAAGCTATGTTAAAAATCCTAATCACACACACACTGTTAAAGCTATGTTAAAAATCCTAATCACACACACACTGTTAAAGCTATGTTAAAAATCCTAATCACACACACACTGTTAAAGCTATGTTAAAAATCCTAATCACACACACACTGTTAAAGCTATGTTAAAAATCCTAATCACACACACACTGTTAAAGCTATGTTAAAAATCCTAATCACACACACACTGTTAAAGCTATGTTAAAAATCCTAATCACACACACACTGTTAAAGCTATGTTAAAAATCCTAATCACACACACACTGTTAAAGCTATGTTAAAAATCCTAATCACACACACACTGTTAAAGCTATGTTAAAAATCCTAATCACACATCACACTGTTAAAGCTATGTTAAAAATCCTAATCACACACACACTGTTAAAGCTATGTTAAAAATCCTAATCACACACACACTGTTAAAGCTATGTTAAAAATCCTAATCACACACACACTGTTAAAGCTGCATTAAAAATCCTAATCACACAAACACTGTTAAAGCTATGTTAAAAATCCTAATCACACACACACTGTTAAAGCTATGTTAAAAATCCTAATCACACACACTGTTAAAGCTATGTTAAAAATCCTAATCACACACACACTGTTAAAGCTATGTTAAAAATCCTAATCACACATCACACTGTTAAAGCTATGTTAAAAATCCTAATCACACACACACTGTTAAAGCTATGTTAAAAATCCTAATCACACACACACTGTTAAAGCTATGTTAAAAATCCTAATCACACACACACTGTTAAAGCTATGTTAAAAATCCTAATCACACACACACTGTTAAAGCTATGTTAAAAATCCTAATCACACACACACTGTTAAAGCTATGTTAAAAATCCTAATCACACACACACTGTTAAAGCTATGTTAAAAATCCTAATCACACACACACTGTTAAAGCTATGTTAAAAATCCTAATCACACACACACTGTTAAAGCTATGTTAAAAATCCTAATCACACACACACTGTTAAAGCTATGTTAAAAATCCTAATCACACACACACTGTTAAAGCTATGTTAAAAATCCTAATCACACACACACTGTTAAAGCTATGTTAAAAATCCTAATCACACACACACTGTTAAAGCTATGTTAAAAATCCTAATCACACACACACTGTTAAAGCTATGTTAAAAATCCTAATCACACACCCACTGTTAAAGCTATGTTAAAAATCCTAATCACACACACACTGTTAAAGCTATGTTAAAAATCCTAATCACACACACACTGTTAAAGCTATGTTAAAAATCCTAATCACACACACACTGTTAAAGCTATGTTAAAAATCCTAATCACACACACACTGTTAAAGCTATGTTAAAAATCCTAATCACACACACACTGTTAAAGCTATGTTAAAAATCCTAATCACACACACACTGTTAAAGCTATGTTAAAAATCCTAATCACACACACACTGTTAAAGCTATGTTAAAAATCCTAATCACACACACACTGTTAAAGCTATGTTAAAAATCCTAATCACACACACACTGTTAAAGCTATGTTAAAAATCCTAATCACACACACACTGTTAAAGCTATGTTAAAAATCCTAATCACACACACACTGTTAAAGCTATGTTAAAAATCCTAATCACACACACACTGTTAAAGCTATGTTAAAAATCCTAATCACACACACACTGTTAAAGCTATGTTAAAAATCCTAATCACACACACACTGTTAAAGCTATGTTAAAAATCCTAATCACACACACACTGTTAAAGCTATGTTAAAAATCCTAATCACACACACTGTTAAAGCTATGTTAAAAATCCTAATCACACACACACTGTTAAAGCTATGTTAAAAATCCTAATCACACACACACTGTTAAAGCTATGTTAAAAATCCTAATCACACACACACTGTTAAAGCTATGTTAAAAATCCTAATCACACACACACTGTTAAAGCTATGTTAAAAATCCTAATCACACACACACTGTTAAAGCTATGTTAAAAATCCTAATCACACACACACTGTTAAAGCTATGTTAAAAATCCTAATCACACACACACTGTTAAAGCTATGTTAAAAATCCTAATCACACACACACTGTTAAAGCTATGTTAAAAATCCTAATCACACACACTGTTAAAGCTATGTTAAAAATCCTAATCACACACACACTAGTCTGCAGTTAAGTATAGCATTGTTACTTCTCAGTAAATCCTCAAGAGCATAGGACATTTGACAGCATTCTGACTGTAGACTCATCAAGTTTATACAAATGATGAAAAGCCACCATCAAATGTGCATGCCATTACAAAAATTGAAAAACCCTATCAAATATTTTCAAGAATAGTTCAACATAACTGGATAGACAGATTGTCAAATGCTTTTCCTTGAAACTGATTGTTTATATGGAACAGTTAAGAAACACCACTTGGGCTTCCAATATATATATATATATATATATATATATATATATATATATATATATATATATATATATATATATATATATATATATTAATCAGTTAAGCAACACCACTTGGGCCTCCTGTATATATCAATCAGCTGAGCAACACTAGGGCCTCCTGTTTATATTAGTAGCTATTATTTAAAAACGCATTCTAATCTGGAGTCATTTATTTTCAGCAACATGCCCAACACAGAGAAAATGTGTTTCAGGCATCACACAAAGTACGTGCAATAACCTTTGGACAGGATCGTTATAAGCGACGGTACTGGATTCTTCCTGTGGCAGGGGGTATTTATGTGGAAGGAATGGAATCTGGTGACCTCAGGCTGGTAGAGGAAGAGATGAAACATAAAATGGGAAAGCAAGAGGGAAAAGAAATTAAAATCTCGAGTGATAATGTTAAGGATGAGAAAGAGGATACAAAGACCTCAAATAAAGTGGAAAATGAAGACATGGAGGAAAAGGGAAAAATTGGAGGTGAAAGGAATGAGGATATAAAGATAGAGGAAGTTGTGAAAAATGTGAATGTGAAATGTGAATCTTCAGAAAAGAGGGTGGTAAAGTGTGATTCGTTGGAAAAGGATGTAAAATGTGAACAGAATGATTATGTCAAAGTTAAACCTGAAGAAGATGAGAAAAGAAAGTTAGAAAGAAAGTCTGTGGCCAAAGACTTAGATTCTTCAGGTGAGGAATTCACAGCAAAACTGGATATTAAAAAAGAAAGGGAAAAGCTTTTATGTAATGGTGAAATAGATTCAAAAGTGCCATCTAGTGGGTCTAGTGAGAAACACAAGTCCAGTTCAAACTTGTTTCTACAAGAACCTAAACTGAATAAGCTTAGTAATTTGTGTCATCTTTCAAATGGTTCAGAAATCAAAACTGAATCAAAGTCATTCATAAATAATGTACATTTATCATCAGCATCATCATCATCATCATCACCATTTCCATCATCACCTATTTCAACCTCACTTCCAACTGTGCCAGGGATTTCAAATGGACTATCTCATATCAAAGCAATATCATCATCCATTCCACCACCTGCTCATTCCAACAAATCCTCCACAAGCTCAAAGCCCAGTTTCATGAGTATTGACACGATTTTAAAAAAGGAACCAGGTTCCGTGATGCCAAATAGTCCATTTTGTCCACCGGGTACCTTTCCATCATTTACATTCTCACCAGATAATTTGCTGAGAACTTTACCTGCAGATTTCACAGAAAAACCATGGTTTAGTATTTTACCCAGAATTCCATGTGATGACATGTCATTGACGAGAGGCCAGCATCAGGCTATGGGAATGTTTAATTCATCACCGTTTTTATCACCTCTATCGTTCAGAGCTTTTCCAATGCAAAGTCCACCATTTGCCTCATTCCAGATGGGACAGTTGTTTGGAAGTCCATCAGATATGAATGTATCTGGCATGTCGTGTTATAGCTTAGGGTCAGCAGACAACTCATTTAAAATTCCGGACCTTCCAGGAGAAAATCCGTCCACGTCTCAGAAAGATCCAGAAGAGCTTCTCAGATCCCTACAGGGAGAGGCACAACCTATACCAGAAGGTACAGTGATCTTTTTGTCCAGTCTGCATGATAAAACTTTTTCCATTGGTGTTGTGATACAGTACATGTATCTTGATACAAATGTCCTGATACTATATTAACTTGGACTCTGAGCCTAAAAGTTTAGTGTAACTGGAACCAGCGGAATCACACCTATTTCTTTTCATCCTATGCAAAAGTCAAAACTTTTAAACATTTTTTTTTTTTTAGTTTAGGCTTTAATGCTGTTGTCCATTTAGACTTTAATGCTGTTGTCCATTTAGGCTTATTTCTGTTGTCTGTTTAGGCTTTATTGCTGTTGTCAGTTTAGGCTTTAATGATGTCAGTTTGGGCTTTATTGCTGTTGTCCATTTAGGCTTTAATGCTGTTGTCAGTTTAGGCTTAATGCTGCTGTCCATTTAGGCTTAATACTGTTGTCAGTTTAGGCTTTATTGCTGTTGTCCATTTAGGCTTTAATGCTGTTGTCTGTTTGGGCTTTAATGCTGTTGTCAGTTTAAGCTTTAATGCTGTTGTCAGTTTATGCTTTAATGCTGCTGTCCATTTAGGCTTAATGCTGTTGTCAGTTTAGGCTTTAATGCTGTTTTCAGTTTAGGCTTTATTGCTGTTGTCCATTTAGGCTTTAATGCAGTTGTCTGTTTGGGCTTTAATGCTGTTGTCAGTTTAGGCTTTAATGCTGTTGTCAGTTTAGGCTTTAATGCTGCTGTCCATTTAGGCTTAATGCTGTTGTCAGTTTAGGCTTTAATGCTGTTTTCAGTTTAGGCTTTAATGCTGTTTTCAGTTTAAGCTTTAATGCAGTTGTCTGTTTGGGCTTTAATGCTGTTGTCAGTTTAGGCTTTAATGCTGTTGTCAGTTTAGGATTTAATGCTGCTGTCCATTTAGGCTTAATGCTGTTGTCAGTTTAGGCTTTAATGCTGTTTTCAGTTTAGGCTTTAATGCTGTTTTCAGTTTAAGCTTTAATGCTGTTGTCCATTTAGGCATAATGCTGTTGTCTGTATGCTTTTTTGCTATTGTCAGTTTAGGCTTTAATGCTGTTGTCAGTTTAGGCTTGAATGATGTTGTCAGCTGAATGTAAGCAACATTACTCACAAGTTAGATGATCTCCAGAAATTATAAGAATAAAATAGGAATGACTTTCTCCAGGAATATTGTTGGTTGCATCTTCACGAGCCAAGGTTCCAGTGTGCTAACACTATCTACTCCTTGACGGATCATACAGATATTTCAAAAATGATATGACAATGTTTGAAACTATAGCAGGAAACATTATATTTGCACTGGTATGCAATATGAGGTTAATGTAAATTAACCTGTAAATTAAGTGATTTTGTATTGGGACCTTGAGGATAAAGGGCACCACAGGTACATGCCACACATATACACAACATGGTGCATGGTTTCAGCTTGGTTTACTCAATTGTCTTTCTCAAAGCCACATCAGCAGGAATTGGTTATGGTGGCATTAGCAATGATGATACAAACTTGCAAAAATTGATTCATTTCAGTGATTACAACAAGAACTTTTAGGTGAATATAAATTTTTAGGCTTCTTTAGTCCACCAACATTTTCTTTGGAAGGTCAGTTCCATCTGATGGTGTAATGAGTTTTGAAAAAATTGTCTCATCTGCTAGTGTAATTAACTTTGCAAAGGCAGTGTCATTTGCTAGTGTAATGTAATTAGAAAAGCAGTGTCATGTTAAAGTTAAATGTACGTGGAAAAGCACTGCCATCTGCTAGTTTAATGTACTTGGAAAAGGCAGCACCATTTGCTAGTGTAATGTAATTAGAAAAGCAGTGTCATGTTAAAGTGTAATGTATGTGGAAAAGCAGTCTCATTTGTTAGTTTAATGTACTGAGAAAAGCAGGGCCATTCGCTAGTGTAATGTACTTTGGAGGTTGTATTAATGATACATGTTACCCAACTGCTTATGAAATCCTGCATAAATGCATAATTTTGCAATAAATTAGACAGTGGGCAAAGACTGAAATTAAATGAAGGTATGACTTAGAATGGATTATTTCAAAGTGTATCCCTTCTCCAATAAAGTATATTAATCACTATTCGCAGGTTTTTCTGCTAGTACTTTTGGTTATCCAGATTTAGAAATCCTCAATTCCACGTGACGAGATTTTTTCTTCTTTAGAATACAGATCTGGTTGGTGGCGGATCACAGATCAAGAAAAAGTACGTGAGCTTCAGAAGTGCCTACATCCACGAGGAATACGTGAGAAAGGGATGCAAAAGTCGTTGCAGAAAGGCATTGAGTATGCCATCAGTTCCTGTTCTAAGGGTAACCCAGAAAGTAAGAGTTGTGGTCCTTGTTTTTATCTGTCATTATCACTTGGAAAGTAAGAGTTGTGGCCCTTACATATGAACAGTTGTATCATGGATTATGGCTTCATTTTTGTAACTGTCAATAACAGTTTTTGTTTGAAGCTAATTAGTTTTGTCTGCATTTTATACGTTAAAACAATGTCAGAAATATTTAGATTGAATGAGTATACATGTTAAAAACAATGTCAGAAATATTTAGATTGAATGAGTATACATGTTAAAAACAATGTCAGAAATATTTAGATTGAATGAGTATACATGTTAAAAACAATGTCAGAAATATTTAGATTGAATGAGTATATATGTTAAAACAATGTCAGAAATATTTAGATTGAATGAGTATACATGTTAAAACAATGTCAGAAATATTTAGATTGAATGAGTATACATGTTAAAACAATGTCAGAAATATTTAGATTGAATGAGTATACATGTTAAAAACAATGTCAGAAATATTTAGATTGAATGAGTATACATGTTAAAAACAATGTCAGAAATATTTAGATTGAATGAGTATACATGTTAAAACAATGTCAGAAATATTTAGATTGAATGAGTATACATGTTAAAACAATGTCAGAAATATTTAGATTGAATGAGTATACATGTTAAAACAATGTCAGAAATATTTAGATTGAATGAGTATACATGTTAAAAACAATGTCAGAAATATTTAGATTGAATGAGTATACATGTTAAAACAATGTCAGAAATATTTAGATTGAATGAGTATACATGTTAAAAACAATGTCAGAAATATTTAGATTGAATGAGTGAGTATACATGTTAAAAACAATACCAGAAATATTTAGATTGAATGAGTACCTGAAAAGCATTCTTCCACCATACTTAGACACCTGAATGTACATGCAGAAATATGACTTTTGTCTTACCTGTATTGGCTGATGTAAGGTATCACTTTTCTATTGAATAGTTATGGTATCAAGCATATAGGTAATTTTTATATGACAAGGTTGACATGTATGATGTGGGTACATCAAAGTAAACTACATAGGTATTCCAAAGAGACTGTTAATTGAACTAACCAGCAGAGGGAATTTTGGAAGAGTAAATATTTATCATTACTAATATTCACATGGCTTACCAAATCCAAAAATGAATGAAAGAGACTACCTTGGAATATTTACACGGAGTTATTTCAGGTATTTAAATTAGTTTGAATATACAGTGAAGCCCCATGAAACCAAAAAGTCTTGGGACCGCAAGAAAAGTATATTTTATAAGTGCTTATGTGATGAATGAGAGGGACAATAATCATATATATTAAGGGTCTGAGATTCAAGTGTTTTTGTCCTAGTATTATCATTTCTTAACACATTAACCCCTGGAGGTTTTTTGCTGTTTTCACATGAAATGCGAGTAAGAAACACATTTTGGGGACTATTTCTGAATACATCCTAATACATCGACTTCCAAACAGTTTTTCATTAGCTCAATGCCTAGTTGTCTAAAAAGAAATTGTTTTCCATTGGTTAGTTTGCTTGCACATGGGTAGAAGCTGAAAAGTTAGAGGTTTTTTTTTTTTTTTTTTCGTATAGAGAAGACTCTTTATTAAAAATGTCCACCTTATCCTACTTTTTGCACAGGTTCACCTGTCTGTGTGCACTTCAGACCGGTCTGCATTAGATCTGAGGCCATAAATCTAAAATCTGGACACCAAAATCGAAATTCTGACCATGGGCAAATTTTGGGTGGAAAAAAAAAGGGTCCAAAAAATTAGGTTTTCCCCTCTGTATTTTGTAGTGCAACTAAAATGTCCAGATTATTTGCTATCATTGTAGAGCTAAATCTGTCTACCTTTCTATAATACCACCTACTTTAGTGTATCATCATGACCTCAATGCTACAGACCTTGGCAGTAGGCTGCTACCTCCTGCCCTATATTGCGGCGTTAAGGGTTAATGTGTTAAATAATATTTTTGGTTGCCCTCATTATTTAACCTTAGTCTTGAAGTTTTTCTAAGACTTTTCTTGCTGTGCAAATCCCCTCATCAATTAGCTTCAGTGTTTAATTTTTCCTAAGAGTTAAAATAGGGAAGTGCACAACATGCATAGCACAGTAATTTTCTTGTTTTTATTGAAATTATCTTCCTGTGATTTATTTTAGTCATCTCCCTTGAGTCCTCTTCAGAAGAGGAAGAATCTGAGGAAGATGAAAAAGAGAAAGTAGAAAAGAAAAAAGAGAAGAAAAATCCAAACTCTAAAAAGGAAAATGCAAAATCCAAAGGAAAAACAGATAGTGATGAAGAAAAGACAAAAGAGGAGGAACTGGAACCAAAGAAAGATGAACATGATGAATTAGAACCAGGAAAAGAGGGGGATAATAAAGAAGAGAAGATGGAAGAGATGAGCGACGAACCACCAAAGAAGAAGAAGAGGAAAGAATTTCAGCCAGTTCCTGAACCTGATTATGACCAGAAATCTCATGCTGGTGAGATGCGAGCTTTAATGGAGGTACAGAATCTTGAAGAAAGAGTTGCCTCAGCAAGTCTTCAAATGAAGGTATTTTTGCTTTCTTTCTAGTTGTTAAAAACTTAATATCTTTTTCTTCATTGCCTATGTATCCTTCCAGGCATATCACTGACCATTTTTCTGATTAAGTTAGTGTAAATTTGAATGCTTTTAATTATGAATTTAAAATTTACATAAATTTAGCTAGGAAATAAAATTTGCAAAAGTATTGAATTTAATACATTTATCATTGAGACATGTTTGACTAACTTAATAAGAATCTGTCAACAGCTCACCTGTTATATGGTTTTGGGGGGAGGGGGGAGAACCAAGAGAAAACAGCTTTTGATGTGCAGTTAATAACACTTACATATGATTCACAGTAAAACAATTGCTATAAATATTTATTGCATCATAAATTTGCAATAATGTCTTAGTTATGCTTGAAATGGACTGATGATGGTTTGTAAGGTATAACAGATAAGTTAATTAGCTTTTAAATAGGCCCCAATTTGACTGAATATCATAGAGTTAATTTGACTGAATATCATAGAGTTAATTTGACTGAATATCATAGAGTTAATTTGACTGAATATCATAGAGTTAATATGACTGAATATCATAGTTAATTTGACTGAATATCATAGAGTTAATATGACTGAATATCATAGAGTTAATTTGACTGAATATCATAGAGTTAACATGACTGAATATCATAGAGTTAATTTGACTGAATATCATAGTTAATTTGACTGAATATCATAGAGTTAACATGACTGAATATCATAAGAGTTAACATGACTGAATATCATAGAGTTAATTTGACTGAATATCATAGAGTTAATTTGAGCATTTAGAGGATCCCATCAAATCTTTCTGCTGGCTTTACAGACTTGTATATTGTCTATTGCTTTGCTTCATTTTTTATTGCTTTAAAGTGGGCCACTCTTGTCTGACCAGATCCATGGTTCAAAATGGTTAACCTGTCTGAGTTGTAGCTTGATCATTGATCCATGGTGTTATTTAGTTTGTCTTCCTTACTCATGACTAAAAGGTGAAGGTTTAAATCTTGCCACGATGAAACCTGGTTGACTGCTGTGGTGGGTTTTTGTGTATGGCACTTTGCTGCTACTGTCTATGCCTTTTTTGGATTTTTAGACTGTGTAATAAGTATTCATAACATGGCTTTTATACACTGTAATAAATATACCTTCTCTAGTTTTTATACTGTGTAATAAGTATATATCACATGGCTTTTATACACTGTAATAAATATACCTTCTCTAGTTTTTATACTGTGTAATAAGTATACATCACATGGCCTTTACACACTGTAATAAATATGCCTGCTCTAGTTTTTATAATGTGTAATACTTATAGATCACCTGGCTTTTATACACTAATAAATATACCTTCTCTTGTTTGTATACTGTGTAATAAGTATACATCACCTGGCTTTTTTACACTGTAATAAATATACCTTCTCTAGTTCTTACAAACTTATAAATATACCTTGATAAATTTGTATGCACTGTTATAAATATACCTTTACAAGTTTGTATGCACTGTTATAAATTTATCTCCACTGATTTTCATTGATGCAGGTAGTTTACTTTGTAATGATGTACACAATTATTTCTAGTTTTCGAAGAATATGGTGGTAAAGGAATTGGGGGGGGGGATGAGTTTATGATTGTATCACTGTTAAAGCTATGTTAAAAATCCAAATCACACACACAGATAACATCTATTTCAGGGATGGAAGCTTCCTCACAAAGATGAAGAAGAAGAGATCATAGTTGTTCCAAGGTCAAAGGTCAAATTAGAATCAAGTGAGAGATATCCCTTAGAGGTTGCTAAACATAGACTGCTGGAACTCGAGTCTAATATAGAAAGACGCTACCTCAAGCCACCTCTTTCAAAAGCGTAAGTAATTTTGGTATTAGTTTCTGTTCTATTTGGAAGCTAAAGTTTTTTTCTTGTTCTTTTAATTAATGTTTAAGTGTTAACTTATGGCCCTGCCATAAGTTATGGAGGAGTGATAATGTCTCACCTGCTGTTATATACAACGCATAGTATGAACAATGGAAGAGGTTTTCTTTGAAGATTTGTTTAGGGCCATAACTCGCAAACACTGCATTGGGATAATGCTAATCCTTGGAGTATAGAATGAAAATTAATTGCCCTTTCACATCCATAGACCTAACCCTTCCTCTGGCCTTGGAGTATAGAATGAAAATTAATTGCCCTTTCACATCCATAGACCTAACCCTTCCTCTGGCCTTGGAGTATAGAATGAAAATTAATTGCCCTTTCACATCCATGGACCTAACCCTTCCTCTGGCCTTGGAGTATAGAATGAAAATTAATTGCCCTTTCACATCCATGGACCTAACCCTTCCTCTGGCCATGGAAAAGGTCATGGTCATATAAAGATCAAGGTTTTTGGTTTTAAGTGTTTCTGCAGGGTCACAAGACTCGTACTCCAAATAGGAACCAATGCACCCCTGCCATAAGCTTGGTGAGGATCATATAAAACTTCTTTAATGTTTTCTTCAAAGTTTTTTGATATTTACAATACTCAGGGACATAGCTTTCATACTCGGACAGTAGAAACAGTACACTTTCCCTTTGTTTAAACCTTTACACTCGCTAAGGCCTTTCATACAAATACAGTGTAATTGACAATGAAAAGGTACTTGCATCAGGTGTATTTGCATCAGGTGTATTTGCATCAGGTGTATTTGCATCAGGTGTATTTGCATCAGGTGTATTTGCATCAGGTGTATTTGCATCAGGTGTATTTGCATCAGGTGTAGGAACAGGTGAGATAGGTTGAATTAAATCTGCTTATGTGTTATAACTTTTATTTCTTGATAGCTGTTTATTGGACTTTAGGCATTCAAAACAAATTTGACTTAACACGTTATATTAATAATACACTACAGTTTTCACTTTTTTTAAGTTAACCTTAAAATAATTTGCTCTTTGATTATAAATTTTTGTTAATGCTTTTGAAGGAACATTGAATGAAAAAATTGTTCCAGGCATAATATCTGGAATAAGTTACTTTCCATTCCTCACTCTATTTTATTTTCATTAAAATTTCACCAAGTGCACCTAGTAGATCACATTGCTTGTAATACGGCTAAGAGGGATATATATATATATATATGTATGTATATGTATATATATATGTATATATGTATGTATATGTATATATATATATATATGTATATATGTGTATATATGTATATATATGTATGTGTATATATATATATATATGTATGTGTATATATATATATATATATATATATATATATATATATATATATATATATATATATATATATATATGCGTCATCCAATGCAAGCATAACTAAATCCCAGTTGGAAAATGTTAGAAATATGCAATATCATTGAATTACCTTATTTTGTCAATTATTTCTTTATAACTGTATCATAACATTTTGTTTATAAACAATTTTTAAAAAATTAGTAACTTTAAATTTGCTTAAGTTTTGTTACTGCCAATAAGTTATGATTGACAGTATTGATTAAGTGTGGAGTTTCCTAATTACGAATGCATTTTATATTTCTTACAGCGTCAGGTTGAATTTGAGTAACCTCAGTAGCTCCACTAATAGTAGCCATGGTGACAATACAGATGATCATGGAGAAGATGTGGAGGAAACATTGCCACCTGGATTGCAAACATGGAGGACAGCTGTCACCAAGGCAACATCCCCAGCTCAGATCATGTTGTGTATACATCAAATAGACAGGTCTATAGCATGGGAAAAGTCAATTATGAAAGTGGTAAGAATAGATATGCTTCCAAACAATAAAAATGCCATTGAGTGAAAATACATAGGTGTCACATTTCTTATATTGTCATCTAACAGATGCACTGTACAAATATTTGAAAGTTGCATGTCATCATAATAACAGATGTATCACTGCATTCCATGGAACACCTGTTATTTATGTCATCCAAATTTTGAAATCCATTTATTACATGTCCAGTTGCTTCTTAGGGTGACATGTTATTATTATTATGTTTCAGATTTTTATGTTTTGGGTGACATGTTATTGAAGCATGACCAGTTCAATTTCAGATTTGTATGTTTTTGGTGACTTGTTATTAAACCATGCTGACTTTTAAGGACAGTTCATTTTCAGATTTGTATGTTTTGGCTGACATGGTAAAAATGTTCAAAATTTTAGATATTGTTGAATATTATCATATCTTTTTTCAAGGTTTGTTTAAAATCAAAGATTTGCTTTACTTAGCCGAGTCAACATTCTTCAAATCCAGATTAAATATTATAGACTTGTCTGTTTCTCTTTAATTTAGCTGTGTCAGATCTGTAGGAAGGATAATAATGAAGCAGAGCTGTTGCTATGTGATGGTTGTGATAGAGGCTATCATACCTATTGTTTCAAGGTAAATATGCTATGATATATAATATGCTATGATATATAATATGCTATGATATATAATATGCTATGATATATACAGTGGTTCCTTTTAAGAGTGCTCTCAAGACTCACCTGTTTCAACTTCAGGGACAAACTTAGCGACCTAATCATGTTTTGTATCTTATATATTTTCAGCATGTTTTTATGTTTTCCAATTTCATTGTTTTTGTCATTTGTTGTTCTGTAGTGTAGTCATATCATTATTGATGGTGTAAAGGGCTTAGAGATTTAAAGATTAGGCGCTATATAAAGTCCTCATTATTATTATTATTATTATTATTATTATTATTATTATTATTATTATTATATAAATTTTTGCCAGATCACATTCAGTACATTTGGTTTTTCTGATATCAATTAGGCAGTATTGATTTAGATAGGTATCCCAGATAACTGGTTGCAATTAAGCAGTATTGGTTTAGATAGGTATCCCAGATAACTGGTTGCAATTAAGCAGTATTGATTTAGATAGGTATCCCAGATAACTGGTTGCAATTAAGCAGTATTGGTTTAGATAGGTATCCCAGATAACTGGTTGCAATTAAGCAGTATTGGTTTAGATAGGTATCCCAGATAACTGGTTGCAATTAAGCAGTATTGGTTTGGATAGGTATCCCAGATAACTGGTTCATGAATTTACAAACCAGAAGTGAGCATTCTAATATAGCTTACTATGAAGTAAGCTTCATTAAGTATACATCTGACTATGAAGATGACATCAGTTTTCTGCAGCAAAGCCAGTGCAACAGATTTATATAACAGGTTGTAAATCACTACAGATTTTGAAAGGTTTCATACTGTTTCTGTTGCCTTTATGATTTTTGTTGCAAGGACTATATTGTCAACATTAAAATTGTAAAAAGAAATATGTCCTTATTTAATAAGAGATGAAAGTTGTGATGACTTATTTCAAATCTCTCTCATAATTCATGATAGTGTGAATGTCATTTTCCTGCTGGTTTTTTATGTATCACATTAAAGTTTTGTAAGATTTGCATATTGACGAATCATTGTGCTGCCATGATTTTTATAAGAGTTATTGCCCTTTGTTGATTCTCAGCCTAATTTTATGAATGCAGCTACACTTAATTTCCAATGGACTGCTGGTAAAGCTTGTCCAAATTTTGGAGATAATTATAAGAAAATATTGACAAATCATTGTACTTGCACTATTTTCAGAAGATTCTGATTACAGTCTTGTCCCCCAAATTTGTATAGCTGTAGGATGGAGAAGAAGTGTCAGTGTATTTACTGCAATAAACTGCTCAACATTCCTATAGTTGAAATTGAAGAACATTGTTCCAGAAAATACAATGTAACATAATTTTTGCTTATATAAGATGATAAAAGAAATTCACATTATTTATATTACATATTTATTTGACATCTTTGATTATGTCATACATTTTTAAACAATTCATCAAATTATAACACTTTTATCACATTCTTTTTTCCAGCCAAAACTGGAAAACATTCCTGAGGGAGATTGGTATTGTTTTGAATGTATATCAAAGGTAAGTGGAATGCATATATATATATATATATATATTGGAATGCCTTCTGTCAACATATATGCTGAGGTTCATAAAAAGATGCAAGATGATTACATAGAAGTTTGTTAGCATTAATGAACTAGTTACAGATTCTGTATTTCCTGCCATAATGCTGCGAACTTTTAAACCAGGATTTCTGATAGGCATCCTCATGGAGTGGCAGTTTTGTTTCATATGACATCAGCAATGTTAAAGAGATATGTTAAACATTTGTGAAAGTCAAGCATCTTTTACATCAGGGTGGTCCGACATCTTTAACACAGTTTGCCACATGGAACCAGAAATGTGAAGTTCTTGGACCATATAATGTAGTCTAATGTATAATGTATAAGTGACTCTTGAAGGAGCTTGTCAAGTATTTGGGACACCTGTATTTGGGACATGATCAGCAGTATTTGACTTTGGATATTTCCTTATATCAAGTGAATAGTGGAAACATTGCATAAAATAAATATTTTCTTGAGTCAAATCACAATTGAAATACTTAGTTGTTAACCCATTTAATAAAATATATCCATTTTTCACATGAACAAGCAAATTTTCTTTTTACTTTATGCTTCAACATATTGGCTAGGATTATGTATAATGTGTAATGGATACAAGTATCAGATTTCTCATGCTATCCAATTTGATAATTTCATCATTTTACCATTTGTATTATTATTATAGTAACAATTCTCTTCCCAAATTCAAAGCAAAAAAACCCACATAAAATCAATTAAACAAAAACAATTAAAGAAAACAAACTAAGCATGTGGGATTTTAAACTTGTTCTTTTCATTGACATTGGACCTGCTTAACACTGGACCAAGCAAGTGACAAATAGGTGGATCATATTTCTTGGTCATAATGCTAATAATGTTTGTTGAATGCAGACAAAATATTTGTAATACTTATCCAAATTATTTATATTGAAAATTTCACTAACAGGCATAAAATAAATTACAGTATGTCTGAAGTGTGTATCCTGATACATTAGGAGCTGCTGTTTTGCTGGCTTTAGCAGAATTAGAATGCCTTTCATAGGCAATATAGTGTATTGTGTTGTTGGAAGATATAATGGCAATCACAAGCAAGATACTATATTGTGTTGTTGGAAGATATAATGGCAATCACAAACAAGATACTATATTGTGTTGTTGGAAGATATAATGGCAATCACAGGCAAGATACTGTATTGTGTTGTTGGAAGATATAATGGAAATCACAGGCAAGATACTGTATTGTGTTGGAAGATATAATGGCAATCACAGGCAAGATACTGCATTGTGTTGGAAGATATAATGGCAATCACAGGCAAGATACTGTATTGTGTTGTTGGAAGATATAATGGCAATCACAGGCAAGATACTGTATTGTGTTGTTGGAAGATATAATGGAAATCACAGGCAAGATACTGTATTGTGTTGGAAGATATAATGGCAATCACAGGCAAAATACTGTATTGTGTTGTTGGAAGATATAATGGCAATCACAAGCAAGATACTGTATTGTGTTGTAGGAAGATATAATGGCAATCACAGGCAAGATACTGTATTGTGTTGGAAGATATAATGGAAATCACAGGCAAGATACTGTATTGTGTTGGAAGATATAATGGAAATCACAGGCAAGATACTGTATTGTGTTGGAAAATATAATGGCAATCACAAGCAAGATACTATATTGTGTTGTTGGAAGATATAAAGGCAATCACAAGCAAGATACTGTATTGTGTTGGAAGATATAATGGCAATCACAGGCAAGATACTGTATTGTGTTGGAAGATATAATGGCAATCACAGGCAAGATACTGTATTGTGTTGGAAGATATAATGGCAATCACAGGCAAGATACTGTATTGTGTTGTTGGAAGATATAATGGCAATCACAAGCAAGATACTATATTGTGTTGTTGGAAGATATAATGGCAATCACAAACAAGATACTATATTGTGTTGTTGGAAGATATAATGGCAATCACAGGCAAGATACTGTATTGTGTTGTTGGAAGATATAATGGCAATCACAGGCAAGATACTGTATTGTGTTGGAAGATATAATGGCAATCACAGGCAAGATACTGCATTGTGTTGGAAGATATAATGGCAATCACAAGCAAGATACTGTATTGTGTTGTTGGAAGATATAATGGAAATCACAGGCAAGATACTGTATTGTGTTGGAAGATATAATGGCAATCACAGGCAAAATACTGTATTGTGTTGTTGGAAGATATAATGGCAATCACAAGCAAGATACTGTATTGTGTTGTAGGAAGATATAATGGCAATCACAGGCAAGATACTGTATTGTGTTGGAAGATATAATGGCAATCACAAGCAAGATACTATATTGTGTTGTTGGAAGATATAATGGCAATCACAGGCAAGATACTGTATTGTGTTGAAAGATATAATGGAAATCACAGGCAAGATACTGTATTGTGTTGGAAGATATAATGGCAATCACAGGCAAGATACTGCATTGTGTTGGAAGATATAATGGGAGTCACAGGCAAGATACTGTATTGTGTTGTTGGAAGATATAATGGAAATCACAGGCAAGATACTGTATTGTGTTGGAAGATATAATGGCAATCACAGGCAAAATACTGTATTGTGTTGTTGGAAGATATAATGGCAATCACAAGCAAGATACTGTATTGTGTTGTAGGAAGATATAATGGCAATCACAGGCAAGATACTGTATTGTGTTGGAAGATATAATGGAAATCACAGGCAAGATACTGTATTGTGTTGGAAGATATAATGGAAATCACAGGCAAGATACTGTATTGTGTTGGAAAATATAATGGCAATCACAAGCAAGATACTATATTGTGTTGTTGGAAGATATAAAGGCAATCACAAGCAAGATACTGTATTGTGTTGGAAGATATAATGGCAATCACAGGCAAGATACTGTATTGTGTTGGAAGATATAATGGCAATCACAGGCAAGATACTGTATTGTGTTGGAAGATATAATGGCAATCACAGGCAAGATACTGTATTGTGTTGTTGGAAGATATAATGGCAATCACAAGCAAGATACTATATTGTGTTGTTGGAAGATATAATGGCAATCACAGGCAAGATACTGTATTGTGTTGGAAGATATAATGGCAATCACAGGAAAGATACTGTATTGTGTTGGAAGATATAATGGCAATCACAGGCAAGATACTGTATTGTGTTGGAAGATATAATGACATTCACAGGCAAGATACTATATTCAATTTTTGGAAGATACATTGTAAGAACTTTAAATTTTGGTGTTCGGTTCTGCAGAAGCATTGATGGAATACATGGTAGAACTGCAATGAAAGGCATTCCACTGAATTCTCCTGTTCATTTTTTCGCAATATTATGTGATAAATGTGATAATGTTTTGTAAACTTTTGCAGGCGGTTGGTGAGTCATGCTGTCTGGTGTGTGGGAAGAGAATGGGTAAACTTGCTGAATGTGATACCTGTCCTCGGGCAATACACATTGATTGTATGATTCCTCCTTTATCTCGGTAAGGCAAGGATATAATTGATACAATTTAATCAAAGTAACACAGTTTTAGTCCTAACATTTGCATGAATTTAGGGAGGAAATGAATTTGAGAAAACATTTTTATAGTAATGAATTGCATGGTAGTGTACAATTAGTCAAACATTATTTTACAAATGTATTCATGAAAAACAAATATTAATGATGTTAAAAGATTCAATGTTTACAGTTCATTTTTTTTCTCAATTATGTTGATTCTCGTTTTTGTTATTAAAATGTATTACCTACCCAGCAGAATGTTGTCATACCAGGTTTTAAAAAATTCTCTGGATGAATTATTACTTATTGCTTTGATTTTTCCTTACTCATTACCATACCATTCAGGTCAGAACAAAAAACAGAATTGAGTATCAGAAAATAATTTTGCATGGGGGTCATTGATTTATGGGTTTGGTGAACTTTTGACACTGTAAGAACTTCTTTTTTCTTCTAACAAGTAATGATTGTTTACTTTCAAATGTCATTTTAGTTCAAATTTGTATCGACAGGCTAAACTTTATTTATCATTTGATCTGTCTGTACATATGTCTGTCCTAATTTCTTATGTCTATCCAAGCATGTGAAGCTGTTTTCAATTCTTTATGAAATTTATAATGTTGACTCGTGGGGCTGTTCCGTTTAAACATACACATTACCTAGAGAAGACGAAAGATTTAATATAAAGAATTTTAAATCACATGCAAGGATGAATACTCCACTTTAAACGGCCTTCTTTGGGTCCCAAGTATATTTAATGGAACAACACTTAGAATTTGTTTACTGGCAAATGTTACAACAAAAGAAATGAAGCATAAAAAGGATGAAACATTTCTTCCAGGTTAATGCTTTTGGACTTGATTTGAAGTTGGAATCATTCAGGAACTATTTTGTGGTTAGAACACACATAGCTGTTGAATAAGTAGTTACATGTAATAAGTAATTACATGTAATAAGTAGTTACATGTAATAAATAGTTACATGTAATAAGTAGTTACATGTAATAAGTAGTTACATGTAATAAGTAGTTACATGTAATAAGTAGTTACATGTAATTTGCAGAAAAAAGGACAGTTGAAGCAAAGTTGATTTCTTTTTCCTCATAGGTTCAAGAATATTTGAGATCTCCACCAGGTTTTAAGTAGTTATAAAAAAATTTTTATTATTATTATTATTATTATTTTTATTGTTGTTATTATTATTATTGTTATCATTATTATTACATTAATTTTTTTATTATTTTTATTATTATTATTGTTATTAATGTTGTTATTAATAATATTGTTACTTTTAAAAAAAAATTATTTTAAAAAATATATTTTTAAAAAAATATTTATATTATTATTATTTTTGTATTATTGTTGTTATTATTATTATTATTATTATTATTATTATTATTATTATTATTATAGTGGGGCTCCGAGTGGCCTAGTGGTCTAAAGCGCTCTCAGTTATGGATCACTGCCATCTCACCTCTGTCTGTGTGGGTTCGAGTCTAAGATTCGGCTAATGTAGTTATGTGAGAAAGCTTGCCAGTACATCTGTGTTCTTCCTCCACCAATAATACTGGCTGCCATGTATTGCTTATCGTGTGCTGAAAATTGGCATTAAACCCTACAACAACAATTATTATTATTATTTTTAATTTTTATTATTGTTATTATTATTATTATTATTATTATTATTATTATTATTATTATTATCATCATTTCAGGGTTCCAAGAAAATGGAGTTGTGCTTCATGTAATGAAATGAAGGTACATATTTATTCTGTTCATTACACTGATATCAATGCTATGTAATGACATAAAGGTACATTTTTATATTCTGTTCATTACACTGATATCAATGCTATGTAGGGACATAAAGGTACATATTTATTCTGTTCATTATACTGATATCAATGCTATGTAATGAAATAAAGGTACATTTTTATTCTGTTCATTACACTGATATCAATGCTATGTAATGAAATAAAGGTACATTTTTATTCTGTTCATTACACTGATATCAATGCTATATAATGAAATAAAGGTACATATTTATTCTGTTCATTACACTGATATCAATGCTATATAATGAAATAAAGGTACATATTTATTCTATTCATTACACTGATATCAATGCTATGTAATGAAATAAAGGTACATTTTTATTCTGTTCATTACACTGATATCAATGCTATATAATGAAATAAAGGTACATATTTATTCTATTCATTACACTGATATCAATGCTATATAATGAAATAAAGGTACATATTTATTCTATTCATTACACTGATATCAATGCTATATAATGAAATAAAGGTACATATTTATTCTGTTCATTACACTGATATCAATGCTATATAATGAAATAAAGGTACATATTTATTCTATTCATTACACTGATATCAATGCTATATAATGAAATAAAGGTACATATTTATTCTATTCATTACACTGATATCGATGCCAGATTGGGTTGGGAAACACACTTTGCTATAATTTTCTTGGCATGATATGTGTATAAAAACCAACCATACAACAATGAAATGGGTTATTATTCTGAACTATTTACAGGGACATCATTAATAATAATCATGGGTTCAAATTAAAAAGGAGATCTTGATAACAAACAATTACTTTAGTGTAAAGTGTTCATTTTAGGATGTCATTCCTCCATTACAGTGACTCAAATTTTTTTAATAAAAAATGTCACATTAATTAAAAAGAAGGTGGAGAATGATTTGAAAGAGAAACAGATGGAAAGAAAAAAGAAAAGAACAAAGCAATTAACAGCTGTGATGAGTATTGTTAAGATGATGAGAAGAAGGAAATAGGATATGTACCAATTCAATTTCGGTTCACCTCAACAAGTCAATGAGGTCTTGAGAAATGGCCTTCTGATCCATCATCCACTTTCTATTGAACACTCAAGATTTATATTTCCGATAAAATTTTAATCGTATGTCATATGGAAGCTTGCATATTGAGGCCATGAATTAGTTTAATTGTTTATTTTTTACCACAGGGAAAGAAGAAGGGTGGTCGAAAAAGCAATCCTGGTGCATCCAAAAGACGGCGGTCAGATTCCACAACATCTTCCAGAGACCGAAAAGATTCAGAGACGAGTAAGTCAGAAACATCTGTGTCACCAGAGAAATCAGACAGACGGAAGAGTGGTCACTTGGATAAAGAAAAAAGGAAGGTTGTTGAGTCATCAGCAGACATGGTGATATGCAGGTACATTGTGAATTGAGTTTTCTATTGATCGTTGACAGAGAATATCAAACCTTATAGATTCATTCCAAGAACATTAGTATGCCAGTAAATATGTCACTATTTCTGAACAAGGAGTACTTTTTAAAAACTTCTACTAATAAATTGCTGAAGTACTTTAACCGTATGTGGCAAATCCAGTTGACTAACCATATTGCTATTATAGTGTACATTTAAGCTAATTGACTAGTCATATTGCTGTTATAGAGTGCATTTGTGCTAATTGACTAATCCTATTGCTATTAAAGAGTGCATTTCAGCTAATTGATGCATCCTTTTGCTATTACAGTGTGTATTTAAGCAAATTGATGTATCCTGTTGCTGTTTCAGTGTGCATTTAAGCTAAATTGATGCATCCTTTTGCTATTACAGTGTGCATTTAAGCTAATTATTTCATCCTATTGCTATTACAGAGTGCATTTAAGCTAATTGATGCATCCTATTGCTGTTACAGAGTGCATTAAAGTTAATTGATGCATCCTATTGCTACTACAGTGTAGATTTAAGCTAATTGACAAATCCTGTTGCTGCTACAGAGTGCATTTAAGCTAATTGATGCATTCTGTTGCTAGTACAGTGTGCGTTTAACCTTTTACCTTTTTGATAACGCATATAGACATTGCTGAAAGTAGCCTTGCTTCCCACAGACACATATCTGTGTTACTATCAACGCTCTCTTTGTCCTTGTTGACTTGTACATGTGCTTTTGGCCAAGGTTTGGAAATCCAGAGACACATATACTTGTTTGATATTAAAGCTTTGCACTGGATGAAATTGCAAACATGAGTCTTTATTAGAACTATTTAGCCAATGAAAATAATCCTTACATAAAAGTTTGAAAGTGTTGTGTCGGCAGTATTTACCTTCTATAAGCAGGAATTACTACTGTAAATAAGGTCAGTTGTAGAAAGTAAACAAAATGGCAACATCCATATATTGTGATAACACACGTTGATCTTGTATGGTTGGGACAATACATGTAGACGAATTTACGTTAGATTTAGGGTTAATATTTCATTTGTATGATAATGAAAGAGAGACACATTTCTTTCTAAAAATAAATTCCCCTCAAAATATTCCAGATATTGGTAGCAGAAATGATCAGATTGGTCTTATATATAAAAAAGCAGACATCCAATATGTCCACCGAAAGTAGCCATTGTATATACCTTGCTATCGCTATTGCTTCTAAATAGATTTTCATATGATCATGTGATATTTATTAAATGTATCCATGTGATATCTAGTTGGTCCTAAAAGGAAATGGTGCCAAATGGATATTCATTTGTGGCCGACTCACCAGCCATCTTTAAATCTTGTTATCGTTACTTCTGCTGAAGCAAACCTTTCCCCATAAGATGATAATAGTTTGTTGGTCCTAAATGAAAATGATGCAAACTGACCCTCAGTATGGCCACTGTATTTATTGTTCTTCCTGAAAATATTTGTATAACTCCCAAATGGATAATTATAACAACATGGGTTGTTTACTATGGGCTTTTTATTATACCTAGTAAGTCATAAAAACAAAACTGCCAATTTTACATCTGATGTAGTTGTCACAATGTTTGTCATCGTATTGTCATGACTTTTCCTGAATGTATGGTCATACTGACATCAAAAGACTTATAACAATGTCTACTTTGTCCTAAATGAAAGTGGTACATATTGGTCTCCCATATGGCTACCACAGCAGTTCGTTTGAAATCTTGTAATCACTGAAAAAAAATCAGAGATTCTTTTAAACAATCAGAAGTTAAAGGAAGAATGATCCAGTCTTGAATGACTGGAATGTCTTTTTGGTCAGTAGAACATCAGTCCTATTGAGTCCTATTTATACTACTAATTAGATGATTTTGTCTAATCCTTTCAGATGTAGCTATTAGCCTATTGTCTGCATACTAGTATTGTCTGCATACTACTGTTGTCTGCATACTACTATTGTCTGCATACTACTGGTACTTTGCAAAAGGTTTGAAAGGTCACAGAGCTTCTAAACTAGTATATTAGTATATTTCACGTAAATATAAGCAGAACGTTGTAAGTTAAGATTTCTTTCACGTAAATATAAGCAAAACGTTGCAATTTAGGAGTGTTTCATGTCAAAATAAGCAAAATCTTGCAAGTTCTTTCACATAAATGTAAGATGAATGTTGCAATATTTTCCCGTCAATATAACTTACAAGCAAATTGTTGCAATTTAAGAGTTTTTTCATGTCAATATAAGCAAAACTTTGCAAGTGATGAGTTCTTTCATGTAAATATAAGCAGAATCTCGTTCTGTCATATCGGTTTAAACTAAATATTTTCTGCTGGGTATTTTTAATGCTAGTATAAACAGAAAGCTGTGCTACGATTTCTGTTTTGTCATTATAAACAGAAATGCTGTGTGCTAGGGCTATGTCATGCCAGTGCAAACAGAATGACATGCACTACATTTTTATGTCATGCCATTGTAACAGAATGTTGCATGCTAGACTTTTTGTCACGCCAATCTAAACAGAATGATCTGGGTATTCTGTCATGCCGGTGTAAACAGAATGACCTGGGTATTCTGTCATGCCGGTGTAAACAGAATGATCTGGGTATTCTGTCATGCCGGTGTAAACAGAATGATCTGGGTATTCTGTCATGCCGGTGTAAACAGAATGATCTGGGTATTCTGTCATGCCGGTGTAAACAGAATGATCTGGGTATTCTGTCATGCCGGTGTAAACAGAATGATCTGGGTATTCTGTCATGCCGGTGTAAACAGAATGATCTGGGTATTCTGTCATGCCGGTGTAAACAGAATGATCTGGGTATTCTGTCATGCCGGTGTAAACAGAATGACCTGGGTATTCTGTCATGCCGGTGTAAACAGAATGATCTGGGTATTCTGTCATGCCGGTGTAAACAGAATGATCTGGGTATTCTGTCATGCCGGTGTAAACAGAATGATCTGGGTATTCTGTCATGCCGGTGTAAACAGAATGATCTGGGTATTCTGTCATGCCGGTGTAAACAGAATGATCTGGGTATTCTGTCATGCCGGTGTAAACAGAATGATCTGGGTATTCTGTCATGCCGGTGTAAACAGAATGATCTGGGTATTCTGTCATGCCGGTGTAAACAGAATGATCTGGGTATTCTGTCATGCCGGTGTAAACAGAATGATCTGGGTATTCTGTCATGCCGGTGTAAACAGAATGATCTGGGTATTCTGTCATGCCGGTGTAAACAGAATGATCTGGGTATTCTGTCATGCCGGTGTAAACAGAATGATCTGGGTATTCTGTCATGCCGGTGTAAACAGAATGATCTGGGTATTCTGTCATGCCGGTGTAAACAGAATGATCTGGGTATTCTGTCATGCCGGTGTAAACAGAATGATCTGGGTATTCTGTCATGCCGGTGTAAACAGAATGATCTGGGTATTCTGTCATGCCGGTGTAAACAGAATGATCTGGGTATTCTGTCATGCCGGTGTAAACAGAATGATCTGGGTATTCTGTCATGCCGGTGTAAACAGAATGATCTGGGTATTCTGTCATGCCGGTGTAAACAGAATGATCTGGGTATTCTGTCATGCCGGTGTAAACAGAATGATCTGGGTATTCTGTCATGCCGGTGTAAACAGAATGATCTGGGTATTCTGTCATGCCAGTGTAAACAGAATGATCTGGGTATTCTGTCATGCCGGTGTAAACAGAATGATCTGGGTATTCTGTCATGCCGGTGTAAACAGAATGATCTGGGTATTCTGTCATGCCGGTGTAAACAGAATCATCTGGGTATTCTGTCATGCCGGTGTAAACAGAATCATCTGGGTATTCTGTCATGCCGGTGTAAACAGAATCATCTGGGTATTCTGTCATGCCGGTGTAAACAGAATGATCTGGGTATTCTGTCATGCCGGTGTAAACAGAATGACCTGGGTATTCTGTCATGCCGGTGTAAACAGAATGACCTGGGTATTCTGTCATGCCGGTGTAAACAGAATGATCTGGGTATTCTGTCATGCCGGTGTAAACAGAATGATCTGGGTATTCTGTCATGTGATATTTATTAAATGTATCCATGTGATATCTAGTTGGTCCTAAAAGGAAATGGTGCCAAATGGATATTCATTTGTGGCCGACTCACCAGCCATCTTTAAATCTTGTTATCGTTACTTCTGCTGAAGCAAACCTTTCCCCATAAGATGATAATAGTTTGTTGGTCCTAAATGAAAATGATGCAAACTGACCCTCAGTATGGCCACTGTATTTATTGTTCTTCCTGAAAATATTTGTATAACTCCCAAATGGATAATTATAACAACATGGGTTGTTTACTATGGGCTTTTTATTATACCTAGTAAGTCATAAAAACAAAACTGCCAATTTTACATCTGATGTAGTTGTCACAATGTTTGTCATCGTATTGTCATGACTTTTCCTGAATGTATGGTCATACTGACATCAAAAGACTTATAACAATGTCTACTTTGTCCTAAATGAAAGTGGTACATATTGGTCTCCCATATGGCTACCACAGCAGTTCGTTTGAAATCTTGTAATCACTGAAAAAAAATCAGAGATTCTTTTAAACAATCAGAAGTTAAAGGAAGAATGATCCAGTCTTGAATGACTGGAATGTCTTTTTGGTCAGTAGAACATCAGTCCTATTGAGTCCTATTTATACTACTAATTAGATGATTTTGTCTAATCCTTTCAGATGTAGCTATTAGCCTATTGTCTGCATACTAGTATTGTCTGCATACTACTGTTGTCTGCATACTACTATTGTCTGCATACTACTGGTACTTTGCAAAAGGTTTGAAAGGTCACAGAGCTTCTAAACTAGTATATTAGTATATTTCACGTAAATATAAGCAGAACGTTGTAAGTTAAGATTTCTTTCACGTAAATATAAGCAAAACGTTGCAATTTAGGAGTGTTTCATGTCAAAATAAGCAAAATCTTGCAAGTTCTTTCACATAAATGTAAGATGAATGTTGCAATATTTTCCCGTCAATATAACTTACAAGCAAATTGTTGCAATTTAAGAGTTTTTTCATGTCAATATAAGCAAAACTTTGCAAGTGATGAGTTCTTTCATGTAAATATAAGCAGAATCTCGTTCTGTCATATCGGTTTAAACTAAATATTTTCTGCTGGGTATTTTTAATGCTAGTATAAACAGAAAGCTGTGCTACGATTTCTGTTTTGTCATTATAAACAGAAATGCTGTGTGCTAGGGCTATGTCATGCCAGTGCAAACAGAATGACATGCACTACATTTTTATGTCATGCCATTGTAACAGAATGTTGCATGCTAGACTTTTTGTCACGCCAATCTAAACAGAATGATCTGGGTATTCTGTCATGCCGGTGTAAACAGAATGACCTGGGTATTCTGTCATGCCGGTGTAAACAGAATGATCTGGGTATTCTGTCATGCCGGTGTAAACAGAATGATCTGGGTATTCTGTCATGCCGGTGTAAACAGAATGATCTGGGTATTCTGTCATGCCGGTGTAAACAGAATGATCTGGGTATTCTGTCATGCCGGTGTAAACAGAATGATCTGGGTATTCTGTCATGCCGGTGTAAACAGAATGATCTGGGTATTCTGTCATGCCGGTGTAAACAGAATGATCTGGGTATTCTGTCATGCCGGTGTAAACAGAATGACCTGGGTATTCTGTCATGCCGGTGTAAACAGAATGATCTGGGTATTCTGTCATGCCGGTGTAAACAGAATGATCTGGGTATTCTGTCATGCCGGTGTAAACAGAATGATCTGGGTATTCTGTCATGCCGGTGTAAACAGAATGATCTGGGTATTCTGTCATGCCGGTGTAAACAGAATGATCTGGGTATTCTGTCATGCCGGTGTAAACAGAATGATCTGGGTATTCTGTCATGCCGGTGTAAACAGAATGATCTGGGTATTCTGTCATGCCGGTGTAAACAGAATGATCTGGGTATTCTGTCATGCCGGTGTAAACAGAATGATCTGGGTATTCTGTCATGCCGGTGTAAACAGAATGATCTGGGTATTCTGTCATGCCGGTGTAAACAGAATGATCTGGGTATTCTGTCATGCCGGTGTAAACAGAATGATCTGGGTATTCTGTCATGCCGGTGTAAACAGAATGATCTGGGTATTCTGTCATGCCGGTGTAAACAGAATGATCTGGGTATTCTGTCATGCCGGTGTAAACAGAATGATCTGGGTATTCTGTCATGCCGGTGTAAACAGAATGATCTGGGTATTCTGTCATGCCGGTGTAAACAGAATGATCTGGGTATTCTGTCATGCCGGTGTAAACAGAATGATCTGGGTATTCTGTCATGCCGGTGTAAACAGAATGATCTGGGTATTCTGTCATGCCGGTGTAAACAGAATGATCTGGGTATTCTGTCATGCCGGTGTAAACAGAATGATCTGGGTATTCTGTCATGCCGGTGTAAACAGAATGATCTGGGTATTCTGTCATGCCGGTGTAAACAGAATGATCTGGGTATTCTGTCATGCCGGTGTAAACAGAATGATCTGGGTATTCTGTCATGCCGGTGTAAACAGAATGATCTGGGTATTCTGTCATGCCGGTGTAAACAGAATGATCTGGGTATTCTGTCATGCCGGTGTAAACAGAATCATCTGGGTATTCTGTCATGCCGGTGTAAACAGAATCATCTGGGTATTCTGTCATGCCGGTGTAAACAGAATGATCTGGGTATTCTGTCATGCCGGTGTAAACAGAATGACCTGGGTATTCTGTCATGCCGGTGTAAACAGAATGATCTGGGTATTCTGTCATGCCGGTGTAAACAGAATGATCTGGGTATTCTGTCATGCCGGTGTAAACAGAATGATCTGGGTATTCTGTCATGCCGGTGTAAACAGAATGATCTGGGTATTCTGTCATGCCGGTGTAAACAGAATGATCTGGGTATTCTGTCATGCCGGTGTAAACAGAATGATCTGGGTATTCTGTCATGCCGGTGTAAACAGAATGATCTGGGTATTCTGTCATGCCGGTGTAAACAGAATGATCTGGGTATTCTGTCATGCCGGTGTAAACAGAATGACCTGGGTATTCTGTCATGCCGGTGTAAACAGAATGACCTGGGTATTCTGTCATGCCGGTGTAAACAGAATGATCTGGGTATTCTGTCATGCCGGTGTAAACAGAATGATCTGGGTATTCTGTCATGCCGGTGTAAACAGAATGATCTGGGTATTCTGTCATGCCGGTGTAAACAGAATGATCTGGGTATTCTGTCATGCCGGTGTAAACAGAATGATCTGGGTATTCTGTCATGCCGGTGTAAACAGAATGATCTGGGTATTCTGTCATGCCGGTGTAAACAGAATGATCTGGGTATTCTGTCATGCCGGTGTAAACAGAATGATCTGGGTATTCTGTCATGCCGGTGTAAACAGAATGATCTGGGTATTCTGTCATGCCGGTGTAAACAGAATGATCTGGGTATTCTGTCATGCCGGTGTAAACAGAATGATCTGGGTATTCTGTCATGCCGGTGTAAACAGAATGATCTGGGTATTCTGTCATGCCGGTGTAAACAGAATGATCTGGGTATTCTGTCATGCCGGTGTAAACAGAATGATCTGGGTATTCTGTCATGCCGGTGTAAACAGAATGATCTGGGTATTCTGTCATGCCGGTGTAAACAGAATGACCTGGGTATTCTGTCATGCCGGTGTAAACAGAATGATCTGGGTATTCTGTCATGCCGGTGTAAACAGAATGATCTGGGTATTCTGTCATGCCGGTGTAAACAGAATCATCTGGGTATTCTGTCATGCCGGTGTAAACAGAATCATCTGGGTATTCTGTCATGCCGGTGTAAACAGAATCATCTGGGTATTCTGTCATGCCGGTGTAAACAGAATCATCTGGGTATTCTGTCATGCCGGTGTAAACAGAATCATCTGGGTATTCTGTCATGCCGGTGTAAACAGAATGATCTGGGTATTCTGTCATGCCGGTGTAAACAGAATGATCTGGGTATTCTGTCATGCCGGTGTAAACAGAATGACCTGGGTATTCTGTCATGCCGGTGTAAACAGAATGATCTGGGTATTCTGTCATGCCGGTGTAAACAGAATGATCTGGGTATTCTGTCATGCCGGTGTAAACAGAATGATCTGGGTATTCTGTCATGCCGGTGTAAACAGAATGATCTGGGTATTCTGTCATGCCGGTGTAAACAGAATGATCTGGGTATTCTGTCATGCCGGTGTAAACAGAATGATCTGGGTATTCTGTCATGCCGGTGTAAACAGAATGATCTGGGTATTCTGTCATGCCGGTGTAAACAGAATGATCTGGGTATTCTGTCATGCCGGTGTAAACAGAATGACCTGGGTATTCTGTCATGCCGGTGTAAACAGAATGACCTGGGTATTCTGTCATGCCGGTGTAAACAGAATGACCTGGGTATTCTGTCATGCCGGTGTAAACAGAATGACCTGGGTATTCTGTCATGCCGGTGTAAACAGAATGATCTGGGTATTCTGTCATGCCGGTGTAAACAGAATGATCTGGGTATTCTGTCATGCCGGTGTAAACAGAATGATCTGGGTATTCTGTCATGCCGGTGTAAACAGAATGATCTGGGTATTCTGTCATGCCGGTGTAAACAGAATGATCTGGGTATTCTGTCATGCCGGTGTAAACAGAATGATCTGGGTATTCTGTCATGCCGGTGTAAACAGAATGATCTGGGTATTCTGTCATGCCGGTGTAAACAGAATGATCTGGGTATTCTGTCATGCCGGTGTAAACAGAATGATCTGGGTATTCTGTCATGCCGGTGTAAACAGAATGATCTGGGTATTCTGTCATGCCGGTGTAAACAGAATGATCTGGGTATTCTGTCATGCCGGTGTAAACAGAATGATCTGGGTATTCTGTCATGCCGGTGTAAACAGAATGATCTGGGTATTCTGTCATGCCGGTGTAAACAGAATGATCTGGGTATTCTGTCATGCCGGTGTAAACAGAATGATCTGGGTATTCTGTCATGCCGGTGTAAACAGAATGATCTGGGTATTCTGTCATGCCGGTGTAAACAGAATGATCTGGGTATTCTGTCATGCCGGTGTAAACAGAATGATCTGGGTATTCTGTCATGCCGGTGTAAACAGAATGATCTGGGTATTCTGTCATGCCGGTGTAAACAGAATGATCTGGGTATTCTGTCATGCCGGTGTAAACAGAATGATCTGGGTATTCTGTCATGCCGGTGTAAACAGAATGATCTGGGTATTCTGTCATGCCGGTGTAAACAGAATGATCTGGGTATTCTGTCATGCCGGTGTAAACAGAATGATCTGGGTATTCTGTCATGCCGGTGTAAACAGAATGATCTGGGTATTCTGTCATGCCGGTGTAAACAGAATGATCTGGGTATTCTGTCATGCCGGTGTAAACAGAATGATCTGGGTATTCTGTCATGCCGGTGTAAACAGAATGATCTGGGTATTCTGTCATGCCGGTGTAAACAGAATGATCTGGGTATTCTGTCATGCCGGTGTAAACAGAATGATCTGGGTATTCTGTCATGCCGGTGTAAACAGAATGATCTGGGTATTCTGTCATGCCGGTGTAAACAGAATGATCTGGGTATTCTGTCATGCCGGTGTAAACAGAATGATCTGGGTATTCTGTCATGCCGGTGTAAACAGAATGATCTGGGTATTCTGTCATGCCGGTGTAAACAGAATGATCTGGGTATTCTGTCATGCCGGTGTAAACAGAATGATCTGGGTATTCTGTCATGCCGGTGTAAACAGAATGACCTGGGTATTCTGTCATGCCGGTGTAAACAGAATGACCTGGGTATTCTGTCATGCCGGTGTAAACAGAATGACCTGGGTATTCTGTCATGCCGGTGTAAACAGAATGATCTGGGTATTCTGTCATGCCGGTGTAAACAGAATGATCTGGGTATTCTGTCATGCCGGTGTAAACAGAATGATCTGGGTATTCTGTCATGCCGGTGTAAACAGAATGATCTGGGTATTCTGTCATGCCGGTGTAAACAGAATGATCTGGGTATTCTGTCATGCCGGTGTAAACAGAATGATCTGGGTATTCTGTCATGCCGGTGTAAACAGAATGATCTGGGTATTCTGTCATGCCGGTGTAAACAGAATGATCTGGGTATTCTGTCATGCCGGTGTAAACAGAATGATCTGGGTATTCTGTCATGCCGGTGTAAACAGAATGATCTGGGTATTCTGTCATGCCGGTGTAAACAGAATGATCTGGGTATTCTGTCATGCCGGTGTAAACAGAATGATCTGGGTATTCTGTCATGCCGGTGTAAACAGAATGACCTGGGTATTCTGTCATGCCGGTGTAAACAGAATGATCTGGGTATTCTGTCATGCCGGTGTAAACAGAATGATCTGGGTATTCTGTCATGCCGGTGTAAACAGAATGATCTGGGTATTCTGTCATGCCGGTGTAAACAGAATGATCTGGGTATTCTGTCATGCCGGTGTAAACAGAATGATCTGGGTATTCTGTCATGCCGGTGTAAACAGAATGATCTGGGTATTCTGTCATGCCGGTGTAAACAGAATGATCTGGGTATTCTGTCATGCCGGTGTAAACACAGAGCATTTTGTCTTATAATGATGTTCATAGGTAAAGACATTCACTTCCACTCAAGACTGGTTGATCAGTTTAGAGTATTATTGTATGGTTGATCAGTTTAGAGTATTATTGTATGGTTGATCAGTTTAGAGTATTATTGTATGGTTTAGAAGTTTAGAGTATTATTGTATGGTTTAGAAGTTTAGAGTATTATTGTATGGTTTAGAAGTTTAGAGTATTATTGTATGGTTTAGAAGTTTAGAGTATTATTGTATGGTTTAGAAGTTTAGAGTATTATTGTATGGTTTAGAAGTTTAGAGTATTATTGTATGGCTTAGAAGTTTAGAGTATTATTGTATGGTTTAGAAGTTTTAGAGTATTATTGTATGGTTTAGAAGTTTAGAGTATTATTGTATGGTTTAGAAGTTTAGAGTATTATTGTATGGTTTAGAAGTTTAGAGTATTATTGTATGGTTTAGAAGTTTTAGAGTATTATTGTATGGTTTAGAAGTTTTAGAGTATTATTGTATGGTTTAGAAGTTTAGAGTATTATTGTATGGTTTAGAAGTTTTAGAGTATTATTGTATGGTTTAGAAGTTTTAGAGTATTATTGTATGGTTGATCAGTTTAGAGTATTATTGTATGGTTTAGAAGTTTAGAGTATTATTGTATGGTTTAGAAGTTTAGAGTATTATTGTATGGTTTAGAAGTTTTAGAGTATTATTGTATAGTTTTGATCAGTTTAGAGTATTATTGTATAGTTTAGAAGTTTAGAGTATTATTGTATGGTTGATCAGTTTAGAGTATTATTGTATGGTTGATCAGTTTAGAGTATTATTGTATGGTTGATCAGTTTAGAGTATTATTGTATGGTTTAGAAGTTTAGAGTATTATTGTATGGTTTAGAAGTTTAGAGTATTATTGTATGGTTTAGAAGTTTAGAGTATTATTGTATGGTTTAGAAGTTTAGAGTATTATTGTATGGTTTAGAAGTTTAGAGTATTATTGTATGGCTTAGAAGTTTAGAGTATTATTGTATGGTTTAGAAGTTTTAGAGTATTATTGTATGGTTTAGAAGTTTAGAGTATTATTGTATGGTTTAGAAGTTTAGAGTATTATTGTATGGTTTAGAAGTTTAGAGTATTATTGTATGGTTTAGAAGTTTTAGAGTATTATTGTATGGTTTAGAAGTTTTAGAGTATTATTGTATGGTTTAGAAGTTTAGAGTATTATTGTATGGTTTAGAAGTTTTAGAGTATTATTGTATGGTTTAGAAGTTTAGAGTATTATTGTATGGTTTAGAAGTTTTAGAGTATTATTGTATAGTTTTGATCAGTTTAGAGTATTATTGTATAGTTTAGAAGTTTAGAGTATTATTGTATGGTTTAGAAGTTTAGAGTATTATTGTATGGTTTAGAAGTTTTAGAGTATTATTGTATGGTTGATCAGTTTAGAGTATTATTGTATGGTTTAGAAGTTTAGAGTATTATTGTATGGTTTAGAAGTTTAGAGTATTATTGTATGGCTTAGAAGTTTAGAGTATTATTGTATGGTTTAGAACTTTAGAGTATTATTGTATGGTTTAGAAGTTTTAGAGTATTATTGTATAGTTTTGATCAGTTTAGAGTATTATTGTATAGTTTAGAAGTTTAGAGTATTATTGTATGGTTTAGAAGTTTTAGAGTATTATTGTATAGTTTAGAAGTTTAGAGTATTATTGTATGGTTTAGAAGTTTAGAGTATTATTGTATAGTTTAGAAGTTTAGAGTATTATTGTATGGTTTAGAAGTTTAGAGTATTATTGTATGGTTTAGAAGTTTTAGAGTATTATTGTATGGCTTAGAAGTTTAGAGTATTATTGTATGGTTTAGAAGTTTAGAGTATTATTGTATGGTTTAGAAGTTTAGAGTATTATTGTATAGTTTAGAAGTTTAGAGTATTATTGTATGGTTTAGAAGTTTTAGAGTATTATTGTATAGTTTAGAAGTTTAGAGTATTATTGTATGGTTGATCAGTTTAGAGTATTATTGTATGGCTTAGAAGTTTTAGAGTATTATTGTATGGTTTAGAAGTTTAGAGTATTATTGTATAGTTTAGAAGTTTAGAGTATTATTGTATGGTTTAGAAGTTTTAGAGTATTATTGTATAGTTTAGAAGTTTAGAGTATTATTGTATGGTTTAGAAGTTTAGAGTATTATTGTATGGTTTAGAAGTTTAGAGTATTATTGTATGGTTTCAGATTGATATTGACAGAAATGGAGAAACATGAAGATGGTTGGCCTTTCCTTGTTCCAGTCAACCTTAAACAATTCCCCTCTTACAAAAAAATCATAAAAATCCCCATGGACTTCAGCACAATGAAAAATAATCTCAGGGATAACTGGTGAGTAATAAAATTATATAAAGAAACATCTGTTGTTATTATAAACTACTTTCGTTTTAAAGATTACAAAACAATGTCACTGCTTAGAATTAGGGACATATTTAGCTATATTTATGCCACCTAGAGACGGGTACTGGTGGCCGTTTTATGTGAAAGGTCCATTGTAGTTGACCTTAAATATGCAGCCTTGAAATAGAATGGTGTACATTTGATGTTAAAGGGGCAATGTTGTTGCTGCCTTGAAATAAGGGAATATTGTTAGATCTTATTTTATTCGGAGGATTGTGCATAAGTGCTTATCTTTGAGAGGATTTTGGATGAATGCTTATCATAGAGAGGATCACGGATGAGTGCTTATCATTGAGAGGATCATGGATGAATGCTTATCACTTAGAGGTTATTGCATGAGTGCATACCATTAAAAGAATCTTGTATGAGTGCTTAATAAGGGGATCTTGCAAGAGTGCTTCTCATTAATCTTGCATGAATGCTTAATATTAAGAGGATCTTGCATGGATGCTTACCATTTATAGGATATTGCACGAGTGCTTCTCCTTAAGGGGATCTTGCATGAATGCTAGTTGTTAAAGAGATCTTGCATGAGTACTTATCATTAAGGGGATCTTGCATAAGTACTTATCATTAAAAGATCTAGCATGAGTATTTATCATGAAGAGGATCTTGTGCGAGTACTTTTTGTCAAGGGGATCTTGCATGAGTACTTATTAAAGGATCTAGCATGAGTATTTATCATGAAGAGGGTCTTGTGTGAGTACTTTTTGTCAAGGGGATCTTGCATGAGTACTTATCATTAAGGGGATCTTGCATGAGTACTTTTCATTAAAGGATCTAGCATGAGTATTTATCACGAAGAGGATCTTGTACGAGTACTTTTTGTCAAAGGGATCTTGCATGAGTACTTATCATTAAGGGATCTCGCATGAGTATTTATCATGAAGAGGATCTTGTGTGAGTACTTTTTGTCAAGGGGATCTTGCATGAGTACTTATCATTAAGGGGATCTTGCATGAGTACTTTTCATTAAAGGATCTAGCATGAGTATTTATCATGAAGAGGATCTTGTATGAGTACTTTTTGTCAAGGGGATCTTGCATGAGTACTTATCATTAAGGGATCTCGCATGAGTATTTATCATGAAGAGGATCTTGTGTGAGTACTTTTTGTCAAGGGGATCTTGCATGAGTACTTATCATTAAAGGATCTAGCATGAGTATTTATCACGAAGAGGATCTTGTATGAGTACTTTTTGTCAAGGGGATCTTGCATGAGTACTTATCATTAAGGGATCTTGCATGAGTGTTTATCATGAATGGGGTCTTGCATGAGTACTTATCATGAAGGGGATCTTGCATGAGTGCTTATTTTAAATGATATTTTTGTAGCAGAATGTGATTTTCCTTCCCAGGGTGAAAATTAAAATTTAGCAGTGAGGCAAATGATAAAGCTAACACAGATCAATCCATTGCAAAAGGTGATTCAGAGAAACTAAATAACTATATTGGGGGATGTGTAGAGTTTATATTCATGTGACTTTCCTATTTTTTCCTGCATGATTGCTTCTAAATTATGAAATTATTCATTTTGATTTGGTATGCAGGATGTTTAAAAGAGTTAAAACCCCAGATTGTCATAGCACCCAACTTTTTAAAGCAAAACTAACTACCTGCAATTATTGTTTGATTTTATTCAGATTGAATAGGCAGCTTGATATTCATCAAGCAGGCAAAACGCGGAAGGGGTGCGGGTATCAATTCATGGAATTCGCTTGCTTTGTATGTAAAACTTTTTGCATTTGTAATTTATGAATGTGCCTATACATTGTTTCAGCTACAAAACCAGGGCTGAGTTTGCTTCTGACGCTAGAATAATTTTCCAGAACTGTCAAACATTTAATGAAGATGATTCTGAGGTGGGACAAGCCGGGCATAATATGCGGAAATTTTTTGAACGACGATGGAAAGAACTTCTCCTTTCGTCATCCTCAGAGGATCTATGTGGTGAAAATGCATCTTCTCAGCCATGAATAGCAACAGATAAATCAGGGACTTTATGTAATGTGATAACTGTTTCCCCATAAGTATGTCTTGGACTCGTTCGGAAGAGACTGCTGCAGGATATAGATTCTTCCATGTGTAAGGAAAAATTTCACAGATTAAGCCATTTTTCGGGGTGACCAGGCTAGTACCTCTTAAAGCGGAGAAAAATTAATGTGTTGAGCTTGCTAGAGATAAGAAGTGGGAATTTTATTAACTCATGGAAGTCTGTCTTTAAAAGAGGGACAAAACTATTATATGAAAGTTAGTGCATATCAGAGAAGAACCAAAATTACTGTGTGAAAGGCACATGAAAGCAGGTCTTCAGTCAGTGTTCTTAATTATGATGAAATACATAAAATGAGTATTTTTCTAATGTTCATTTCTGAAGATGTTTCAGGTATTTTCATTAAAAGATTACTTTAAAATGATTGCGGTCTTCATCAAGGAGTTGCATGTATATGTGTGATACCTTTATCAAGACATTGTCAGTGGTATATGTAAATACTTAGATACATTTTTAGGTTACTCATCAGTTATTTGATTTTTTATGGGTCACTAGATTTTAACCTTTTTCTGTACTGTTACAACTTCATTAATTTCGTTTTTTGTACAAGAAATGTTTAGCAACTTGATTACTTTCATTTTATGGGGCTCTGAGTGGCAGAGTGGTCTAAAGTGCTCACTGTTACGGATCACTGCCATCTCACCTCTGCGTGGATTTGAGTCTTGGGCGTGGCCAGTGTGGGTACATGAGAAAGCTTGCCAGTAGCTTCTCATGGATCAGTGTGTTGAAAAATGGCATTAAACTAAAAACAACATCAACAACAACAACTTTGATTTTACAGCAGACCTGCCAACTCTTACGATTTTGCCGTAAGTAATTACACTTAAGATACAAACGTACGGCAAACTAGCAAAAACTATGGAAAAATTATTGTTGCCAACAAATCCAGATAATTTGTTAATTCATGTTTTATTTGAAACCTAGTTTCATCTTTGAATTAGTGAAATTAGTCAGTTAACCAGACTAACTTATAGCAGTACCCAGATGCTTTAAACTGCATCTATTTGTTCCTGCGAAAATTGAACATAATTTTTATTGTCAATGTGTCAAACTTCTAATTATGTTTTCCAGCTTAGCAAAAGTAATTATTGAAATGTAGTTATTGAAATTTTGTTACACCTTACTGAAAACTGGTCAATCTGATGGGAAAAATCAACTGCCTTGCTGAGATGGACTAGTCAGGGTTGGCAGATATGTTACAAGCATTAAATGAAAGGTTTTGTTTTAGGTACTGAAAAAAAGAGAAAATCAGATTACATGGAAAAAAACTTGCACATAATTTAATCTTACATAGGAACAGAGGCTGACCAGGGTTTCATTGCAAAAGTGAATCATTGCTTATATATCACCAATTTTGTAATATCCAGTGATTAGCATGCAGTGATTAACATGCAGGATTTGTAACCTGAAGGGTCAGGTTTGAATTTGACCATCGGCTCAACTACTTTGGTGTGTCATTAGGCAGTACATTAAATTCAGTTGCCATGGTAATAAGTAACCTTTTTGTGTTGCCTTGACAACCAAAGCAAATATCAAATTTTTTATTCGTCTCTTCTTTTTTCTGACAATCTTTACCAGACTATCAGTGTTTTTTCCTAAGTGTTAATACAGAAACTTTGTAAAATAGCTGTATCAGTTTTCATCCCCATCATTGCACATATAAAATAGACACATGCAAACTTCACTAATTTCAAATTTAAGCAGAGTTTATTAGTACATGTACTGAGTGTAAATTTTATTTCCACTGGTTTTTCATTCCTTTTTTCTCACAGAACAAATCTCTTTCATTTCATAATTTCAAGATACTATGTTCATCATATTTCTTTTATACACAGTTATGACTTGACCTCTTGTTTATCATGGTCTCAGATTTGCAAGAAAGTGTACAGTTCTATATAAAATGGACAAAATTTTAAGTCCATAAACTGTACAAGTAGCGCATCCAAACATTTCTTAAACTTTTTTTTTAACAAATTAATCTTTGAATGAACTTGTTTTGTTCTTTTTACTAGGTAAGTTTCTTCCTTCAGTCATTATTTTTTGTTGCATGAGCTAACAGACTGTTGTATTTATGTTTGTGTTTGTGTACAAGATTTAGTATGTGAGCACAAGGTGACTACATAGAGCTGAGAAAGTGTAGGCGTCCACAAAAAAGTATACAGATGGAGAAAAATTGGATACAAAAATTGAACACTTTTAAAAGATACAAAACCTTAGTATAAATATCATCATGGCACATTGAAAAAATTAGCCATATAGTCCTTTTTATGTACAGCCCGGGTGTTGCCTGCGTTCTGTATGTATTTAGCACTTGCCTTTGTTCTGATGTATTTAAAATTGCAAAATAAAAGTTAGATCTACAATGTTAACATGATAATAATTGTTTTACTTGACCAAAATATCTTTGAATAATTTTTAATCCCCCTAATATTGTTAATGGCACCATTCAATAATGATTTATATGTTCCAGGCAGTACAAATCATGCATCAATGGAGTTTGTTAACCCTCTCTACCCTCCAGGCAGTACAAACCATGCATCAATGGAGTTTGTTAACCCTCTCTACCCTCCAGGGCAGTACAAACCATGCATCAATGGAGTTTGTTAACCCTCTCTACTATCCAGGGCAGTACAAACCATGCATCAGTGGAGTTTGTTAACCCTTTCTACCCTCCAAGGCAGTACAAACCATGCATCAATGGAGTTTGTTAACCCTCTCTACCTTCCAGGGCAGTACAAAGCATGGAAAAGAAGAGTGTCAGCCCTCTGATCTGCCTAGGGCAGTACAGTACCATAAATTATGGATATTGTCATCAAAGTAACAAAAAGAGGGTTAAAACTATTGCTTTTCGAGTCTTTTATTGAATTGATATTCCAAATACAAGAGACTCCCAATTTCCTCAAATCTACCCTATATTAGAGAAGATAAACATGAATAGAAATTAAAATAAAAACCAGTTATCATTAAGTTTATATCTAGGGTATGGATAGATGGATGGACAGACACTGATGTACAGATGGGTGGACAGACAGACACTGATGTACAGATGGGTGGACAGATAGACACACACTGATGTACAGATAGGTGGACAGACACATTGATGTAAAGATGGGATGACAGACAGACACACACTGCTGTACAGATGGGTGGACAGAAAGACACTGATGAACAGATGGGTGGACAGCCACTGATGTACAGATTAGGTGGACAGAAAGACACACTGATGTACAGATGGGTGGACAGAAAGACACTGATGTACAAATGGATGGATTGACTGACACATACACTAATGCAAAAGTGATTGATATGTTTCTCTTCTGCAAATGTACACAAAGCAGAAATTAATAATAAAAAATCCACAACAGTTTGTTAAGATTTTTTTTGTAAATCAAGATAAAAATGTATAAGAAATGAATAGTAAACAATAGTTCTAAAGTGGTATATGGTATAGAGAAACTGGAAACTCTTTTAAGCAAGTGGAGAGATAGTCCATTCAAGGAACTCATTTTGTACATAATATACATGTATGCCCCCCCCCCAATGTATATACATGTATGAAGAAAAATCACTCATCAAACTTAATGGGAATTTTGTAAAACAGCCCATGACATTTTATGCTACTCTGTGAATTTATGAATTTGATAATTAATTCCATTATCAATTGGGTTTTTTCAATGGAGAACTTTGATCACTAAACATCAAAATTATGACCAAAGAATTGCATCTGTGATGTTGTTGCAGTGATAGTATGATGACACTTTTGGTTTCCATGCATGTGCTTTCTTGCTTTGAATTAGGAAACAGAATTATGTTAATACTCATATGTTTAGATGAATGAAAAACACAGCAACATATAAATGGTAAACAGATGACATTTCCATTAGAAATCTACTTGGGTCTGTTCTAGACAGCCAACACATTTGAGTGCAGATTTGTTCTTTGAAATGTGGTTGTTGTTTTCCGAGTGAGTAAGAAATAAAGATAATTTTTTGGGTGAAAAGCTGTAGTATTTTCACATGGTTTTTCTTCAGTTCATGAATTTGACCTCCATGTATATCATGTGCCTAATATTTTCTCAAAATGACAATTTTTTAAAACTCCATTCTCCAAAGTAAATATACATTGCCTAGTATATATTGCTGACTGAGCTATTTAATTAGATTGACAATTCCTTTGCTACGTTTGCAGTTTGATTGGTCATGCTTTGACCAGTGGTCAGTTTCTTTTGTTAAGTTTATAGCAAGAATTAAACATCTTCCTTGTCGGCCTTTTTAATCATTCAGGAGGATATGTTGAATGCCCAACACAGTCCCTGTGCTTACGTTTTGCTTTTGTTTCAGTTTTCAGACTCGGATTCATAATATTTTGTATTATTTGAAAATTTCAAACCAAAATGAGGGGTTGTATCTGTTTTCAACTGTGATTTTATTTTTGCAATCTTCACAGATTTCATGATATCTTTATTATTATTATTATTATTATCATTATTATTATTATTGTTTAAAAAGAAGTGATGTTTTTGTTTTTACTAGGCAGTTCTACTAAAGACACAAAAAAACCATGCCACATGTCATCCTGCAATCTCAGTGAAACTCTAATCATTGTGTACATTTCACAATGTAATAACTCACCTATAAATCTGTTAACATGCATACTTCATTGCCAGATCTAGCATGGCAATTGTACAAGACTCTGTTCAAGTTTAACATTTAAGTTTTCATTTTCAATCAGTCAAAAGTGTCATTTTAGATCTAAGGTGATCTGTGATTGGTTTACACAAAAAATCTAAGCTTAGATGCTTTATTGGCTTCAGGAAAAAAAACCTGCTGTTTCCTTCAGGTGATAAGATCATTGTGGACTTGATACAGGTGCTCTTTTGCAGTGCATTTGTAAAATTCGAGTTTAAAGATTACAAGTTTTTTTTTTGTTTATTTGTGGGGTTTTTTTTATATCTTAATCTATTAATTGTTCGCTAATATTTTTTTTAAAGCTAGTCTTACCAGTTCAATGTAAAAAGATGACATTTGAAATATATAGTATTTTTCATCAATAAAGTATGTAAATATAATGCATTGACTAATTAAAGCTAATTAAAGCTGTCTTGGAATCTCATTTTTTTTTTTTGAGGGTCATTAGGTTTTATTTTGATTCAAAATACTTGTGTTGGCTTTCCTTCAGTATATTGAATACTTCATTGACATCTGCCTATAAAGGACAGTCATGGCATATCAAAATTATGTCTGGTACAGACATGTGTCCATTATACTGAAACATGCAAGTAAGCTTGTGGAAATAGGTCTATAAATATTGAACAAATACTGACCTTTTTTGAGGTGAATCTATAATTTTATGAACCTCACAGTAACACAGAGTGTTTGTCCATATTACAGGTTTGTCAGTTCATGAAACATAATATTTACCATTACACAGTTCTTGAATTGTTTTATTTATTTAATGTAAAATTTTGAAATTCAGCTTTTTTTAATTTAGGGAAAATTCCTTTTCAAGTTTATGATGCAATAAAAAAAATTGTGATGGTGTGTTGTGCAAAATCACTTGTCTCAAGGAATTTTGTGATATTTTCCGTAATCGGTGTTTTTATGTGGTATCCGCAAAAGGCAGGTTTTACTGTAGTCATATAAGTAAATAGTCTGTACTAGTATACCTTATAATTGTTCTATAGTCTATGCAGTATTTTAATTTTTAACATAAAAATACACCTTGCATGTGCAAAATAAACTGCAGAATAAGGAATGATTAATGACGTAACTGGCTTTTTGCAGCAACTGTAGAAAGAAGAATAAGCAATGGTATCTGGTTCTTGGATTGTGTAGTAACTTTTGCAGACCCCTGAGCAGATAACAATCACAGCTTTCAGAATTGTTCTGAATCTTTCTCAGATAAGGGAGATTTCTGTAGATGAGGTATTCTTCCTCAGATATGGAGACAACAAAGGGCAGGTAATCTACCTCGAATTATAATTGCTACAGTGTCTTAATAGATAATAGTGCAAGCAAAGGAAATGTATCACAAAATGACCACAAATTTCATACTTATTACATATAAATACCTCAATCCATGGTGAGCTGATTAAACACCCTATTTTCCTTGGAAACCAGTCAGTAATGATGAAAATTAATTTCTGTGAAATAACTGCAAGGAAAAAAATATTGCATGTATTTTTAATGAAAGGTTTGGAGCATAACTTGGGATTATAACTATTTAATAAAAGACTTTTTTGTTCCCTTTTTACCTCGTTGATGGTATGACAGGTTTACAAAACAAAAAAAGCTTTAAAAAACTTTTTGCATAAGCTTTGTAAGAAAATTCATGGTTAATATTGTGTAGATGTACATGTATATTTGTATATGAATGATGCATATTTTCTGTATAAGTGTAGTTTTGTGAGAACAATAATGTGTGCATACTAAGGCAAAAAGACATGCAATATATAATATTTCCTTGTTAACTGTGCATTATCATGTATATAAATTCAGACCATTTCATATCACACTTATTCGATGTCAGTTTTGCCAAGTAGAGGGACCCAAAGTGTTCTTGACAAATCAAACATCATCTATGTTAGACATCAGCATTTATAAATTGTTTGAAAAGAAGCAAATTTGTTAGATATAATTTGTGTTCTTGTTCCGCATGTAAAATTGCTCTTAATTTATATCTTATTTATAGAATCTTTTTATTTATTTGACATAAAATTCTTTTGTAGTTTTCAGTGTGTTCCATGTACAATAATGCAGAGCACATTCTGTGTAAGTGAACCATTCTGCTAGTCTTGGAACTTTATGTCCACTTGATTTCATGGTATAAATGATATGCTGTAGAAAGGGTTTTATTCTGATATACATATGTTTTTGTAGGAAGAAAATTTCATCAGACTACATTGAGACTTATTTTGCCATGAGGTGTATTTCCAAGATTTCTAGGTAGTCAGTATGTGTACTGATCCTGATTGATTTGACATTTAATCAGCTGTCCAATTGCAAACTTTCAGATGAGTTTTCTTCATTTGGAAATCTCCAATCGCAAATTCAAATTTAGAAAATAGTTATCTGGTATGCAGTTGCTACATTTCATGATATACAAATATGATGCCTTTGTATAAGACGTATCAAGTACAAGTTATATTATTTTACAGACAGCATTGAGGTTTGCAGACCTAGGCTGGTACCCTGTACAACTTAAGCTAAACCACTGGGGTTTGCAGACCTAGACTGGTACCCTGTACCAACATTAGCTAAAACAGCATAGCTGTGACGATCTTGTTTTTAAGTTGAGACAGGTCAGGGGCTTTGTCATTGGTCAATATTTTCTCCAGTAATCTGATTGGTCAAGATGATCATGCTATAAATGCAATCAATGTGGCATCATAGTGACATGTCACAGACAAGCATGTGATGTCACTGTAATAAAATACAACACGTCACTTTGGTGTGTACACATTCACCGGGCTCATCTTGTGCTTTAGCAAGTTTGGGATCATCAGTTTAATTTACTTTTAATGCTTGTGGTTTTTTTGTATAATATCCTTCATCTCACAAATTTACATGTACAGTGTTTTTAATATACAGGTACTACATTCACATTACGTCAGAAAACAAACTCAACAACAGTTGTCTTTCTTTAGGCATTTATCATGAACCAATCATAGTGTTTCAGTAAGTATTCCTGACCCTCTTGAAGTTTTATGTAAGACAGGGGACCAGTTAATTTGCCGACATAGAGGAAACTTAGAGTGGTTCATTGACATAGAAAGTGATGCCTGATTCTATTTTTTTCTGTTCATTGTTTTGTCTCAATTCAAAACTGTCAGCATCTTCATCATTTGCCCTCTACACTGGAACCAATGTACACTGCCTGGATGTGAAACAATCATTCATTTGTCAATTCAATAAAAATGTAAACAACAAAAGAGTTTTTATCCTTTCCAACCTCTTAGATCTGTAACCTGGTGAGTGCAGTAAAATGACATGGAACCAGTCTACCATTGTCAAATCAGTTTTTATAGCAAGGGTTCAAGTTTTGGTCTATTCCAAGCACTTAGATCTGTTGACCTGTTGCAGCAGTGACATGAAAATTCACATAATAATGCTTGACCTCGTACATAGACCGATATATATATATGTATATATCTTGATAATGAGAAGTTTATTCCAATAATATAAAAATGAAATTTTCATTCTGATTCTTAATGATCATCAAAAGATTAGTACAACTCGCATGTAAGCACTCCGAGTCACTTTTTGGATTTGTTATTTTGGAGAATCTGATTATACATACCTTTATTAACTTTATTTTATGCCATATAAGCACTCCAACTCACTGCAGCTACATGTGTTGTTTTGGAAAATTTGATTTTATATACCTTTAAGTGGTATTTATTCACTTTATTTCACACCTTGTTCATCAAATTCCACTGAAGATTATTGTATAATTCCCTCGAAAAATGGCTAATGGCAAATTCAATGATAACCTACTTTGACATTTTTAGCCACAGTTTAGTAGGTGGGGATTCAGTTTAAACTGGTTTTTGTCACACACTATGATGTAAGATGGAACATGCCTGTGGTTGGGAAGAAGTACAGTACTACAAACATAAGAAAAAATGCAAATATGTAATTTATAATCTTAGCCTGTGAAACCGGCATGAAAAGAAAACTGCGCACAAGTTCAATAAATTGGAGGCAATTATGTAACTATGTATATATATATATTCAATATCGTATGTCATATTTTTCATTTTAATTTGTACATTATACCTATTTTTCACATACAAATATGTTTTTTCAGTAGAAACATGGCTATCAATTTTGACAAAATGTCATGTGCAAGCTACAAATAAAACTATGTTACTTCTTTATTCCATTCATAGCTGAACTATGCAGGAGATTAATGTAAATGTGCATGACCTCTTGATCACATGATCATATCTTTATATCCCCTGCACTAGTAATGGTTCAATCCAATATCAACTTCCTTGACCCAGTGTAATGCCAAACTGCAATTGTAAAAGTCCATAGCAATCAATAATTTTCATATGGAAATTTTGTTATGACATATATGTGTAGGTTACTAAAACAATTTAATAAATTTTGTTGAACTTATATTATGATTAAACTTTAAATATAAAATTAGTTTTTGATTTTATATCACTAAATGCACCTACAAAAAAGTATGTGACCTGTGTGACTTTTACTATAACCCTGTTCTTGAGGCAGATTTGTCAGTCTAACAATGAAACTGAGCTTAAAACGAAACGCAAAACACTTTATAAGTATCTAGTTCATATGTTACAAATATATTTGAAGTCTGTAGTAAACTTAAACACGAACTTTTTAGGTGAAACAAGTGCATTATTTCTTGACTGGCTGTTGCATAAGTCAAGAAGACAAGAATGCATGATTGGTCCACCTCTCTAATAAAATATTGGATTGGTTCCACCATGTGTGACCTGCCAATGTTGAAAAACATAAGGGATCGACTCCACAATGTATGAGTGACCCACCTCTTCTGTAAAATATTGGATTGGATCCCAGTGGGAGTATGCAGAAGAGAAAACCACTAATATATCGTAACTATTTGCTGCAAACACACATTCAATAGTGGCCACTGTTACCACATAAGTCAGCTTATACAAGTATTGTACAGTTGATATTTGATAAAACAATAGGCCAGCTTTTGTTCTTACTGTACAGCATGTGTTTGATAAAATGAATATGCCAGTTTTTGTAGGGTACTTGCTGTACAGCTGGTGTTTAATATAACAATATGCCAGCATTTGTACTTGCTGTACTGCTGGTTTTTGGTATAACAATAGGCCAGTTTTTGTACTTGCAGTACAGCAATTGTTTGATATATTAAAGGCCAGCTTTTGTTCTTGCTGTACAGCATGTGTTTGATATATTAAATGCCAGCTTTTGTTCTTGCTGTACAGTTTATGATATGATGATCCTGCACAATGAACACATCCAATCTCAGTGTAGCAAAATTTTTCATTTGTCCATAATTCTAACATCAACATGTTTCACGTTTTTATGTAAAGCATCAAGAACAAAAAAAGGAGTTATCAATTAGTAAATACATTGTTAGAATATATCACCAGCATTGGTATTCTATATGCAGTTCTTGAATTTGATCCTTAAGTTATGAAATGGTGTGAAAATTTAATCAGTAAGGTTTTACAAAATGAGATTTTAAATCAAATTGACACAGAAACGGTAATGGAATACATGGTGCTCAAAACATCTGATAATCTGATGCCCATGTCACCACTAATTGGGCTTTTTGAAAAGAATGGTAATTTGTCTGAGAGAAAGACTAGTAAATTAACAATTATGTATGCGCATTACCCTAGTGAAGATTGTTTACATAACCATGCTTTTATTGAAAGCTGTAAACTTTGTGTATAAAGCAAAGCATATGACCTATGAACAATGAACAGATTGCTTGGGTTACCCATAAAGCAAATATGACCTAAGAACAAGGAACAGATTGCTTAGGTTACCCATAAAGAAAAGCATATGGCCTATGAACAAGGAACAGATTGCTTGGGTTACCCATAAAGCAAAGCATATGACCTATGAACAAGGTCATAAAGTAAAGCATCTGACCTATGTACAATGAACAGGTTGCTTTGGTTACCCATAAAGCAAATATGACCTATGAACAAGGAACAGATTGCTTGGGTTACCCATAAAGCAATACATATGATATATGAACCAGGCACAGATTGTTTGGGTTACCCATAAAGAAAAGCATGTGACCTATGAACAATACAGATTGCCTATGTATGTAATGGAGTCTATTAGTCTTGCAAATCAGTGTATGTAATGGAGTCTATTAGTCTTGCAAATCAGTGTATATAATGGAATCTATTAATCTTGCAAATCAGTGTATATAATGGAGTCAGTCTTGCAAATCAGTGTACATAATGGAATCTATTAGTCTTACAAATCAGTGTATGTAATGGAGTCTATTAGTTTTGCAAATCAGTGTATATAATGGAATCTGTTAAGTCTTACAAATCAGTGTATGTAATGGAGTCTATTAGTCTTGCAAATCAGAGTACATAATGGAATCTATTAGTCTTGCAAATCAGAGTACATAATGGAATCTATTAGTCTTGCAAATCAGTGTATATAATGGAGTCTATTAGTCTTGCAAATCAGTGTATATAATGGAGTCTATTAGTCTTGCAAATCAGTGTATATAATGGAGTCTTGCAAATCAGTATATAATGGAGTCTATTAGCCTTGTGAATCTGTGTACATAATGGAGTCTTAGTTTTGCAAATCAGTGTACATAATGGAGTCTATTAGTTTTGCAAATCTGTGGAAACAATGGAGTCTGTCTTGCAAATCAGTGTATATAATGGAGTTTATTAGTCTTGCAAATCAGTGTATATAATGGAATCTATTAGTTTTGTAAATCAGTGTATATAATGGAATCTATTAATCTTGCAAATCAGTGTATATAATGGAGTCTATTAGTCTTGCAAATCAGTGTATATAATGGAATCTATTAGTTTTGTAAATCAGTGTATATAATGGAATCTATTAATCTTGCAAATCAGTGTATATAATGGAGTCTATTAGTCTTGCAAATCTGTGTATATAATCGAATCTATTAGTCTTGCAAATCAGTGTATATAATGGAATATATTAGTCTTGCAAATCAGTGTATATAATGGAATCTACTAGTCTTGCAAATCAGTGTATATAATGGAGTCTATTAGTCTTGCAAATCAGTGTATATAATGAGTCTTAGTCTCAGACACAGCTGAGACAAGCTTTCATAAAAGACTGCTAAAAGGATAAAAAATGCAAATTTCTGTAAGATCTTTTTTTATTAATACTCAAGATAACTTATATTTAAAAAAAAAAAAAAAACCAACCAACCAAATGACCAATATTTGATATTTTACAAATAAATTTTGCAGGTGAACAAAAAATAAAATGGCACAAAACTTCAAATCTTAAAAGCCGACAAAAGAATATGGTATTGAAATGTTCAGTAAGAAAAATGTACCATGAATCACATTTATTTGTGGTGTACAATTTTTAGTGGAAAAGCAAATATGAACCCATTAATATGTATACCAGAATGCTATTTCTGTCTGAGACAATCCAAGAATTTAAGCAAAAAGAAATACATGTACTTTAATCCACATTTTATTTACTGTGTGTGTGTGTGTGTGTGTGTGTGTCCAATACATTTCTCATGAAGAGAAAGAAAACGAAAGAACTCCAGCTTAATGTAAGCATAGGTGGAGTAAATATAACTTTTAACAACAGACAACAGATTCTTCTTTGGTCTATTGAAGTCAAGGAACTTTATTAAAAAGAACATTGTCTCCAGGGAGTGTTATTGGCTTATCATGCCCAAATGCAGAGTCTCTGACTTAGAAATTTCAGAATCATGCAGAACTAACTTTTGCAAATTACATCTGAAAATTGTTCATAGGCGATTTAATATTTTTCTGAAAACTTGTGCCACCTAGACCAAATTGCCAGTCACCCAGAAAATTCTTAGACCTCATAACCAATCAACATAGAAAATCAAGTTATTGCTGGATGTGTTGTATTTTCATGAGCAGGGTTTGTATGGTCTTTGAAGGTCTTTGAGAGTTTGGGAAAAATGAGGTAGCATTTTCAAGGCCTTGAAAGATTGGGAAAATGGAGCATATTACCCTGAGGTCGTTAAAAGTCTTTGAAAATTGAAATAAACCCCAATTTTTTAAATTTCTTTCCAGAATCACAAATAAAAAGAGGCTTTGTTTGACCATCTAAACTTGGCCTTGGCATTGACTTCAATCACACATGTACTCTTCATCAAAGCAAGACGGTTACACACTTGATCAAAGGAAGTCACAAATAAGATTGCCTAAGGTCGTTAGCTTCAGATGTAGCTGGATTTCCTGGCTTCTTTCTTTTGATGAATCGTTCAATTTGATTGGATGAGTCCATCAGCTTTTGCCAATCAAAATGTTCATTGCACTAATTCACTCTACGTATAAAGTAACTTGCTCAAGGATTCCAAATTTGTTTAGTCGATTTACATCTTCAGTGTTTCAAAGTGCCAGGTCTTTGCTCTTTCAACTCTATCTGGCTTGAACAAGAGAAATACAAGGAATGGCAGCAAAAGGATAAATTATGTAAACGAAAGGCGTTTTGTACATTGTGTAAAATTAAGACGATCAACTTTGCTTCAATGGGAGAAGGAGTATTTCCTTTACAAGTCATGCCAAAGATCTGTTGCAAATTAGTAAATACATAATAATTTTAAAAAATCACATTGTCGAAATTGATTTGTGTATCTCTAGTCTGACTATACATCCCCCTTTGTTTGTAGCCCTAAGTTATCCAATCGGACAATCATCCCTTGAAATGCTTCAGTAGAACAGATGACAGTCTTGATGAAGTGTTTTCTTCTGTCCTTTCCAAAAGAAAGGAATATATGGAACTTTGGAATGGTCTCCAGAAAATGTTGTTGTTGTTACATGGGCTGACAACAGTGGAAAGAGGATTGTCTGTCAACAAACAGGCATCTGTTGAGAACCTCAGCAGAGAAAGCCTCAGAGCTCAAAAGCTAATCATTGACACAATGAGAAAAGCAGGTGGACCTTTGGAAATCATCATTAGCAATGAAATGATGACATGCCTCCTCTGCAAGACATAATTACCATCCCTATCTGGATAAGAAGAAAGCAGAGGAGAAGGATGAGAAGAAAAACCAAAAGGGAAAGAAACGGGAGTTAGCCGTGGATGAAGTGGAAGAACTTTAAGCCAAAAAGCTGCGTCTTGAAGCTGACATTGCCAGTCTGCATGCTTCCTCTGTACAGAAAGCAGAAGAGGTAGAGTTAAAAGGACTCATTGTGCTTGTCATAGAGTAAAATGCTCTTAGAAGAAGAGCAGAGGAAAAGATGACAGTGGTGGCTCTCTTTCCAAAATGATTGAAGAGGAAAAATATCAAATATAATAATGCATTTAAAGCTGTGCTTATGTCTGTTAAGAGAACACTTTATTTTGTATCAAATCTGACACGTATGTTACATATTTCTGAGAAAAAACAACGAATGTTAACCTATGTTTCAGATCATTATGATGCAATTTTAGGAAATTAATTATAGTTTGACTTTAATCGATAAACAATATTGTAGTATTTCATTTTGACATTCATTGTTTTCTCATATAACCTGTATACACAATGTTAGCAAAAATAAGTCATGGAAATTTCTGTTTGTTTTCTTTGAAAGTTTGGGGAAAGTCTTTGAATTTATCATTCATAGTTCAGTATGAACCCTGATGAGGGTACATCTAGCAACATGCTGTATTGACATGATGGACATCTAGTTACATGTTATGTTACCATGATGGACATCTAGCCACATGTTACAATATCATATTTAAAGCCATTTAGATCAGGAATCAACCAGTGTGCATTTCTGTACATCTCCAGATATAAAATACCCATCTGCCTAATAAAAGTTGTATGCTGTTTTCTGACCACAACTGTCTTTCGTTTACACTAATGTGAAACAGGATTCTGTTTGAAACTGTTTTTTTTATCAATAACATACCATGATGAAAACACATCAGTAGGAAAACTTTGTTCTACCTGTATATTCAACTTTATATTCTGTACGGAATAAATGAAAGAGACATTTATTGGCATTTTTTAAATCAAACCTGGTACACATACAATCAAATTATTGCAACTATTTTCATCAATCTACCATTGGTTTATCCAATATTCAATCTTATAGGATGACTGAACAGAAATTAAAAGAATTCAAACAGAAATGAAACGTGAAGCTATCTGGTTTTCTTCACCATTTCTTACAGTGCGATTAAAATTATTTAACAAGATTCAACACCAATTTATGACAATTATATATAATCAGCATTCCATCACAATTTATTTAGCTCACTAACTTATTTTCTGTTTGCACTATTCCAAGTGCTCATGACCATGGCGTCTACGGAAAGATGCACAGAGGGCTACTAAAAATAAGAAGGTAATTCCTCCGAGTGAAAGAGTTGATGTCACATTAAAGAACTGTCTGTATGTGAACCGGAAATACCAAATGATGGCCAGGAGAAATCCGAATAGAGGAAACATGACTACACCCATGTCGAAACCAGAGTCATCATCTGAAGTATGGATGGCATCAGTTTGTGAAGGATTCTGGCTTATTAGACAGTGGATGACACTGTTGTCCACAATGTTGTATGCCTCAAGTGTGGATGAGTTTATCCGAAGTTCCTGACCATTGAAGATAAACCTGATCAGCTTGTTTTCCGACAATTCAACAGAAAAGTGGGTTCTGCAAAAATAAAATAAATTGTGATAGTTTGATAACAGACATGGTCAATATAGGTCAACATGACTCAATTTTACTAAATTCTAAGAGGTCAGGAGACAAAAAATTGGTAGCATGTGCATCCAAGACTACCACATTTTTATTTTTGGACTACTTACACCCTTATTCAACACCACATACATGTAGTTTGTACCCTTTTTTCAATTTTAAAAATGAAAAGCATGAAGGAAATAAATAATGAAAAAAAAAAGTAATTTCATTCATTAATTTATAACTTCTACCCTGATTATCAACATAAGGTCTCTAGCAATACCTAATTTGTGCTTCATAACAAATGAAGTTTCCATTGCAAATGCAATGCTCATAGCCATTTTCTGGTTCCTGGAAAAGCCCATTTTAGATAATAATAATAATAATAATAATAATAATAATAATAATAATAATAATAATAATACTGAGGACTTTATATAGCACCTAATCTTTAGAAGCTCTAATTGCTTTACAACATCTATAATTATAAGACTACACTACAAAAAAAACCACAAAAAAAAACCCATGAAATTGGAAAACAAAACATGCTGAAAACATTTAAGGTACAAAACATTATTAGGTCTTTAAGTTTGTTCCTGCAGTCAAAAAAGGTGAGTTTTAAGTGATGGAAAGGTGCAGTATTTTGGATGACATACATTGCAGGTAAATACTATATCAGCATATTGTAATTTTAATTTTCTAGTTCTAATATTTCCAAAAATATTTATAAACTAAAAAAACGGACCCTCAAATTTAAAAATATGCACAGAAGTAGTTTGAAGAATTTAAATTTTGTCTAGAAATTAATCAAAACTATGGATGTGGTTTAAACAGTCTTTTTCATGCAAGGTCAATATTAAGATGACCTTGATGTCAATTAGTAATAAAGTTATGAACTAATCAATTAAATGATTAAGTTTTGTTTTGCGTTTCATTTTAAAACTGGAAGAGGGTACAACCTGTTGGGGGTGGGGTGCTAAATATACTGTAGCTACATATAAGTATGAACTGCATCACAGCACTGTAAAGATCTGATTAGACCGTAACATTTTATTTTCATGTAATTTATAAATTAGGCAATAAAATTTATTTATTTTATTTTATTTGCAAAAGCTAAAAACAGACTTCCAATGTATCAAGTCTGCTTACTTTCTTGTAGCTATTGTGCAAAACAGTTTTACTTGATTGATTGTAAAGTTTAAATTGCAGATATTTCAGTGCTGAAATGTTTAACAACCAAACCAAAAGCATGAAATGAATAAGTACTTCTTTTTCAGTTTTTCTGAACCTTTTTACCACCTTACAATTGATTTATTACTTTACCAACTTACAATTGATTTATTACTTTTACCACCTTACAACTGATTTATTACTTTTACCACCTTACAATTGATTTATTACTTTTACCACCTTACAATTGATTTATTACTTTTACCACCTTACAGCTAATTTATTACTTTTACCACCTTACAATTGATTTATTACTTTTACCACCTTACAATTGATTTATTACATTTGCCACCTTACAACTGATTTATTACTTTTACCACCTTATAATTGATTTATTACTTTTACCACCTTACAATTGATTTATTACTTTGACCACCTTACAATTGATTTATTACTTTGACCACCTTACAATCAATTTATTACTTTGACCACCTTACAATTGATTTATTACTCTGACCACCTTACAATCAATTTATTACTCTCACCACCTTACAATTGATTTATTACTTTTACCACCTTACAATTGATTTATTACTTTGACCACCTTACAATTAATTTATTACTCTGACCACCTTACAATCAATTTATTACTTTGACCACCTTACAATTAATTTATTACTCTGACCACCTTACAATCAATTTATTACTTTGACCACCTTACAATTGATTTATTACTTTGACCACCTTACAATCGATTTATTACTTTGACCACCTTACAATTGATTTATTACTCTGACCACCTTACAATCAATTTATTACTCTCACCCCCTTACAATTGATTTATTACTTTTACCACCTTACAATTGATTTATTACTTTGACCACCTTAAAATTAATTTATTACTCTGACCACCTTACAATCAATTTATTACTTTGACCACCTTACAATCGATTCATTACACTGACCACCTTACAATCGATTACCTTACAATTAATTTATTACTTTTGAATGATGATTAAATGGAATTATTTTATCCATTGAAAAATGTGATAGATCACACACACACACACACACATATATATATATATATATATATATATATATATATATATATATATATACCATGTAGTTATTTACCATATATATATGAAAGAGATATATACCATATAAGTATCTAATATATATATAATTATATTGTGATATGTATATACCATGTATTTATCTACCATATATGGGGGCCCCGGAGTGGCAGAGTGGTCTAGAGCCCTCTCCATTATGGATCACAGCCATCTCACCTCAACGGTTTGAGTCGGATTTGGCCAATGTGGGTATGTGAGAAAGCTTGCCAGTAGCTTCCTGTGGGTCGGTGGTTCTTTCCGGGGGTTTTCCCTTTACCATTAATACTGGCCACCATGCATAGCCTATTGTGCGCTGAAAATTGGCATTAAACCCTACAACAACAACAGCTACAATCTACCATGTAAGAGAGGCAGAGTTGTCATCTGATTTTGATGTTATGTTGCTTCATCAACAACAATATGGCATCAAGAAATTCTATGCCAGGATCAATTTGTAGAAATTGTGGCCATGGTAGACCATCTTGTGGTCCAGATTGCTGATAAATTTGTTCGAATGCAGAAGCAACTTCTTTTGCTGTTTTAATTAATAACAACTCTGCTTCTTTATATCTGCTTGCAACATCAATGACAGTCACCATGTGCATGTATAGTTAATGCGTATTTGTATATGTATTGAGGTCTTCCGATTTTAATAATATCATGTGGTAAAAACAACATATCTGCCTGATGAACTTCATTTGGAATGCTGACATCAAAATGTGTGTATTGTGTAATCAATTTCTTTAAGCAGTAGTAGATAAATTTACCATACTGCCTGTCATGCTAACCAATCTGCAGCAACAACATGCATAACATTTGCTGCATCAGCAAGTTTACTAATCGCTGCTCTACCTTTCCATTATCCTCTTGGGCTCTAGCAAATCAATTACATTATAATAATAATTGGCTGATTAATTACCAGCCCCTAATGCTAGTTTACCTTTCATTGCAGATTTTAGTAACCAATTAGCTAATGATATTCGGAAAGATTTTCTTTTTAAAGAATTAAATGTCTGAATTAAGTTCACATCTGCAATATGTCTTTGTTGTAAATCTTTACTTTTACAAGCTACATCATGAATATGACACACTTTATCAATTTCATTTATCGGATATTCACCAGGTCTTGGTTGATCTTGTTTATCAAGTTGAATATTGAGTCGGTTACCTGAACCACAATAATTATATCATGGGAGATGTGTTTCTCCTGGAAATTTAGCCCATGAAGTTCCTGGTAAATTTTCAAATGAAGTAGCTATATCATCACCTATTTCTTTTTTGTCAGGGAGACAAATTTATAATTTTTTGTACTACATTTCATGCATTTACCTGTAAGTGCATGTCTATGATGTTTTGTCATGATTGTTGTTACTCCACTTGCAGAGGTGGATGCTCTAAATTCTACACAATATAAATCCATATTATTTATAATAAATGTTCAAAACACAGCTGCTTGGATCATCCTTAGAGAACCATGATCAGAGAACACCTCCCTGATGCTCTGTACCCTATACTGGCTATCCATTTGATGATGAATCAAACACAAAAATGTGTTCTCTGTGCTAAGTTTCACTAACAGACTCCAGTCCAACATTCCTATCTGGCCTCATCAATGTGTTCACACCAACAAGATACTTACGCTCCTCTTCTGACAAATTGACAATTGTATACTCATTATTCCCACTATGAAAACAAAGTCATTTGGGCATTCTTTTGCATACCAGAGCCCAGCAATGTGGAACAAATTGCCTATTAAAATTAGACACAAAGACAGTGATCCCTTTCAAGAGTGCTCTTAAAACTCACCGTTTTTGACTGAATGAACAAACTTAAAGACCTAATAATGTTTCTTACCTTAAATATTTTCAGCATTTTTTACATATGTTTTCTAATTTCATGGTGTTTTTTTTGTTTTTTTGTTTTATGTAGTCATATCATTATAGATAGTGATGGGAATCGGTCAGAAATTCGTAATCGATAATCGGTTCCCCTTAATCAACTGATCATCGATTATAATCGGTTAATAAGAGCACATTTTAATTTTTGTTAAACAGTTATATCTTTGATCAAGAGTTCAATATGTTTATAAATGTACAGGAGTAATCTCTTTTAATGACATGTATACTTTAACCTGACAATAATATTACATTGTGTCTTACTTTTGTTCTACAACTTTGTTAAATTAATGCAACTTTTTATGCCTGATCAGTCATATGTAACTGAAAAACTGCTACAATCCCCCGAAATTCTTTCGTTCACATGTGATGTGTCCATAATTTAAAGTACAGAAGGACAGGTTTTTCTTGTTTGTCATTGTTTATAAATGCTACAAAAGATGTTGCAATTTAACTGAAACAAATCAGCAATTTAATAACTTGACCATGTAATAATGACTATATGTTCCTAATTATGAATCATAAGGTTTCATATATGTAGTTGAGAAGAGAATTAATAAATTTCAGGTCAACTTTAATGGCTGGGAGTTTTATTAACCTTTATGCTTTGCATACACCTAAAAAGTAGTCTCCCTTTACACACAATCGATTATGGACTTCACAATTGATTATCTTATCAACCAACTGATGATCGATTATAATCGATAATCGGAACAACACTAATTATAGATGTTGTAAAGCGCTTAGAGCTTCTAACGAATTGGGCACTATACAAAGTCCTCATTATTGTTATTATTAATTATTAGTAGGGCATAACCGATTAGCATTTTTCTACCGATTTCCGATTCCGGATTTTGGGCATGAAATTTTTCTGATTCCGGATATGATTCGATTAATCGGAAATGCTAAATCCGTATTTTTTTTCTAAAAAATTTCATCTTCCGTTTCCGGGTTTCTGGTATCTGCTTTTGCCGTGTCTAGCATGTTACTTAGTAATTTACCATATCCGGCTTCATTTCCGGTTTTCACCTGTCGGTTCAAATAGATTGTCTCACAGCGTGGTTGTGCTGACCATATTGGACTTTTCTGACTTCTTATTTAACTTTATTAACGCACTATCGAATGACACGCAGTGTTAGACACGGTGCTATGGAAATTCAACTTTATTATTTTTATTATCCGAATCGGTCGTTCCTGCCTTGTCCGACTCCGATTAATCGGAAGTTCATACTATCCGGTGGAATCCGATTTCCGGATCAAAAGTCGGTTATGCCCTAATTATTAGTATATTTGTATAACATCGATGTCATTCATTTCTCATTGACACAAAAGCAAGAACCAGTCAAAAATTATTTAGCGTTACTGAATTCTATCAGAATAATAATAATAGTTCCATCTGGGTCTAGTGAAATGCAATTGCCACTTAATTTAATAATGAGATGGCTCAAGTGGGATAAGTTCTATTTAGTTAGCTCCATCAGTTAATGATCAGAAATGTTATGATGTACTTTAAGATTTTAATAAAAACGCAAAAATGTTGGATGAGGATGTCAATAATTTTTTTAATCTATCACTAATATTGATGAAGCTCCATCTGTAGATGACCTGGATGGATGTATTAATAATCTTTTTGTTTATGATGATGTGATACTGGATAAACAGTCAGGCAAGAATATTTTACAGAGACTTGCATAAAAATACTGATATAATTTATATAACTCAGCGATACATACAGATACCTAAAGAGATAACTAATATTTTCACTGTATTTAATGAAGTTGATACACATACTTTAAGTAATATTCATCAGACTAGGTATAACGGAGACTTGGATATAATTAAATTAAACACTTTTTTGCGAGCAGTCAACCCCACATGGATTTATAACAATAAATTTACATGATCCTCGATCATGATATCGTATAGGTCTTGATAAAATCTTTGAATGAGAGACTGATCTAATTTAGAGCCGCAACGAGGGCATGACCACAAATAAATGTCATGATGGGTAAACTTGCCTGCATATATTGAAAAAAATAGTGACAAAAAAAGTATAACCTAATGTGTGTGTGTGTGTGATTAGGATTTAACATAACTTTTAAAAAATTTCAGTCGTATGGCTACAATGTCTGCAGTGAGGCAGTTTATAGTATGTTTAGGACTAGGGCATCATGCCACAGACATATAGCATGACATCCCACCCAGTAACATTATCCTGACACCAGGCCGACCAGTCCTAACACTAATATCTTAATGCTGAGCATTAAGCAAGGCAGTTGTTAGTATGATTTTTATAAGTCTTTGGTATGAATCGGCCATGGATCGAACCCACAATGTCCCACATCAAACCCACAATGTCCCACATCAGAGGCAGACACTATAATAACCACTATGCCATCTGAGCAAGTAAAATATCATCAAAAGTGATTCATTTAAAATGCTATGAATAGATTACTGCAATGCCAAAATCAGTGATGCAAACCTGATCATTGATTTGGTTATAGTGAATTTTGCTGTGAGTGAGTTACACTGTTAGGACATACTATGGGACAATAGGACAAGGTCAATAGTCTGACAAGTGTCAGGAATCTTTGAATAAATTCATTTAATGACCATACATAAGTGTTCACCAGTTCTTTCAGATCCAAATTTCAGTCAGTTATTTATAATGTATGTTGATGCAAGTGATGTAGAATTGGTGGAGTACTGATTTAAGACATTGACATTGTGTGTTTTGGATTTTTGACAACTTGTCAATCATTTTGCTATGATGTCTGTGGAGTGGCAGTATATAATGATGTGTAGCAATGGGGGATCATGCCACATACATTTCGCATCATGTTCCACCCAGTCACATTAACCTGATCCCCAGGACAGCCAGAACAAACACTAACCTCTTAAAGCTGGGTGCCAGGTGAGGCAGCTGTTAATACTATTTTAAAAGTCTTTAGTATGACGCGGCATGGGTTTGAACCTGCAATGCAAAAGTTATGTGAATACAGTCTGCCTTGGTATGCCTGACATCCAAGATCTGGACCGTGAGTAAATTGCACACAAACTAAATTTCTATTTTCAGTCATACCTGTAGTTACCTTGAATCTTACCCCAATATTAACATTAATAATATTAATAATTTATAATAAATATTAATATACCTAGAACCAAAGGCATCTACATTTGTGGTTTGATTGACAACTAGGAATTTTATTGATTGCATTAAAATAAAAAATGTGATGGACTTGCAACCAAAACTACAGTCTGATACCCCTGAAACAATGTGGCCATGATACCAATGAAACAATATGGCCATGATACCACTGAAACAATACAGCCATGATACCACTGAAACAATATGGCCATGATACCCCTGAAACAAGATAGTCATGATACCCCTGAAACAATACAACCATGATACCCTTAAACAAAATGGCCATGATACCCTTAAACAATATGGCCATGATACCCCTGAAACAATATGGCCATGATACCCCTGAAACAAGATGGTCATGATACCCCTGAAACAATACAGCCATGATACCCTTAAACAATATGGCCATGATACCCCTGAAACAATATGGCCATGATACCCCTGAAACAATACAGCCATGATACCCTTAAACAATATGGCCATGATACCCCTGAAACAATATGGCCATGATACCCCTTAAACAATACAGCCATGATACCCTTAAACAATATGGCCATGATACCCCTGAAACAATATGGCCATGATACCCCTGAAACAATACAGCCATGATACCCTTAAACAATATGGCCATGATACCCCTGAAACAATATGGCCATGATACCCCTTAAACAATACAGCCATGATACCCTTAAACAATATGGCCATGATACCCCTTAAACAATATGGCCATTTTACCCCTGAAACAAGATGGTCATGATACCCTTAAACAATATGGTCATGATACCCCTTAAACAATATGGCCATGATACCCTTAAACAATATGGCCATGATACCCCTTAAACAATATGGCCATGATACCCCTTAAACAATACAGCCATGATACCCTTAAACAATATGGCCATGATACCCCTTAAACAATATGGCCATGATACCCTTAAACAATATGGCCATGATACCCCTTAAACAATATGGCCATGATACCCTTTAAACAATATGGCCATGATACCCCTTAAACAATATGGCCATGATACCCCTGAAACAATATGGCCATGATACCCTTAAACAATATGACCTAGATACCCCTTAAACAATATGGCCATGATACCCTTAAACAATATGGCCATGATACCCTTAAACAATACAGCCATGATACCCATTAAACAATATGACCATGATACCCTTAAACAATATGGCCATGATACCCCTTAAACAATATGGCCATGATACCCTAAAACAATATGGCCATGATACCCCTGAAACAATATGGCCATGATACCCCTGAAACAATATGGCCATGATACCCCTGAAACAATATGGCCATGGTATATAAAGATTTACCTTCTGAAGTTTTCCACAGTGTCTGTTGGATTGGCTGACACAAGTCGCTGACTGTCATTGAAATACTTAAGTCTAATCCTGATCATGGTGGAGTCTGAATTTATCATGTTCTCTTCAGTGGATCCATCTGGTTGTGTTGTCACATTTTCCGACTGTGGTGTGGTGGAAAGCTGTTCAACTTCTCTCTCTGACTGCTGCCTTAGTTCTTCATTTTCCATTGCAGGCCTATTAACATTTGACACTACAACAGGGCATACAGAATCGGGTATCCCAGGTTTTTCTCCATTTCTTGAACTAGCTAAATTCATGTGACATTCAGAGCAACTATCTTTTTCAAAATCAGTGTGTAAGATTGGTTTATTTTCTAATAAAGAAACATTATCTACACCTGTAGTCTGTGAATCGTTAACGGGTTTGCTGTCTCTGAAACTCAGATCCATTGACTCATTATTATCTAACTTAGATGCTTTCTCAAAGAATGTCATTCGTCTGTGCCTAAGCTCAGTGTCTGATAATTCAGTTTTTAACATTTTCTCTTTATTTTCCTGTGACTCAGCCTTTGTCTTAAAGGCTTCTTCTGCTTCAGTAAAATCCTCAACTACATCTTCACTATGCCCAATTTCTGTATTACCTCTTTCTCCTGAATCACTCTGTCCTTTCTGAACCTCTTTCAGGTTTTTATTATCCTGTCCTTCTGCAATCTCAGTTCTCTCTTCCTGCAATCCCTGCCCTTCATGGTCTTCTTGCACTATATGACCTTGCACCTGATGGCCTTGCACTCCATAACCTTCCTGTTCTATACTAACATCCTCTGTTTGAAAGATGTCACCAGTGGAGGAATCAGTCTCTGGAGTGGAATCATCTGATGTCTGCACAATTGGAGTACCTTGGTTATTTATCTGTGACACCCGTTGTCTTCGAGTTGTTAATTCAATGATAATTACACCAATTAAAGGAATGTCCCTTATTCCTGTGGACAGCCATGCAAGGGAGATAACAAGCACAATAATTACAATGCCAAAGAAGACAGTAACTTCATCACCAACACCCTCAATCCAGGTCATCCTCAAGATGTCCTTCTTTGTCACAAACCTGAAATAAAGTCATATGCCAAAAAGTAATGGATTTATAATTAAAATTAATAATTATAATAAAAATACAAAATATATCTTATCATGAAATACGAAACTCAAATCAAACACAGCCTTCCTCTAAGTACAGCAGCAGTATATTTTTCTTGGTCCCTAAGCTACACATATTCTCAAATAATATGTTTGATTTTACATTATGTATAATAATATCAATAATAATATCAATAATAATAATAATAATAATATTATATCCTGATGATGTCATTAATAATAATAATAATAATAATAATAATAATAATAATAATAACAATATCCTGATAATGTCATTGTTAATAATAATAATAATAATAATAATAATAATAATAATAATAATAATATATCCTGATGTCATTGTGAACAATAATGATAATAATAATAATAAATATTATTATTATTATTGTTATTACTATTTTAGTTCTTCATGTTGATTCACGCATTTAATTATAATAATACAATCCATTAATCCATTAATACTGAAATATTGATTATCTTGGTCAACATATTCGATAGATTTTCACTATGTATATAATCTACATTTTTTGTATTAAAGGAGAGCTAAAGAATATGGAGGGTGGAAAAAATGAAGGAAATCAAAAGAACAAAGAGTATAACTTTCTTCCCATCAAGTATCAAACATTTAAATCGGCATAGGTAATCTAAGTCAAATTTCCAGATATCAACAATGATATCAATTTGGATTTCCATAATAGTGCACAGGAATGTTTACATATTCAGACAACTGCAGCTATTTCCATAGAAACGAAGTAAACATTAAGATTTTTGAAGATGCACATGCCAGAAGAAGTGGTAAACCTGCCTATAAAATGTCTTTATTTTGATCAAGAAGACAGAAAAAGAACAAATAGGAGACCAGATGGTGATACAATAGAGCTAGATGCTTCCATTAATATCTCGCTAATCTCCACTTGGGGTACACCAATGGAAAATGGTATGTGTTTGGGACTTTAATAGTAGTTTTAAAAATTTACAGTCATATCACTACAATGTCTGCAGTGTAGCAGTTTACAGTGATGTTTGGCAGTGGGGCATCATGCTGCAGACATGTAGCACGATGTTCCACCCAGTCACATTTATCCTGACACTAGTCCTTTATCCTGACACTAGTCCAACCAGACTGTGTAAAAACAAACTTAGGTACCAACACTTGGGGGTCAAATTAAAATTTTGGGGGTCTCTGAAGCAAAATTGAGTGTAAAGGGAAACACTGTGATTGGTATAGTTTTCAGATCATTGTTCTCTGAATAAATGTTGAGAATTATGTGATTATTATTAATGATTATTTTATTAATGATTATTTTATTAATGATTATTTGACTTTCATTTATTATTGTCAAATTTATCTAATTTTTTTATGGAATTACATTTTTGTTAGTCACATGACTATTTTACCTCTTATGTCATGGTCAAGCAGGCTGCAAGATTTGGGTAGTCATGTGACTAGCAATGCAAATGGCAAGTACCTGGTAAAATGTTGCCAATGCTGTAATTTGTTCTTGTCTGCCAATGAAATAAAGACATAATATTATACATGTAATTTAAAAAAAAAAAAGTTAAATCATCTGCCTATTTATTTCCTGCTAGAAGGACTTTGAATGTCCCAGACCAGGCAGTAAGCAGCTACCATAAGCGTTTATCATGTGGCACCTGCCAATTGCAACATTTCAAAAAGGCAATACATTTGGACCCCATACTTCAACAAAAATGTAAGGATCATCCATAAAGGACACACCGCTCCGGTGGCCTAGTGGTTAGAGCGTCCGCCGCGGAAGCGGGAGGTTGTGGGTTCGATCCCCGGCCGAGTCATACCAAAGACTTACAAAAATGGTACTAACAGCTGCCTCGCTTGACGTCCAGCATTATGAGGTTAGTGTTAGGACTGGTCGGCCTGGTGTCAGGATAATGTGAATGGGTGGGACATCATGCTACATGTCTGCGGCATGATGCCCCAGTGGTAGACATCACTATAAACTGCCTCACTGCAGACATCGTAGCGATATGACTGAAAAATTGTTAAAGCTACGTTAAAAATCCTAATCAAACAAACAAACAAACCATAAAGTACATCCACAAAGATGGTGGTGGGTTTATTCAAATGCGGACAAGGTGGGAGGGGATTTGGGAGTCCTGGAATTCAAGTTTTAAAATCCTAGTGAGAACTCTGACTATGTCTTCTGCTTCTGATTATTTGCAGTTCCAGATATATAAATTGTGGAGAAAAGCTCTGAGGTTCTAAAATCAGAACATTCACAAGTTGGTTCACAATACCAATTAAGCACAGAAGAATAATATAAGTGTTAAAATTGAATAATGTTATTGTAATATCATCATGATTTTTCCAATTTAATTCATTTAGCAACAAAATCCTAAACCAAAATTGTATATACATGTATCTATCTATCTAAGTCTATGTATAAATACACTGACGTAGTCACACCTTAACATTAAGCAAAGGGTGGTCAAAGACAGAAGTGATTGGTCAGTCAGACGAGTAATGATAGGAAGTGCAGAAATAAGTAAAAGCATGTCAGTGTACGTCTTCATCCGTTCATACTTAAAGCAATCCATCTACCTCAGCTATCATAGCCCTTAGACCAGCAAGTTGGTCTCTAAGCCTTTTTTTTTATTTTGACTTGATGGTATAAGCCGTCAAGTCAAAATAAAAAAAAGGCTTAGAGACCAACTTGCTGGTCTATCATAGCCCTGAGAATCACTGTCTTACTTGTAGCTGACTAGTTCATTTGAATGTGATTTTGAAATAATATAAGAAAAGCCTTTATAATGTTACGTTAACTTTATATCACTTTTCCTATAATCTCGAATTTTCTATATGCTACTGATATTTCTCTGCGATATAACTTCTTCGTTTTAACTGGCGTATATGTACAATGGAATGTGTCAAAAAATGAAAGACCTCTACCTAGAAGGGGTCGGCTGGTTAAAAGCAATCCAAGAAGAGTACGAGGAAATATATCATCATCCTTTTCATTCCATACGTTGCTAAAATAAGTAATTTTTTTCTAAAGTAATGACAAGTATCACTATAAAAGTTTTAAGAAGGTGAACAAGGTGATTAAGTGCGTCAATATGTCAATGACATTTGAATTGCTTCGTTCCGAGATACACCACGTCCACGGCAATTCAACCTGGAGAAAAGCAACCTAAGCTTAAATAATGTGTTATTAAGTTCACAACATCAAGTTTAATTAAATTTAGCTAAAAATTTCTTTAAAACACACTCATAAAATAAATCGATTTACTTCAAAATTGTTATTCCACTGACGTAAATCCAGAAATACACTTCGCTGACATTCATCAACTTCAGTGGGACATACTTCCGCATCCGGTACTGTCAAATAGTGAAACGCTTACAAAACGGCAGATCTTTGTAAGCGATAATTACCATTAACCAGGAACATAACGATGGAATAATCTCCTGCATTTATAAAAGGTTTATTTCTTAGTGGTTGTTTTTTTTTTTTTTTAAATTGGACTATTAGGAATATGATACTTTGGTTAAAGATCAAATCACGTACGCAGTCATGTATTCTCAATCCCTTACAGAAAACTATGCAGAACACCTTACCTGTAAACTGTACATAGAGTTACTTGGATATGAGGGGTATTTACTTTAAAATAACAGGCATAAAGGTAGATGGCTGTTCCACAGAGAGAGAGAGAGAGAGAGAGAGAGAGAGAGAGAGAGAGAGAGAGAGAGTTGCTATCGTTTCGTGATATTGTCAGGTCAATTAATATGTGATATGTGACCAAATACGTTTCCTTGGACCCCGTTTACACTACTTTAATCAGAGTTAAGATATAAAACTTTTACAATAAAATAAAGTAAACTATGTCAATTTTGTACGATATGCTTTAAATCATCATCATCATCATCATCATCGTCATCATCATCATCATCATCATCATCAGTCTCTTGACCTAGTGTGGTCGTTGAGGCACTGTGCTGCTGAACATCTGACCAGTTCCCTCCATTTGTCTCAATCATGTGCCAATGAATGTGTTTAAGCAAAACTTTTCCTGGTTCATTTTGTGATGTTTTCAGTCCATTTTTTCTCTGTCTACCTCTCTGGACGCTGCTCTGGAGGATTGTTGTAGATAGACTGTTTGCTCCTGTGACATGGCCATACCATTCTAGCTTTCTCTTTTTGACGGTGGTGAGGAGGTTTTTATAATGGCCTACTTTGTTCCTGATGGTGTTAAGCACTTCTTCACTTCTAATTTGGCCCAAATAAGAGATGCCAGGGATGGCTCTGTAGCACCTCATTTCAAGTGTCTGGATTCTTCGTTGTAATTCTGAATGCAGGGTCCAGGCATCACATGAATACAAAAAGATTGAGATGACTAGTGCTCTCTCTCCAGATGAGCCTTAGCATAGCTGTAATTTTTTTTTTTTTTGGTGCTGCTCGTGACAAAATTTCTGATTTCGATCCCTCTTTGGTGATTATGGAACCAAGATATTTGAACTGGCCCACTGTTTCCAGTTCCTGTCCTCTGATTCTAATCTTGACTGAGATTTGTTTGCCACTATTTTTCATCAGCATTGTTTTCTCAGCGCTTAACTCCATGTCAGATCTGGAAGATGTTTCATCCAGGTTCTTCACTAAGATGGCAAGCTAGTCTTCACTGCCTGCCAGCCCATCAATGTCGTCTGCAAAGCGGAGGTTGATGGTGTTACGATCTCCAATGCTGACTGTCCCACAATTGTTTTCCTGGGCTTCGCTTATGATGCGCTCTAAGTAGATGTTGAAAAGCGTGGCTGCAGTCCCGGATTACCCATTAGGCAGAGTAGGCAACTGCCTATGGGCCCCGCGACTTTTATGGGCCCCATCAGGGGCCCCCAGGGGCCTCCATGAGACCGTGACCGTGGGTCTGGGGCCCCAAAAGTTTGACTGCCTATGGGCCTCCACGGTGCTTAATCCGGCGCTGCGTGGCTGACAAGAGACAGCCTGCCTTGCCGTGCTCAGACTGTTGTCTGGAAGCAGTTCCCCACAGACCCTTGGACATTTATGCACTAATGCCCTTTGTGTATAGCTGCTTGATGCTATTGGTCAACTTTTTACCTATGTTTTACTTCTTCATTGTGACCCACAATGTCAATCTATGAATACTTGATATGTTTTGCTGATGTCGTGAGTACTTTTCACACAGTACCCTAAGATTGAATATTTGTTCTGTTGTGCTTCTTCCACTTTGGAACCCTGCCTGTTCTTCAGCGATTATTTCTTCTGCTTGTGGGTTCAGTCTATTCAAGATGATCTTCAGCAGCATCTTCCTAGCATGGCTGATCAGACTGATAGTTCTGTAATTTTGGCACAGATGGGGATTGCATTTTTGGGGAGTGTTATAATCAGTGACTGGGTCCACTGTGTTGGCCATTCGCCTGTCTGCCAGATCTTATTGCAAATTTTTGTTAGTAGATTTATCATTGATTCCCCACCATTCTTGATAAGTTCAGCTGGGATGTTGTCTACTCCAGTTGCCTTCCCATTCTTCAGTTCTCATATTGCCGACTCCACCTCTTCTTTGAGAATGGTGAAATCATCACCATTTGTGGAGTTTGGAACTTAAAGCACCTCTGGGTCTCCTGTGAACTGATGGTTGTAGAGTTCTTTACAATACTCAGTCTATCTTTCTGCAATGTCACTTGCTTCTTTGAGGCATTTTCCATTTTCGTCTTGAATGGTACTGACTCTTGGTTGCTTCTGTCTCGTGAGGTCTTTCACAATTTGAAATGCTTTTTTGCTGTTATTCTTTATCAGACTGCTATCTATTTCTGTGCAATTTGTCCAATCCAAACTTCTTTTGCTTTCTTCAAATCTTTTTTTTCTGATAAACTTGTTTTGTTTATCGGTACTCAATTGCCCCTGTTGTGTGTCTGGTCTGTTATCACTTTAACATCAACATTCATCACCATAATTGGAGTAAATTTTCCTGCAAAATGTAGTTTGGAATGACTTGATGATGTTAGGTTCCTTCAGTTGCTCAAGGTTGAATTTGAGCCTGATGTTCTTTGGCTTGTTAATTTTCTTCAGTCTCACTCGGAAGTTCATAATCACGAAGTCGTGTTCACTCCCAACAGCAGCACCTGGGAAAGTCCTTGTTTTTTTTTTTTAATGCCAGATCGGTAACGAGTTTAATCCAGTATGTAGTCGATCTAGTTTTGATGTGAATAAACTGCTTAAATATCTTTGGCTTACCCCCCCCCCCCTTTCCAAGTAACCGGAAGTGAAATAAGTTGGCATCTGATGCGCAATCGGTGTTAGAAATTTTTAATATTAATACACACTCTTTGGCATAGTCGCTAAAGTTAGCACTCGACAGTTTCATATCGCCATTAGAATTTTAAGAGAAATAATTTTCCCGGGTTTTCACACTGAATATACTGACTATTTAGAAAAACATTGTATATCTTAGGTAATATTCATAAAAGCATTTAATTCCCTTATATGGGTGTGGGGTTGATGGGTTTAATATGGGTTAAAAAGTATACACATTGGCCTTACTCCAGATGTGCATCTTTAAAAACTGTTAGCTTCGCTTAGTCATTTTCACTTCTTGGACTTCAGAGGTAAACGGTATAAGTTAAAAAAAAGGAAGAGCCGATAACTTTCAAAAAATACATTTCTTATATATATAGTACTTCATCCATTGCACTTTCAGAAAATGGTTTTGTATAGTAATATGTATTCCCACTATGTGATAGGTGCTAAAGACTGCTTTTATAGTGTAAAGGAGCAGTCACATTTTATGCTAATGTTTTGATCATGTATAATTTCCATAAATAAAGTATCAAAAGAAATGTCAGCCATATTACATCAATTTATAATAGAGGCATGCTGAATTTCTCTCCACTGTGCATATTCAAAATGCAAACAACTTCACCTTACATATATCACTCTCTCAGATGTTCATACCAATAAGTGAACTCTCCCAAACGGATTTGAGAGAAACACCGGAACTTGTGAAGTTGTATTTATCACATGATAATTCAAGATGGCGCTTTCCTCGCAAAAAGGACGTTTAATTGCTGTGATTGGAGATGAAGTAAGTTCATTAGTTCATGAGAGATTTTATGCACGAGAATGATTTTATCTTAGTGTGCAAAGGGAACACGGTTTTAAAAACTAGACTAGCAACTTGAATGAAGCAATGGTATCATTGCAGATGGACATCAACTTCAAGGAACGATTCGAGCCCCTGCGCAAGTGGCATCCTGTGTAGATTTTGTTTCACAGTTTTAGAATAATTACAAATGGCATGCGTTCTACACTATGCAGATGTTCTGAATGAACTCATCTTCTTGATATCTTTTCAGATAAATTCACAGGAAGCATTCAAACAAATGCATTATCCACCAGTTTGATACACAGGGCTCGTATCGCTGCTTACAATCGACCGGTCATACATCATGTACTGTATAATAACTACAAGGGAGGATACTTCTCTCCTTTTTCGCGCTACCCGTTTAAGAATAAACGCTGTTATTTCAAGCCACATTTCGTGTAGCGTAATAAATTTGGTACCGATATTTAGCTCAGACATTTGACTATCCTTGTCAACAGTTTGACTAAATGAATATCATACCTTTAAGGAATACCAAATTATTTTCCCACGGTACCGCTCGACATATACCTGATCGCGAACGCTTAATTTTCAAGAACAATGGAATACTCTACTCTCATTGGCCAACCGAAAAAGACGCATGATGGCTTAGATTTGTAATCCTAATTTTATTAATGACATCAAATAATCATATATCATTTTCAGGAGTATATATATTTGCAAACAGTTGTGATCTTTATTGTTTAATAAATTTAAAACAAAAGATGATCTTCACATTTTGATCATTCTTACCATGAAACAATGTGTGATTCTGTCATATTTTATTCTTTTTTCGTCTGATTCTTCTGGACAATCGAGTAATTTAATTTTCTGAGAATAATTTATAATAGGCGTGCACATAATTTTCGGTTGGCCAATGAGAGTGCAGTATTCCATTCAGCACGTTGTTCTTGAATATTAAGCGTTCGCGATCAGGTACATGTCGAGCAGTACTGTGGGAAAATGATTTGGCATTCCTTAAATGTATGATATTTAGTCAAACTGTTGATAAATAAAATGAATCTGGGTTATCTGGGGAATGCATGATAAACAAAGCAAATCTGGGTTATCCGAGAAATGCATGATAAAACAAAATGAATCTGGGTTATCCGAGGAATGCATGATAAAACAAAATGAATCTGGGTTATCCGAGGAATGCATGTTAGCAATGGTCATGGGATGGTAGGTGGGGTTATGTCATAAAATGGATTGAGGAAGGGAAATTGAATAAAACCTTCAGGATTTGAAATGGAAGAAAAGTTTGATCATTAACCTTCGACAAACATAAAAGTTTTTGATGATTTCAATTTCAGGACACCTGCACTGGATTTCTTTTGGGAGGAATTGGAGAGATTAACAAGAAGAGAGAGTCAAATTTCCTGGTGGTTGATAAAAGTAAGAAATGTTTATACCATTTAAGTCTACTTTTGGTAACTATTTCCATCAAGAAGGCAATGCTCTGCTAATTATATTATATATTTGTACCTTTTTTGATTACTTTTGATTATTTAATATGGTTTGTTTGTAAATTTGAATTCATAACCAAGTGTTTGTGATTACAGAACCATCATTTGCAATAGGGTCTTAATTAATATGGTTTTAGAGGTCATAGATGTCATGTTGCTTTATATATATATGTGTGTGTGTGTGTGTGTAATTTTTTGTGCTGAAGTCATAAATTTCAAGAATTCAAGACAGCTGTCAATTTCATGCATTGAAGTCATAAATGTATACATCATTTTCTAGCATTTGAGGCGTCAGTATATATTTCAGTTTCTAGCATTGAAGTCATCAATGTATACATCATTTTCTAGCATTTGTGGCATCAGTATATATTTCATTTTCTAGCATTGAAGTCATCAATGTATGTCAGTTTCTAGGATTGGAAACATCAGGATAAATGTCAGTTTCTAGCATTGAAGTCATCAATGTATGTCAGTTTCTAGGATTGGAAACATCAGGATAAATGTCAGTTTCTAGCATTGAAGTCATCAATGTATGTCAGTTTCTAGGATTGGAAACATCAGGATAAATGTCAGTTTCTAGCATTGAAGTCATCAATGTATGTCAGTTTCTAGGATTGGAAACATCAGGATAAATGTCAGTTTCTAGCATTGAAGTCATCAATGTATGTCAGTTTCTAGGATTGGAAACATCAGGATAAATGTCAGTTTCTAGCATTGAAGTCATCAATGTATGTCAGTTTCTAGGATTGGAAACATCAGGATAAATGTCAGTTTCTAGCATTGAAGTCATCAATGTATGTCAGTTTCTAGGATTGGAAACATCAGGATAAATGTCAGTTTCTAGCATTGAAGTCATCAATGTATGTCAGTTTCTAGGATTGGAAACATCAGGATAAATGTCAGTTTCTAGCAGTATCACTAAAGTTAGTTGTTGAGATGTCATTTTCATTGAAGTCAGCAATGTGTCCATTATTTTCTAGCATTAGAGTCATAATTATACATGAATGTTTCTAGCATTGAAATTATCAATACATGTCAGTTTCTAGAGTTGAAATTATCAATGCATGTCAGTTATTATCATTGGAGTCATCAATATGTCATTTTCTAGCCTTGGAGAAAACAGTATATATGTCAGTTTCTACCATTGGAGTCATCAATGTCATTTTCTAGCATTGGAGTCATCAATATTTATCAGTTTCTAGCATTAAAGTCTAGGGCTGTCAAAAACCATGAAAAATGGACCTGGGTACCCGTTGCGCCGTTTAACGGGTACCCGGGTACTCGTTAGAACATGAAAGACATGTACAACCCTTGAGCAACAAATTTTTTTCCACTGAATTACGCATTACGCATAAACATATATGGATTACGCTTTTTCTGTATATCCACCTTCCATAAATCTCGTTTATATTAACATTCCATTAATCCCACAGACCGTATTTTAGAAAAAACCGCTTTACATAACTACAAGTACTCTTGTCCGTGGGCTTGTACTTTCCTACAGTAACGTTCTATTTATAGCAAACCTTGTTCTACTTTCCCCCCGAATTCTATTTATAGCATCTGTATGGCTTAGTGAGGAGAGAACAGACTATATTTATTTATGTTGCTACTATATAATATGACCAAATTATGTGTTCAACAACTTTTGAAAATTTGCTTATTGTCGATATCACATGAATGTATGACCTAGGTTGCGAGATTTGTGTAGTCACGTGACTAGAAATGCAAATAGCCAGATCCTGGACAAATTTCAGCGATGATGTACTTTCGTCTTGTCTGTCAGCAGATTAAAGGCATAACAAATGCTATGCTTGCAATTTTTGAGAAAATAAATCATATTCCTATCGATTTCATGCTGGTATATCTCGATGAAAGATCGTTCAAGTTTGCTAGGCCGGCATGGAAGCTGCTACCCATGCTGACATCAAATGTTGTCGTCGAATTCCAACTTTTGTGATAGGAAATGCGCTGACCTTTCACCCCAGCAAGAATCATAGAATGTCCAATATAAAAAATGGGGTGACAAGGGTCAGAGGAAACTCTGACTACTCAGACCAGTGTGCTGCTGATGATATATGATATTTTGATAGTGTTGTCAACAATTTTTTTTTGTGAACGGGTACTCGTCATTAATTTTCAATACCCGGGTCTTTCGCTACGGCTGGGTACCCGAGTACCCAGATACCCGTTGACAGCCCTATCAATGAAGTTATTCATATACGTCAGTTACTATCATTGGAGTCATCAATATGTCAGGTTCTAGCCTTGGAGAAAACAGTATATATGTCAGTTTCTAGCATTGAAGTCATCACTGTCATTTTCTAGCATTGGAGTCATCAATGTATGTCATTTTCTAGTCTCCCCCTGTCACTTTAATCCCTTTTAATCTCAAAAGAATAAGCCCCATCATTATATGGTTCCTCTTCAGCAAACTGTCACTGTAAGTACCTTCATTCCTTTTTATTCTTTCCTTTTACAATAAAAATACAAATCCTATTTGATTAAGTGATATTACAATTATATGGATATGATTTTTATGATAAGGTGGTTTCACTTCAAGGCAGTCTGTAGACAGTGTAGTTCCATGGAAAATAATATAAGGGAGTACTGTATGTACAGTTAAACCTGTCTTGAGAGACCACTGCTATGAGTGACTACCTGTCTTGAGAGATATTGTACAGATGTGTTGATTATATAGTGTTTTGACCTGTTAGTAGACCACCTGTCATGAGAAAACATGTTTTGTCAGAAGGGGTAGTCTTGATATAAGGTAGTAGACTTTATGGATGTCTTTGCTTTCAGTTTGCAATTTGTTTCATCCATTTATTTTTTTAGATACAAGCGTACCTGACATAGAGGAAGCATTTAGATCTTTTCTAAAGAGAGATGACATCGCCATTATTCTCATAGTTCAAAATGTAAGTAAACTTCTTTTACATTAGAGGTATTAGGTTGTTGTTGTTGTTGTTGTTGTTTTAGGGTAGGCTATAGGCTGCACATGGTGGCCAGTATTATTGGTGGATGAAAAACCCGGCAAAACCCCCGGAAAGAACCACTAACCCACTAGAAGCTACCAGCAAGCTTTTTCACATAACTACATTAGCCAAATCTTAGACTCGAACCCATGCAGACAGAGGTGAGATGGCAGTGATCTGTAATGGAAAGCGCTTTAGACCACTCAGCCACTCGGGGCCCCTAGAGGTATTGGTAGAGTATAGATGTTGTGCATAACCATTATTCAGATATTTGGTTGATATGGACTTTGTCTTTGTGCCATTTAAGTGCCTGGCACAGGCCCAGAGCTGGTGACTTAAAAAAATTCACAAGCCTGGAATTTAATGTCATGACTTGAGTTCCAGGTACCCGTAAGAGCCTAGTTTGTTTGTACTCTTATTTATTGCACAATGATGCAACTGCTGTATTTTAAATATGAAAAGAAAAGCAATCATTAAATTCACTTGTGTGATCATTCAGATCTCAAAATATTTAATGTAAAGCAATGTTTTGCTCAATGTTATTCAGTGTTCAATCCTCCATACACATTGGATCAGTGGTGTTGATAGTCATTAGAATCTAAGGCTTGCTTGCTTTACAGTTACTTTTTATACTTTTGATGTTTTTGTAGGTGCCAGTTATTATTTTAACCAATGTTGCATCTTTGTCCTGCTACCAGTATAATCACATGTCTGTTCAAAACCAGGTGAGCACTTTGTACACAAAATTTATAGCTTTTGATTGAAGTACAGTAAGTACAAGATCTTCATAAAGGTATTTAATTTACTAGTTTTTCAACAACTTTGCATCAGCAAAATAACAGTTTTCTCAGGCAAATTACATTTTTGTTTTTGACAATTATTAGAGGGGCATCGGGCTATCAGATTTAATTCTATCTTTATTCTTGTTACTGTGACCTGGTTTTTTCTTTATCAAACTTATAAAGTATTTAGGTGATCTTATCAGGTATCCACCTAAGTAGAGTATATATAACAGATTTTGAGTTATTGTCCTGGTGTAAGTGTTGGGGGTAGGGTTATTGGGGATCGGGCTCAAAGAATAATAGGTAATGTTAAATATAGAGATCAGTAGGCCAGTCAAGAAGCACTTGTTTCTTTCTGAGTTACATGTTTGTTGTTGCCTAATTTTTTTTACATGGTTTTGACAGTTATTTTACATTTGGTTTAAATTTGGTACTTGTAATGTTCATGAAAGCTGTACTATACAAATATCAAGTTTTTTTGAGTTAATCTTATGTTACAAAAAACAATAGATTTTCATTGATGAGTAAGACTGTTATATTTTCTTAAAATGTGTTTTCAGTTCCACCACCTTTACTAAAAATTTCTGACCTTAATTGACCCAGCGAATGTACTGGTACATATAAATATGTTTTTAGTTAGTTATTGGGATATTTTGAATAAAATAAAAGTACAAACAAAGAGGAACCCCAGTTGGCAGAGTAGTCACCTTTATAGATCGCTGACACCTAGTTTCACGTGGACTTGATCGGTATGTGGAAAAGCTTACCAGTAGCTTCCCATAGGTCAATGGTTCTTCCTGGATTATTCCTCTACCTGATGTACTGGCTGCCATGAATAACCAAAAATATGCTAAACAGATGTCATTAAACCCACACAGCAAAAATGACAACAACACAAGAAAATATTTATTTTCATACAATTAACCTGGTAGCCTAGGTTCTTAATTAATGATTATGAATGAGTGGTGATTATCATGCTTTTGTTACCTTGTTCTTTTGTTGTTTAGTAATTATAAGTTATAAATGGATAACGGGACTGGGTGGGGACATCACGCTACACGTCTGCAGCATGATGCCCCAGTGCTAGACATCACTATAATCTGCCTCACTGCAGACATCGTAGCGATATGACTGAAAAATTGTTAAAGCTACGTTAAAAATCCTAATCACACAAACAGTACAGTCATGGTAGCACTAGAACATTCTAAATTGATTGATCAATTATTGATCATTGTAAAAGCCATCATGAATTATAAATTATGATGAATTATTAATATTAATTAATTTTAGGTGGCTGAGATGATCCGACATGTAATTGACAGTCATGTGCAGCCAATACCAGCTGTTCTGGAAATTCCAAGCAAGGAGTGTCCATATGATGCCAGTAAAGATTCCATTCTCCGTCGTGCTAAGGTAACCCATTTTTGAAAATCTCTTTATTTACAGAAAATAGTGTAGAAATATTGCCACAGTACAATACTCAGGATCTGTGAAGGTTGTTAAAACGATGATTTCAATGAACAGTATTGAACTTGTTCTGTGACTTTGTTCATTATAGTTGGATGGACAAAATCTTCAATGTAGAGAAGCACCCCATGTAATAATGTTGGCTAGATACTTGTTTTCCTGGTGGGCAGATTATTCCCATGGATGATTTCACCTTTCCATGACCTGCAACTGTATCCTTCGTTACAGTTCGAAGATCTGAATAACCATCACTATTTTGTTTTATTGTGTTCCAGTCTGGATATTGGTTTGTCCAGATATGATCTGAATGATGGTTTAATAAACTCATTGGAGTCAGGGAACCAAACTAATATTAAATGAGAACTGCAGATGCTTTTAGTCCTGACATGTTTTCCATGCAGAATACTTGTTATGATGAAGATTTTACTTTTACACTGCATATATTATTTTGTAGAAATGTCATTCAACAATGAAAAGACATGCAATGAAAGCAAAATAATCGGTTTAACATATTTAAAAAATGCATGCATACAAGAAAGAATATTCAGATTGTTAGATGTACTTTGAATGAAGGTAAGAAAGGCAGTGACTACACTTACTGGATATTATGTAATGCCAATTTGAGTTTGGTTTTGGCAAATACACTTATTGGACATTGTGTGAGTAACTGCTCATGGCAATTACACCAACTGGACATTATTTCATTAATCTGAGCTCTCACTGCTGTTAGTAATTACACTTACTCGATATTGTGTCATATCAAACTGATTACTGCTCTTGGTATTTACACTTATTGGACATTATTTCATTAATCTAAACATTGCTCTTGGCACTTACTTTTATTGGACATTGTGTCATCAATCTGAGGTCTGCTCATGGCATTTACACCTATTGGACATTCCGTCATGTCAGTCGGGGTGCTTCTCTTGGCACTTACTTTTCTTGGACATTGTGTCCTATCAATCTGAATACTGTTTCATACCTCTTTTCATGGATTTGATATCATATAGCTTATTTCATGGATTTGATATCATATAGCTTATTTCATGGACTTGATATCAAATAGCTTGTTTCATGGATTTGATATCAAATAGCTTGTTTCATGGATTTGATATCATATAGCTTGTTTCATGGATTTGATATCATATAGCTTGTTTCATGGATTTGATATCATATAGCTTGTTTCATAAACTTTATATCAAATAGCTTATTTCATGGATTTGATATCATATAGCTTGTTTCATGGATTTGATATCATGTAGCTTGTTTCATGGATTTGATATCATACAGCTTTTTTCATGTTTTTGATATCATATAGCTTGTTTCATGGATTTGATATCATATAGCTTGTTTTATGGATTTGATATCATGTAGCTTGTTTCATGGATTGTTCGTGAATTTGCGTGCACTTTCCTAACAGTATCATGTTTCATTTATAACAAACCTGGGTCTGCTTTCAAACTTTCGATCTCGAATTCTATTTATAGCATCAGTATGGCTTAGTGAGGAGAGAACAGACTGGTTTTCTAATTTTAATCTTTATATGCAGATTCTTTGTTCTAATTCATATTTACTGCAGAACCAGTCTAAAGGTATTTGGTGCTAAAAAGTATATTTTATTTTAGTCGATGCATTTATGAGAGCAAACTTATCTCCTTTCAAAAATTTCACAGATGGATTAGAGAAAGGGAACAAAAAAAACCTGAAACAAAAAATCCCTAATCCTCTAAATATGAAGACACGAGTGCAGCATCATGTGACATCTATTTCAGGCTGTGTGGAAAGAATTTTAATATATGGTGCTAAAAGTCTTAAGATGGATTCTAGTCGATGTGTGTGTAAAGCTGAAAGTGCTACATATGAAAACTTTAAACAGTAAAGGATGTTAAAAGATGAGAGGGGCAAATACATAATTGTTTATTTGAAATTTTAGCATGCTATATGTCAATTTAGCTTTTTCTGCCTGGATTCCGCTTTTTGACCACTTGGATTCCGCTTTTTCTGCCTGGATTCCGCTTTTTGTCCACTTGGATTACACGTTTTCCTCTTCAGGGGTTGGCATGTATGCTTTGATATCTTGGAGGTTGTTTCAAGGCCTTGATATTTGATATCTGAAGAACACCTTTAAATCTCAGTATTGGATATTAGTATGTTTAAATTCTTGTACAAATTATTGGAACATTTTCTTTTATTTTTCAGGGGATGTTTGCTGCTGAAGATTTGAGATGAAGACTTGAATATATAATTTAGTGTCAGCATCTTCATATAGTTTATTATATAGTCAGATACAAATTCTTTGGATAAATGTAAGCTACACATTCGGTAATTTAGAACATTCAGGACCATTCAAATAATTAAACTTTCTACAAGCTTAGAACCAGACTTTTTGATGAAATAACAGATTTTCCTTCCTGTTTAATGTACTGTTAAACCAGACTTTTTGATGAAATAAGAGATTTTCCTTCCTGTTTAATGTATGTTCAGTAAAGATGATACTAACTTTGAGTTGTCTACAATTTATTATTTAAAGTCCTAAGCTCTTTAGAAGTAAAGTTTTGAACCCTGTATATTTTAGTAAGCATAAAATGAGACTTTATATTGGTACTTACTGTAAATGTGTACCTACATTAGTTACTGCTATAGTTTTGTTTCTTTTCAATATCAAGTTGCACAAACTTGAGAAGGGTATTGATTTGTAATATTACCTATTCAATAAAGTTATGTAATAAAAGTCAGTCCGATTTATATGTGTGGATGGAAAATTTCTGTAAAGTTAGTTACATGTTAAAAGTGGAAGAAATACAGTAGCTCTGCATTTTATTTGAAATGCAGTGAATATAATCTGAAAGTAAATTATTGATACAAAACTTTACAGGTAGAAATTATTTCTTAAAACATGTTTACCATAGTAGAAGATTTCTTGTCTTGTGTACAAGTCCGAGCGTGTTAATTTATCTCAGTACTATCATATCACTGATGTAATGCTTTTTTAAACCTTGAATGCATTTCGTAGAAAAATGGGACGATCTAATGCAGAACATAATGTACATTCCACACGACTAGTTGAAGAAACGTTTCATTAACTGTTAATGTTAGTAATATATATTGTTGTCTGGATGAACCTGTACAGGATTAATGGCCAAGTAATTTTGTCATTGCTGGTGAAATACAGTGTAATTTGTGTCATGGGTAGTGAAATATATTGTAACCAGTGTAGTAGCTGGTGAAATGTAGTGTAATAATTGTGTTGGCTTTAAAATATAGTGTAACCATTTTAATGGCAAGTGAAACACAGTGTAACCAGTGTCATTACTGGTGATATCCAGTTTATCATTGATAGTGTAATAGTGTAACTAGTAACACTACTAGTGAAACACAATATAATCAGTGTAATGGCTAGTTAAACAGTGTAATGAGTGATATGCAGAATAAATACAGCTTATATGTTGAAATAATGTAACAAGTATCATGGCTGGTGAAATACAATGTAACCAGCATTATTGCTGTGAAACTGTTTGACAAGTAACTTGGATGGTGAAATAGTGTAACTGGATTAATGGCCAGTGAAATATGATGCTGGTATTAAAAACATTTATTATAGGCAATCAGACTAGATAATTGAACTTGCCCTTATATTGTTCACATTGCCCCAAAAATAATATACTAACATAAGTAAAACAGTAAGACAAAATATAGCATATTTTCAATAAATCACATTGTATTATTGAAACCTTTGTTTTCTTTATATCTCTTTTGACAGCTTACCACCATATGCCAATTGTTAATGTTTCATCTCTCTATCTCTGTCTCTCGCTCTCTCTCTCTCTCTCTCTCTCTCTCTGTATGTGTGTATAGATAGATAGATAGATAGATAGACAGACAGACAGACAGACAGACATACATTAATATGTAGAGATGAAAGAGTTCAGATGCAGACATAGTTGTACATGTTTATAGAGACAGATAGGTAGGAAAGATTATATATAGATAGATAGATAGATAGACATTAATATGTAGATATGAAAGAGTTCAGATGCAGACATAGTTGTACACGTTTATAGAGACAGAGATAGATAGGAAATATTTTAGAAATGACAACATTTTAAAGGAAAGAGAAAGAGAATTAAGAATTTATTGATTTATTTATACTCAAAATTCAAAGATTTGTATTTTATATAATATATTTGAGAATGATTTGAGAACATCTATATTTGTCCATCTACTTGTTTGCCATGTATTATGTATTGAGTCTCCTGTAATTATTACCTAACAGCATATAAAATCGGCTTTTGGGTGCTCCATTTTCCTATAATAATCACACTTTGAATTAAATACTTCACTTCATTGTAAAAAGCTGGCTGCATTTTATTTCCAAGTACACATCTGTCTTAGAATTATTGCAAATTGTACTTTTAGCAATTAACACTTCACTATAAAAACAATGGCATCAATTAAGTCTGAGGCTAATTTACAACCTTAAAGTTGGCAGGTTGATTACCATGTAACACGAGTTGATATATATATTTGCTCTGTTTGAGAAAATGCAAGATTGTCACTTGAAATTAACTTTAATAGGGCAATGGCACAGTAGATGAAAGAAATTGTAGTCATGTATGCAGAAAATGAATGATACATATAATCACTAAATAAAGGCATTGTAGCCATGTATGCAGAAAATGAATGATACATATAATCACTAAATAAAAGCATTGTAGCCATGTATGCAGAAAATGAATGATACATATAATCACTAAATAAAGAAATTGTAGCCATGTATGCAGAAAATGAATGATACATATAATCACTAAATAAAGGCATTGTAGCCATGTATGCAGAAAATGAATGATACATATAATCACTAAATAAAAGCATTGTAGCCATGTATGCAGAAAATGAATGATACATATAATCACTAAATAAAGAAATTGTAGCCATGTATGCAGAAAATGAATGATACATATAATCACTAAATAAAGGCATTGTAGCCATGTATGCAAAAAATGAATGATACATATAATCACTAAATAAAGGCATTTATATAAGTATCATGGAAAGATAAAACAAAACAGAAAATAGCAATAATAAAATTAACACAATTCCTTGCCATTACATTATTGCTCAATTCACCATTAAAGTAATTTTACCCAGACATGGATGTTCAATATAATGACTTGTATATCGTATCCCTCTTTAGTTTTGTGGATTTGTTTGTGGACTTGTGCTATGCAGATTTGAATTTGTATAAAACAAATTTTCACTTCTCTTGGGAGTTGGGCATGTGGATTTTTACATCCCTACAGTATAAGCAGTACTAAGATGATGAAATGTAATCTCATTTATCCAAGGCAAGTTGTGCCACCAAAAACATTAGTTTAAACAAACTGGCAAATTATTATATCTTCCAATGTAATTGTAAGATAACCAGAAGAGAGATAAGCAAATCTCTCTCTCTGTCTCTCTGTGTCTCTCTCTCTGTGTGTGTCTCTCTCTCTCTCTCTCTCTCTCTCTCTCTCTCTCTCTCTCTCTCTCTCTCTCTCTCTCTCTCTCTCTCTATATATGGGTAGGGACTGGATTAGTGAAGACACCGAAACCAACTGCATTAATAAGACATTTATTGTAAACGCAAATTAAACATGAACAAATCTGACACCATTCTAAACAAAATGATCAGGAAAATGATAAAGTTCCTAACATGGAACTATCAACAACAAATAACTCAACGAGAAAACTCAAAGATGAATTTAACGAATGGAATTTTAAACAAACATGAAGCAGTACACGCTGAACCAACATCACCAGACACAGCGTGCCACCACAAGAAACCACACGAGTTTTGTGACTCCACATAACCAAGCCGTATATATGGCAGCTCTACAGCTGAAGATTCACTGCCGTAAAGAGGTAAGCTTCCTGAGAATTTGCTTGATGTGTATACTAGCTGTGACAGATATGAGCAGCTAGGTACTTAGGTTTTCACTGCAGGCAATTTGCACAATTCAAAAATAACTAGAGCCGAAAAAATAAACCATTCTCGGGTGTCGCGTTACGCGGCAACGAAAACCAGGTACACTTTTGATAACATATACATATTGATATAAATCATACACAATTGCATGACTATATATATATATATATATATATATATATATATATATATATATATATATAGTTTCCAAATGATCTTTCAATTCATCATTTGAATCATTCAATCGATCAAAGAACTTCTTTTTGGTTTCCAATTGATCTTTGCATTTATCATTGAAGATGATGAGGTAATTGAGGCAATACATCAATCATTTTCTTGATCAGATTCTGGTCATATTTATTAGATGGAATGTTCATGGAGCAATTTTCATACCAAAAGGCAACACGATATATTAATAAAGTCTATCTGAATTTCCAGCTCTATTTATATTACAAATGACGTCCATCAAGCGACAGGTCAGGACGATATTGGACCATAACCTCTTAAAAATCTTTAGTAGTACAGACAAATAAACAGGAATATTCAGCTTCTTTGGGGGAAAAGCATATGCTTCTTGACCCTTGTACAGTCGCACGATTCATACACCTTAAACGGCAGTTTCTCCACGTCCCTTGGGTTGGCCCACTCTTTTGTATTGGCCGCTCGCACTCTTCGTGGATCCACTATATGTACAGTCAGTCATACGTATACACGTACAGACAGCATACAGCACCCTTGTATTAGCTACGTCTACAGTCGTGGCTCCACCACATGTACAGACATACATACATACATACATATATATAGACATCTAGATAGCTCTATTCGTTAGATAAACTCATCAGTCTCGTTACATCCGTTAGACTTGTTAGCCTCGTTAGCTTCAATAAAACGAAACTGGTAATAATAATGAGTTCTGGGAAATACTAATACATTACACTCTTAAAAACAACTTGAAATTCACAGTTCACAACGTTTCAGATCTGCGTTGTAATAAATGGAACATTACACGATATGACAATACAAACTCAATAAACTTCGCATATGATATAAAATATAAATTTAATACTCACCCCATGGCTTATAGAAATTCCACGTGTACTCTCCTCGAGAGATCCAAAGTGACCAGTGTCACTTATACCTTAATTTTGCTTAAATTCATAGGACAGTGAGTAATATTCAGGGTAAAATACCCGTGCATATCGTGATTATGATGTCCGTAGCCACAAGTAGTTTACGGCGGCGAGACATATGTTGGTTCCGTCGCTTGTCTGGAAAAACACCTGTACATCCTGTACGCATGCACAACACAAATAATCAAATATTTCCCAGGCAAAACAAAAGATTTTTTCCTTCTAATTCTGTGACACCAGTCTTTCTTGTAAAAAAAATAAGGCCATATTAACCAGGCGTGCTCAATATAATGTTTTGTACACGAAATAGGGTTTTTTCAACACAACTATTTGCAAGCAAAGATAGTGAGTTAGTAGAGTATCAGATTCTTGATACAAAAGTCGGGTGTTCGATACCTTACAAAATCAGTCTGGGTTGGCTTTCTTAGTGTGTATTTGGATTTTTGTTTTGTTGTTATAGGGTTTAACGCCATTTTCTGCACAAGATAGGCCATACATGGCAACCAGTATTAATGGTGGAGAAAGAACCCGGGAAAACACCTGGAAAGAACCACCGACCCACGATAAGCTACCGGCATGCTTTCTCACATGACCGAGCCCAAGTCTCGAACCCACGCAGACAGAGGTGAAATGCTAGTACAATGTAATAACCTGAGCTGTAATGATCTGTGTCATTATCAAATGACTGCATCGATTGAGCGCCAGTTACGTGATCAATACTAAGGGTATTAAACGGAAATGGTTTTTGGATTATATAAAGTTTATATGAGTGCTAGTTCAATGGTAATAGCCAGGGTTTAACGGCATTTTTCAGCACACGATTGGCCATACATGGCGGCCAGTATTAATTGTGGAGGAAGAACCAGGGAAAACACCTGGAAAGAACCACCGACCCACGAGAAGCTACTGGCAAGCTTCATCCACGTTGGCTGAATCCGAGACTCGAATCAACGCATACAGAGGTGCGATGGCAGTGATCCATAACGGAGAGCGCTTTAGACCACTCAGCCACTTGGGGCTGTTGACTCGGATGTGCCTTTCGTGAGTTATTATTACAAGACCACATCAAACTGTTTCTGTATCAGGAGAGATGCACAGACATGATCAATACATTTTCATCGAGAGATGCTGGTGCAACCATTGGCTTGCATCAATTAACGAATCTTATCTGCATAATTTTGTTTTCGGAAGAAGCTTTTCTCTAGCTCATTTCATACCGCATGGTGTCTATATATTAGTCATTTGATCATATTACCATTTAAAGCTGCATATATTTTTGGTTACACGACATGTTTGGCTGATGATGTTGATTATGAATTGATTTTATATAATGATGACGACTTTGCCTGCATACGACATCTATTATACTGATTTATACAAATATTATTGCAGATAATGATGGCACTTATATTGTCTTTTACACAAAAATGATGGCAAGCACTCAAGAGATTCCTGTTTTAAGGTAACAGGAGTCACCTCCTCTACTTGTTCTCTACATTAATGTAGCACGAGTTACTTCTCCTGTCTACAAGCAACTTGTAACAACACAAAATATAAACATTTGCCAAACCACACATTTAGCAATGTAGTAGTATAGTACCTATTTATGTATAAACTGATGTCCTTTATTTTGGTGGGTGTGGAAAGTTCATGCGTCATTAGATCATAAACAATTTTCGTAATTACAAAATAAATTACAGTCACGGTTCATAGTGAACAACGAGGGATGCCAACAATCTCTCCATTGTAGATGTTGCAGGACCCAATCGGTACAGTGGGTTATTACAGTGGCTTCTATCATCTAGAGATTGCGCAGATTGCGCACGACTTCTTAAGATTGCTTGCAACATTTTAAGATTCCGCACGACTTTTTAAGATTCCGCGCGATTTCTTAAGTTTATGTTAGGGAGTTTATTTTCTCCATTGTTTGCTGGGGCAGCTACTTACCTTGGCAAATACGCAGCAGGAAAAGTTATCAGAATGCTTAGACGACGAATGTCGCGTAAGCGACGACCATTGTGGCTATTGCGCCGCCGTCTCCGATCAGACGAAAGCGACGGACGTTTAGACGTCGTCGATTTGGTAGGAGACGCCGTCCTACGGGCAACAGCAAAACAGAAACAGTTATCTATACCTACCCTCTTACTAGTTTTGTTTTGCCTGATACTGGAATTTATTCTACTCGTTTGGAGTATGGAAAAGAGCAGCTTACCAACGGAAATTTCCAGAAATTTATCCTGTGGTACAAAGGATTGTATACAAGCAACTTCTTACACTTGTCACTATCTCATAAGTTCATAATTTCTGTAGAGCACACTCCCCCCTTACACATACACACCTGAAACGTCTGATGTGGGCATGGTATGCAAGGATCAGATTAAACGATTATTGGCAGACATTGGTAAGTATGAAATCCGCCTAAAAGATTATTGATAGTCCCTGGTAAGTATGAAATCGGCCTAAAAGATTATTAATAGACATTGGTAAGTATGAAATCCGTCTAAAAGATTATTGATAGACATTGGTAAGTATGAAATCCGTCTAAAAGATTATGAATAGTCTTTGGTAAGTATGAGATCTGCCTAAATGCTTTACATAACTTTGATCTGTTTTGGTGTTTTGAGTTTAATTTTATCTATAAATACTTTTGTCAGGTGGATGATTCAGTGAGGTAAAGAATATAGCCGATTTAATTAATGTTTCCATATATCGAGTACCTAATTGTGGTGGCTATAGTTTATGTATCCTATATCGTAATGTTTCCATATATCAAGTATCTAAGTGTGGTGGCTATAGTTTATGTATCATATATCGTAATGTTTCCACATAACAAGTATCTAAGCTATAGATCCTATATCGTAATGTTTCCATATATCGATGACCTAAGTGTGGTGGCTATAGTTAATGTATCCTATATCGTAATGTTTCCATATATCGAGTACCTAAGTGTGGTGGCTATAGTTTATGTATCATATATCGTAATGTTTCCACATAACAAGTATCTAAGCTATAGATCCTATATCGTAATGTTTCCATATATCGATGACCTAAGTGTGGTGGCTATAGTTAATGTATCCTATATCGTAATGTTTCCATATATCGAGTACCTAAGTGTGGTGGCTATAGTTTATGTATCATATATCGTAATGTTTCCACATAACAAGTATCTAAGCTATAGATCCTATATCGCAATGTTTCCATATATCGAGTACCTAAGTGGGGTGACGATAGGTTATGGATCCTATATCGTAATGTTTCCATATATCGAGTATCTAAGTGTGGTGACGATAGGTTATGGATCCTATATCACAATGTTTCCATATATCGAGTATCTAAGTGTGGTGACGATAGGTTATGGATCCTATATCACAATGTTTCCATATATCGAGTATCTTAGTGTGGTGGCTATAGGTTATTGATCCTATATCACAATGTTTCCATATATACAGTATCTAAGTGTGGTGGCTATAGGTTATATATCCTATATCACAATGTTTCCATATATCGAGTATCTAAGCGTGATGACTATAGGTTATGGATTCTATATCGTAATGTTTCCATATATCGAGTATCTAAGTGTGGTGGCTATAGATTATGGATCCTATATCACAATATTTCCATATATCGCGTATCTAAGTGTGGTGGCTATAGTTTATGTATCCTATATCGTAATGTTTCCATATATCAAGTATCTAAGCTATAGATCCTATATCGTAATGTTTCCGTATATCGAGTATCTAAGTGGGGTGACGATAGGTTATGGATCCTATATCACAATGTTTCAATATATCAAGTATCTAAGTGTGGTGGCTATAGTTTATGGATCCTATATCACAATGTTTCCATATATCAAGTATCTAAGTATGGTGGCTATAGGTTTATAGATCCTATATCACAATGTTTCCACATGTCGAGTATCTAAGCGTGGGTAATGTAGGTTATACATCCTATATCGTAATGTTTCCATATATCGAGTATCTAAGTGTGGTGACTATATGCGTGGTACATATCATTACTCTTGCGTGTTACATGTCATTACTCTTGTGTGTTACATGTCATTACTCTTGCGTGTTACATGTCATTACTCTTGCGTGTTACATGTCATTACTCTTGCGTGTTACATGTCATTACTTTTGCGTGTTACATGTAATTACTCTTGCGTGTTACATGTCATTACTCTTGCGTGCCCGATTGGTACCTTTATCGATCTTAATGTTGTAGTGTTATTTGATGACTTATGGGATACATGGATTTCAAGGGTTGAACAGGGTTTTTGTGAACGTTAGGGTGTTCAATTACCATTTTCACAGACCAACAAATTGTTCTCCGCCTTGAATTATAAAAATAATAATAATGTAAATTCTGCCATTATAAATTTGAAAAATGAAGGAATACAACTATCGGATAAACTAGTCCTGAAAAAAGTTCTTTCTGATTTCGAATATTTACATAAATTTAAATGCGGAAATAGATACACTCTACCATCCGAGTACATATTTATCAAACAAATTCAACGAGCAATCTACGAATCATTAGCGGATAATAGCGAATTAAAGAAATTTGTACCTGTTTTTAACGCAGCAGAAAAAAACTCAGATCATAGTTATCAAAACAATATGAAACAAAATACATATTAACACACGCGTAAGGCAACTAAAAAAAAGATTATTAAAACTGAAAGTGTTGGACGGTTCCCAGTATAGAAGGTGAGTTCTGAGTAACGAAAACGAAAGTAGGTCAGCACAGAACTATTCTAAATAAAAAAGATAAACATTTACTACTAAAATCATGAATATCGACTGATTTGCTATTTCTGATAGAGTAATTGCTACTAAAAACATTCCACACCGACCGATTTGATACTTTTGAAAGGGTATTTACTACTAAAAATCGTGCACACCGACTGATTTCACAATAATATACAAGAATAATTTTATTATGCGACTGATAATACAATATTATATATATATATATATATATATATATATATATATATATATATATATATATATATATATATATATATTTATACCACATACATTAAAAATAACATGGCATTTAAAGTGTTGGTATAAAGCAAATCTATATACCAATACTATTGGTATATCAAATAGTGATCCGCCCATAGCGCAATAATACGAATATATAAACATTCTTTCTACCGTAGGCCTATAGCTCTATGAAGAATTTCTACTCATTCATTAATCATAAATGACATGAAATTAACGACACAAATATTAATAGTCCCTGTTTTCTAAATATTAAAATGGTACACAATTTCATCGGAATCCTGTCTTTTTCCTCTCCCCCGCTCATGCAAAATAAGCACAAATCTGGAGTGAGAGAGAAATATATTGCCCTGGACGAAAACATTAAAGCTGAACTCGTACCAAGTAACCCACAGTACTCTGTTTCCTCGTAAACCTATGCTTACGCTTTCCTTAGGATTTATCTATAGTATTCTTAATATCAATGATACATAGTTGCAATCGTCAGACGACACACAAGGCCTACATGTTAAATTTGTCGGTTACGATGCGCACATACTGTATTGTGTTTTAAGCCTTTGTTGTTGTTTCTGAAACCCGTTTTAATTGAGTATTAATAATTAAATATAAAACTGTCCAAATGGTCGCCAGCAAGCCCCCCTTCTCTCTGGAGCAAAAATACACGAAAATACAAGCGTTGTAGATTTTTGCTTGTGTCATACGACGATGTCTCTGGACCTATGAATGATGGCAATGTTAGTCAAGATGTACAGAGAGAGAGAGAGAGAGAGAGAGAGAGAGAGAGAGAGAGAGAGAGAGAGAGAGAGAGAGAGAGAGAGAGAGATATGTTTAGTCTGTAGAATCGCTAATTAAATCAAAATGATGACTTAGTTGAACTGTCAATATATTAAAATATTTTAATTACCTCTTGTTGGTTCGTGATTCCAATTCGTTTATATTCCACGCGAATTTCTATACGCAAGTAGGTCAATGCCTAACAGTACATGCATAGTCTATATTAAGATCACCGTGTTTGCAGTGCACTACTTTCTTCATTAAAAAAAACAACACAACAACATATTTTATGTTTAAATAATGCGTGTGTCTTATATTGATTTAATAAATGTGAACAAAAAACGAAAATGAAAAAGAAAACAATCAACTTATCAATTTGAATATGTGATTGTGAATAACAAGAAAAATCGTAGAACTAGATTTTGTAGCAGACAGCCACTTGGTTGTGAGGAGGTCATTTACTCTGGCAATATATCAGGAGCACATCGTAACTCCAACTTGCAAATATTTGTATTTGTATGTGATATAAATAAAATATATGTATAGTATGTACGCTGTATCATTGATATACCACTCGTTGTATAAATTTTTCATTAAAAGGAAACTCGGGCAAGCCTCGTTTCCTTTTAATGAAAAATTTATACATCTCGTGGTATATCATTGATACAGCGTACATACTATACATATATTCTATATTTATACCACATACATTAAAAATAACATGGCATTTAAAGTGTTGGTATAAAGCAAATCTATATACCAATACTATTGGTATATCAAATAGTGATCCGCCCATAGCGCAATAATACGAATATATAAACATTCTTTCTACCGTAGGCCTATAGCTCTATGAAGAATTTCTACTCATTCATTAATCATAAATGACATGAAATTAACGACACAAATATTAATAGTCCCTGTTTTCTAAATATTAAAATGGTACACAATTTCATCGGAATCCTGTCTTTTTCCTCTCCCCCGCTCATGCAAAATAAGCACAAATCTGGAGTGAGAGAGAAATATATTGCCCTGGACGAAAACATTAAAGCTGAACTCGTACCAAGTAACCCACAGTACTCTGTTTCCTCGTAAACCTATGCTTACGCTTTCCTTAGGATTTATCTATAGTATTCTTAATATCAATGATACATAGTTGCAATCGTCAGACGACACACAAGGCCTACATGTTAAATTTGTCGGTTACGATGCGCACATACTGTATTGTGTTTTAAGCCTTTGTTGTTGTTTCTGAAACCCGTTTTAATTGAGTATTAATAATTAAATATAAAACTGTCCAAATGGTCGCCAGCAAGCCCCCCTTCTCTCTGGAGCAAAAATACACGAAAATACAAGCGTTGTAGATTTTTGCTTGTGTCATACGACGATGTCTCTGGACCTATGAATGATGGCAATGTTAGTCAAGATGTACAGAGAGAGAGAGAGAGAGAGAGAGAGAGAGAGAGAGAGAGAGAGAGAGAGAGAGAGAGAGAGAGAGAGAGAGAGAGATATATGTTTAGTCTGTAGAATCGCTAATTAAATCAAAATGATGACTTAGTTGAACTGTCAATATATTAAAATATTTTAATTACCTCTTGTTGGTTCGTGATTCCAATTCGTTTATATTCCACGCGAATTTCTATACGCAAGTAGGTCAATGCCTAACAGTACATGCATAGTCTATATTAAGATCACCGTGTTTGCAGTGCACTACTTTCTTCATTAAAAAAAACAACACAACAACATATTTTATGTTTAAATAATGCGTGTGTCTTATATTGATTTAATAAATGTGAACAAAAAACGAAAATGAAAAAGAAAACAATCAACTTATCAATTTGAATATGTGATTGTGAATAACAAGAAAAATCGTAGAACTAGATTTTGTAGCAGACAGCCACTTGGTTGTGAGGAGGTCATTTACTCTGGCAATATATCAGGAGCACATCGTAACTCCAACTTGCAAATATTTGTATTTGTATGTGATATAAATAAAATATATGTATAGTATGTACGCTGTATCATTGATATACCACTCGTTGTATAAATTTTTCATTAAAAGGAAACTCGGGCAAGCCTCGTTTCCTTTTAATGAAAAATTTATACATCTCGTGGTATATCATTGATACAGCGTACATACTATACATATATTCTATATTTATACCACATACATTAAAAATAACATGGCATTTAAAGTGTTGGTATAAAGCAAATCTATATACCAATACTATTGGTATATCAAATAGTGATCCGCCCATAGCGCAATAATACGAATATATAAACATTCTTTCTACCGTAGGCCTATAGCTCTATGAAGAATTTCTACTCATTCATTAATCATAAATGACATGAAATTAACGACACAAATATTAATAGTCCCTGTTTTCTAAATATTAAAATGGTACACAATTTCATCGGAATCCTGTCTTTTTCCTCTCCCCCGCTCATGCAAAATAAGCACAAATCTGGAGTGAGAGAGAAATATATTGCCCTGGACGAAAACATTAAAGCTGAACTCGTACCAAGTAACCCACAGTACTCTGTTTCCTCGTAAACCTATGCTTACGCTTTCCTTAGGATTTATCTATAGTATTCTTAATATCAATGATACATAGTTGCAATCGTCAGACGACACACAAGGCCTACATGTTAAATTTGTCGGTTACGATGCGCACATACTGTATTGTGTTTTAAGCCTTTGTTGTTGTTTCTGAAACCCGTTTTAATTGAGTATTAATAATTAAATATAAAACTGTCCAAATGGTCGCCAGCAAGCCCCCCTTCTCTCTGGAGCAAAAATACACGAAAATACAAGCGTTGTAGATTTTTGCTTGTGTCATACGACGATGTCTCTGGACCTATGAATGATGGCAATGTTAGTCAAGATGTACAGAGAGAGAGAGAGAGAGAGAGAGAGAGAGAGAGAGAGAGAGAGAGAGAGAGAGAGAGAGAGAGAGAGAGAGAGAGAGAGAGAGAGAGAGAGAGATATGTTTAGTCTGTAGAATCGCTAATTAAATCAAAATGATGACTTAGTTGAACTGTCAATATATTAAAATATTTTAATTACCTCTTGTTGGTTCGTGATTCCAATTCGTTTATATTCCACGCGAATTTCTATACGCAAGTAGGTCAATGCCTAACAGTACATGCATAGTCTATATTAAGATCACCGTGTTTGCAGTGCACTACTTTCTTCATTAAAAAAAACAACACAACAACATATTTTATGTTTAAATAATGCGTGTGTCTTATATTGATTTAATAAATGTGAACAAAAAACGAAAATGAAAAAGAAAACAATCAACTTATCAATTTGAATATGTGATTGTGAATAACAAGAAAAATCGTAGAACTAGATTTTGTAGCAGACAGCCACTTGGTTGTGAGGAGGTCATTTACTCTGGCAATATATCAGGAGCACATCGTAACTCCAACTTGCAAATATTTGTATTTGTATGTGATATAAATAAAATATATGTATAGTATGTACGCTGTATCATTGATATACCACTCGTTGTATAAATTTTTCATTAAAAGGAAACTCGGGCAAGCCTCGTTTCCTTTTAATGAAAAATTTATACATCTCGTGGTATATCATTGATACAGCGTACATACTATACATATATTCTATATTTATACCACATACATTAAAAATAACATGGCATTTAAAGTGTTGGTATAAAGCAAATCTATATACCAATACTATTGGTATATCAAATAGTGATCCGCCCATAGCGCAATAATACGAATATATAAACATTCTTTCTACCGTAGGCCTATAGCTCTATGAAGAATTTCTACTCATTCATTAATCATAAATGACATGAAATTAACGACACAAATATTAATAGTCCCTGTTTTCTAAATATTAAAATGGTACACAATTTCATCGGAATCCTGTCTTTTTCCTCTCCCCCGCTCATGCAAAATAAGCACAAATCTGGAGTGAGAGAGAAATATATTGCCCTGGACGAAAACATTAAAGCTGAACTCGTACCAAGTAACCCACAGTACTCTGTTTCCTCGTAAACCTATGCTTACGCTTTCCTTAGGATTTATCTATAGTATTCTTAATATCAATGATACATAGTTGCAATCGTCAGACGACACACAAGGCCTACATGTTAAATTTGTCGGTTACGATGCGCACATACTGTATTGTGTTTTAAGCCTTTGTTGTTGTTTCTGAAACCCGTTTTAATTGAGTATTAATAATTAAATATAAAACTGTCCAAATGGTCGCCAGCAAGCCCCCCTTCTCTCTGGAGCAAAAATACACGAAAATACAAGCGTTGTAGATTTTTGCTTGTGTCATACGACGATGTCTCTGGACCTATGAATGATGGCAATGTTAGTCAAGATGTACAGAGAGAGAGAGAGAGAGAGAGAGAGAGAGAGAGAGAGAGAGAGAGAGAGAGAGAGAGAGAGAGAGAGAGAGAGAGAGAGAGAGAATATGTTTAGTCTGTAGAATCGCTAATTAAATCAAAATGATGACTTAGTTGAACTGTCAATATATTAAAATATTTTAATTACCTCTTGTTGGTTCGTGATTCCAATTCGTTTATATTCCACGCGAATTTCTATACGCAAGTAGGTCAATGCCTAACAGTACATGCATAGTCTATATTAAGATCACCGTGTTTGCAGTGCACTACTTTCTTCATTAAAAAAAACAACACAACAACATATTTTATGTTTAAATAATGCGTGTGTCTTATATTGATTTAATAAATGTGAACAAAAAACGAAAATGAAAAAGAAAACAATCAACTTATTAATTTGAATATGTGATTGTGAATAACAAGAAAAATCGTAGAACTAGATTTTGTAGCAGACAGCCACTTGGTTGTGAGGAGGTCATTTACTCTGGCAATATATCAGGAGCACATCGTAACTCCAACTTGCAAATATTTGTATTTGTATGTGATATAAATAAAATATATGTATAGTATGTACGCTGTATCATTGATATACCACTCGTTGTATAAATTTTTCATTAAAAGGAAACTCGGGCAAGCCTCGTTTCCTTTTAATGAAAAATTTATACATCTCGTGGTATATCATTGATACAGCGTACATACTATACATATATTCTATATTTATACCACATACATTAAAAATAACATGGCATTTAAAGTGTTGGTATCAAGCAAATCTATATACCAATACTATTGGTATATCAAATAGTGATCCGCCCATAGCGCAATAATACGAATATATAAACATTCTTTCTACCGTAGGCCTATAGCTCTATGAAGAATTTCTACTCATTCATTAATCATAAATGACATGAAATTAACGACACAAATATTAATAGTCCCTGTTTTCTAAATATTAAAATGGTACACAATTTCATCGGAATCCTGTCTTTTTCCTCTCCCCCGCTCATGCAAAATAAACACAAATCTGGAGTGAGAGAGAAATATATTGCCCTGGACGAAAACATTAAAGCTGAACTCGTACCAAGTAACCCACAGTACTCTGTTTCCTCGTAAACCTATGCTTACGCTTTCCTTAGGATTTATCTATAGTATTCTTAATATCAATGATACATAGTTGCAATCGTCAGACGACACACAAGGCCTACATGTTAAATTTGTCGGTTACGATGCGCACATACTGTATTGTGTTTTAAGCCTTTGTTGTTGTTTCTGAAACCCGTTTTAATTGAGTATTAATAATTAAATATAAAACTGTCCAAATGGTCGCCAGCAAGCCCCCCTTCTCTCTGGAGCAAAAATACACGAAAATACAAGCGTTGTAGATTTTTGCTTGTGTCATACGACGATGTCTCTGGACCTATGAATGATGGCAATGTTAGTCAAGATGTACAGAGAGAGAGAGAGAGAGAGAGAGAGAGAGAGAGAGAGAGAGAGAGAGAGAGAGAGAGAGAGAGATATGTTTAGTCTGTAGAATCGCTAATTAAATCAAAATGATGACTTAGTTGAACTGTCAATATATTAAAATATTTTAATTACCTCTTGTTGGTTCGTGATTCCAATTCGTTTATATTCCACGCGAATTTCTATACGCAAGTAGGTCAATGCCTAACAGTACATGCATAGTCTATATTAAGATCACCGTGTTTGCAGTGCACTACTTTCTTCATTAAAAAAAACAACACAACAACATATTTTATGTTTAAATAATGCGTGTGTCTTATATTGATTTAATAAATGTGAACAAAAAACGAAAATGAAAAAGAAAACAATCAACTTATCAATTTGAATATGTGATTGTGAATAACAAGAAAAATCGTAGAACTAGATTTTGTAGCAGACAGCCACTTGGTTGTGAGGAGGTCATTTACTCTGGCAATATATCAGGAGCACATCGTAACTCCAACTTGCAAATATTTGTATTTGTATGTGATATAAATAAAATATATGTATAGTATGTACGCTGTATCATTGATATACCACTCGTTGTATAAATTTTTCATTAAAAGGAAACTCGGGCAAGCCTCGTTTCCTTTTAATGAAAAATTTATACATCTCGTGGTATATCATTGATACAGCGTACATACTATACATATATTCTATATATATATATATATATATATTGTGCACACTGACAGATTTGTTAATTCTGAAAGGGTGTTTACTACTAAAAATCGTGCAAATCGTCCGATTTGCTAGTTTTAAAAGGGTATTTACTACCAAAAAATCGTACAAATCGTCGGATTTGCTAATTTTGACTGAGTATTTGCTACATAAAATCGTGCAAATCGTCCGATTTGCTAATTTTTAAAAGGTATTTACTACTAAAAAATCATTCAAATTAATTGATTTTACAATAAAATACTATAATTATTTTATTATGCGACTGATGAATAATCAATTATTTTATGGGTTGGGTCGGGAATCTGGGCACTTTCTCACATCCGGGCATTTTCAGTGCATGGTTACGACCGCCGAGGTGAAAACAACCGCCATTGTTCTAGTTACTTGAGTAACGTGTGCCGTGTGGGGAACATTTACACATTTTGAGACATGTCTAAGATTTGCAATGTTGGTGTTTGCACAAACCATCATATGTAAAAGAAAAAATTAAATAATTAAAAACTCTTCCTAAATTACCAAATACGTCTTTTCTCTCTCGCCAATAACTACATAAATATACAAGTGTCTATTATAGGTTTAAAATAAACAAATAAGCTACAAATTCTACCTTGAACCGCTCAGCTTTTCCGTCGTTTATATATTCCGCAGATTATAAATCGTACCGAGCCACGCTTATTTCCTTGACACTCCATCGTTCATATTAGCCATTATAATGCAAACTCCAAACTAAATATATGTCATACGAGCCAACTATATGTGCCCACCCTGAATTGTTCTTTTAAATGATTGACTACTCTGATTGTGTGCCATTTCTTTAATCTCTTTAATCATGAGAACGACATACACATAAAAACGGAAATTTAAAAACCGAAACTGTCCTTTTTATTAAACAGTCATATGTTGACTACTTTTAAACGTGGATGGGGTATTGGAATGATAAATTAAGCAATGATAGCGTATTAAATGACAATCAGTTCATTTCACAAACCTACTGTATATTCAAAAATAAACTACATTACGGTAATTTATTCTCACTGAAGGTCGAAACACTGGCAAGATATAGTAGTATCAGCATTTATCAATGATTAGAATTAAATATTCTATCTATCTACCTACCTACCTACCTACCTACCTACCTATCTATCTATCTATCTATCTATCTATCTATCTATCTATCTATCTATCTATCTATCTATCTATCTATCTATCTATCTATCTATCTATCTATCTATCTGTATGTATGTCTGTATGTCCGTCCGTCCATCGATCTATCCGACGAACCAACAAACCAACTACTTTAAAAATAAACAGCACGCAAAACTTGAAAGATTTTTTTAGTGCTAAGACATTTTGTAAAAGATAGCATAGGACACGCAACTTTCGCTAAAGCAAGAAAAGGGGATTCTCTAATTATCGCCATGAAAGTTTAACAACATAATATGCTAATTCAAAATTTTATACAGAAATATTTTGGCGCATGTTAAATTCCAGTCTACAGGCAAGCAGAAAAACGAATTGATTTGGTAAGTTTGTCAGGGTCGATAAGCAGATTCTTGAGAGTTTTGAGAATCTAAGGTGATGGAGTCGAGTTTAAAAAATAATCTACATTCATTTTGTATTGAAATGAGAAGAAAAAAAATTTCCATTCTTCTTTGCATTTTCCTATGTACGTTTTACATGTTTATGTAAAGGTAACAAAAATAAAGAAGTATTTTTTTTTTATGTGTAAAGACAGGAAAAATGGGAGTATTTACATGGTCATTCGTAAAGCATTTCAACATGAACGCAAGCGTTAACGTTTGGGTACTTGAGTGAGTTTACCCCCTATTCTAGTGGAGGAGTAGGGGTAGGCCTAGCAAAATGAGAGGTTGATGGTAAAGTTGAGTGAATTCTGGATACGGATAATATGCTTCTCTTTTTTTTCTTCTAAGTCAGCAGCAGAGAGGGTGAATCCTACAATTTTCCGAGCGTCGATTCGGAAATCTGAGGCTTCTGCCAAATAGTAAAAAAATGGCGTCTATTCGATAAAATAAGATTTCCTTATATACGCCAACGTCGTTGTCATTCACCCTCTCTGCTGCTGGAACTTTCAGTTCTGGGTTAATAATTCTTTTACGAGTTCAACCAAATATTTGATCGAGTCTTTAGGACCTTACAAACAGACTAATCGCTAACACCTCATCTTGTAGATCAATCAAATTATTTGACTGGTCAGTGAGTCGGAAATTAATTTTTGTTAGCGAATTATTATGGCATCGCATGTAGACAGGGATAATTGGGTTTTCAATAATTAGGAATCCTGGAGGAGCTGTTGGTGCAAACGAATAAAGAATATATCCTTGCTGAGCTTGATTTGATTGCTCTAGATTAATTTGATAGCTTCCTTCGATTGCATCACATACTAAATTAAGCGCAATCACCGCTGAAATATTTACATTGTGCGGGGCAATATGCCTACCTCCGCCATTTGGGTCATTATTATATTTAAGGAGTGTAGTTGAATCTTGTAATTGTAATGTCTTGATAACATCACCAATATGTTCTTTCAGTCTTTCAGCTTTGTACCCGGGAAGCTTGAAATTACGTAGATTGTCTTCTGTGGTCTTGTAACTGGTTAGGAATTGTTGTTTACTGTCGCTTGTGTCATTAATTATTGTTTTAATAATTAGTTCATTGATATATTCCATGTCAGATACAAGCTGATTTATTATTTCAATGTGTTTTCGCGATTTTGTTTGCTGTAGTTGTTCTAGTTGTGTGTTATATAATTGATTAATTTCCTTAAAATAATCAATGACGTCACTTAGCGTAAATGAAATAGTAACAGATGAGTCGGTTGTTCTTTTAATGATAAAATCCCATTGCAATGTGTCTTTGTTGGTAAATATAAATCTATCGGCGATTTTTCCTTTTCTTATATCAGATAAATTATCTCGATAACTGGGATTGATTTCATGATATGATTGTACGTCCGTGGTTAAGTCGGCGGTGGATTTTTCCGGTGGTTTTTTCAGGCCATCCTAACTCTGTTCTCAACGAGCTGTTATATATATCTACAGCGTATCCCTCTGTGCTTATTTCGATCGACGACGAGAGCGTCGGTTCATGAAGTTTAATAGCTATGCTTGATTCATTTCCAGTAATTGATTTTATTCTACGCCGAATTTCAGCATCGATTTGCTCAATTTGGTACGACCCAGTTGGTAACGAAACAGTTTCCCACTCTGGAGTATCATCGGGTTTATTCTTATACGAGAACACCAGTGCGTTATTGGGTTGCTGACCACCAAATGCAACAGATCTGATATTAGGCCAGCTATGATATACTCGTAATTTTGCCAGCGCGATCTCACGAACTGGAATCGGAGAAGGGAAGTCCACACTAAATTCAGGGGTTGTTGATGTTATTGATATCATGCTTGTTCGTATCGGAGTGGTATTCTCCGCGATTCGTTGAAGCAGTTGCACTTCGTTGAATTGTAGTGACATTATTATTAACGCTGTCTTCAATTTCCAATTTCAACATCGCGGAGTTATACAACTGGGTCATCGTGGAAAATTCAACATCGGATATGAACGAATTATCAATCGCGTGTGAGATTAACTCGGATAATTTCGAGTACGCGTCAAATACCACCCGATACCGAGCTGTATAATCACCGAGTTTTTTCTGAGAACACGATGATAACTTTTTAGTTATCGCGGTGGCGACTGCCGCAATTATTGTTGCCGCGGAGATAGCAATTGGAACTGCAATTGGCGCGATCATGACCACCGTCGACAAAATAACTCCCGCGCTGGCCATCACACCGGATATCGAGTACACAGTTACATCGATGGCGGTAATTCTTCTACGGTATTTTTTTTATTTTTTCACGATAGCGCTCAGAAAGCGACGCTAAGTTTGCGGAAAATTCTTTTACGGTGTCGTATCGATATTGATGCGATGACGGTGACTTTGTCACTGGCGATGATTTCATTGTTGTTGTTGTTGTTGTTGTTGGCGTCGTCAATGACTTTGTTGATGGCTTTGACGGCGATGATTTCATTGTTGTTGTTGTTGTTGTTGTTGGTGACGATTTCATCATTGTTGTTATTTTAAACCCGCTAGTGTTTTCAATTATTTTCCTCTTCCGGGTAGTAGATCAGGGTGTTTGCTGTTCCTACGTATTCTAAACACCAGTGTATATTTCTTCTAATAGTATCATCAACGGCAGTGATATCGAAAGTTTGTTTTTCACCCTCGATAAGTACTGTCGCGGTGCCACTAACGTAGATTTTACCTCTCACGATGATATTAAATTGCTTGTTAGAGACTAACGTCATCCTGTAGATATCAGAGATATCCTCCCCTTTGAGATTGACTTCCAATTTAGTATTCGAGTTTTTTATCCAATCAAAGCTCCCATAATCGACCGTATACACGATATTTCTAACTCTGTCTGGATGAGAAATTTTTACCTTATTGATGGCCTCGCTAATTTCCGCGAGAGATATAGCCGCGTTGAGTGGGGTTCCAAAGAACTTATCGATGACGTCGTTGGTTGTTTTTTGTTTATCAAGCACACGCTTGATTTCCGCGAGAGATATAACCGCGTTGAGTGGGGTTCCAAAGAACTTAGCGATGACGTCGTTGGTGACTTTGTCGCTGGTGGAGAGATTTTTAAGACCTGTTTGTAGTTTAATAATATCGTCGATGACATCGATAAGTTTTCTGACGGTGTCATATTTCATCAACGTTCCATCGCGGTTACCAAAAAATTCAACCAAAAGGAGGTCTAATTTCAAACTTTCTCGTCTTTGATAATTCCAGCTGAGTCGCTCGTATGTCGTAGTGATATTGTGACTTTCAGAGCCCTTAAAGAAATTTTTAGCCATTTCACTGATGGGTTTTTGTTCGTCAAGCGCGCGTTTAATTTCCGCGAGAGATATGTCCGCGTTAAGCGGGTTTCCAAAAAACTTAACAATGACGTCGTTGGTTGGTATTTTTAGCGCATTAATATCGTCAATGATGTCGATAAGTTTTTTGACGTCGGTATATTTCATTATCTTTCCATCGCGGTTATTAAAAAAATTAACCAAAAGGATTTCGATTCCCAAACCTTTATAGTTTTTATAATGCGTGTTGAGTCCATGGTATGTCGTATTGATGTTGTTACTGTCATAGCCCTTAAAGAAATTTTTAGCCATTTCACTGATGGTTTTTTGTTCGTCAAGCGCGAGTTTAATTTCCGCGAGAGATATGTCCGCGTCAAGCGGGATTCCAAAAAACTTTTTCAAGGCGTCGTTGGCGGGTTTTTGTACCGTCTCGAAATCTTCTTTTAGTTTAACAACATCATTGACGATATCGAGATATTTTGTCTTGATTTCGTCAAGACTCATTATTTTATTCGTGCTCGTGTTATAAAAGAATAGCGTCAGAAGGTCATTGATGACAACGAGAGACATACTAACCACAGGTGGGGCTCCAAAGAACTTACCAACGATATTTCTTCGAAAAGCATTATAACCCCGAAGATGATCATCCAGCTCACGGCCGTGGGCGGCAATCGCGTCGGTGATCGTAGACACAAGTGCGCCTGGTTTAAGTCGTCCACCGCTGGAATACAGCGCAATAGAGTTTTCAGCGGCGTCGTGTTGTCGTTTTAAAATGTCATCCAATGACACATCACTGGATTTCAATTTACCCTGGCGATCTTGAAATACAACTATTTCGTTCGGGTCAACACTTACTAAATTTAACGTCTCAGCAATTTCATCTTTAATTATTTTTTTTACATCCTCGATAGAACCCGCAGATGGTTTCGATATTGACAGAGATTGTCCCCAGATATTAATCATTATTGTTAGCGCAACTTGTATTTTCAATTTATTGATTCTCTAAAATTACCCTGCAATTTCCCACTCGTGTATTCGTTTACAACCAAATGAGGTGGTTTCTGTGACGATGAAATCTCCGCGAGGACATTTAATACCTCAAGGCCACATATCGGTGGATCATTTAATTGTTGTGTTGGCAGCGTGGAATAAAAAATCGGAATTGATTGATTCTTTGAATTTATATACCGCATAAACTCGTTCGGTGGAGCTAACCCATATGAATCGAAATAAACAATCCCACGTGGATCAATCGCGTATGCAACCCAGTGAGTTCCCGATCCGTTACTGTTATCAAGATTGATGATACCGGTTTCAACACGTTTAGGTTTTCTCGGTAATTGATCTCTCATAAAAACCCCTCTGAAGTTTTTTATCGCTAGTTTTTTAGCAGCATCAATTAAATCAAAATTGGACATAGGGAGAATTAGGCTTTCAACTAATAAACCGTTCCTGGTAGTCTTAGACCCGATCCGTGAACGGATCTCCCGCTGTACCATGAATACGGGGTTCCTGGTAGTCTTAGACCCTTTCCCTTTTTATTATATCCTTTTCCAGTTGCCTTTTTCAACGCCATCCCTGCCGCGGTGCCAACGGCCCCCAACGCTGCCGCTTTCGCCACTGCTGGGGCAGCCGCTGCAATCAATGCTGGTATTGCGGCTAACAATGGAAATATACCACCTGATTTTATCATGTTCGCGATTGCAGCCTTTGAAAATACAATTTGAACCCCTCGCCGTTTCTTCATTGCATCATTGAAATGTTTTATTTGACGATCCGTCAGAGATATTTTATGTGTACCGTCGGACATCTGCGCTGGTTTTAACGTTATTGTGGTTCCACATTCTTTAGCGGATTTTGATCGCAATTTCTTGACCTGACCATCAGTCAGCTTGACACTAATAACACTATATGTCATTTTATTGTAAAACACATTTATGCTTTCAATTGATCTAATTGGAAACTCTTCAAGTTTCATTTACATATTTTTGAAAATCATAGATTTTCCACTGGTGCATCAACAATTCTCATTCGTCCGCCAACCCCTTCTAACAACATTGATTTGTCGCTGAGAATAACAGCAACCGCTCTATAATCAACACCACCAGGATCTATACGAGCCCTAAAATGTATGTCAACGACGGATTGTCTCATTAAATCAAGATGCTCCAGCGAAAAGTAATAAATCGGATACAAGTTCTTAAAATCAAGTTGCGATATTTGTAAACCGGTATCAACGTTTTGATCACGACCCATATATGACAGCATCCGATGATACACACGTGCTATTTGGTTATTGTTATAATTAAGCTGTATATCCTCAGATGGTTCTTGTTGTCCGTTTATTCTCAGTGAAACCTCACTTACCCCTAATCGATCAAATATCATATGACTGCGTTCTTGGAAGCCTGGTCGATTCCGATTCTGCAGCGCTATAAATATATGACGTGGAGCTGAAACGCCTTGTTTGGCTGCTAAGTGCCATGTAAATGTACCATTAACATCATCCTGTTTGACATCCGTTGTTGTTGTTAGCCAACTTATCAATGATTTGCCACCTGTGTCCATAAATGAAAGTAGCCGCTCTTCCGTGGTAATTGATGGGGTCATTACTGGCATCCATAATACTATTTTACTCAAAACAACTTTACCATCATCGGCACCAGTACTCCAAATTGCATCATTGTCATTGCCTTTTCGCACTAACGCGATTGTGTGTTTGGCTCCATAGATGACTTTTCTGACATTTCTGCAGAATCCAAATATGTGATGGAGTGGAATCGCACATGAAAAATATCGTTGTGGTCTTTGCTTTGCAACGTTGCTACTCGTGTTGCAAACCCTAGATTGAAATTACTATTAACTTCTTTTATAATTTCAAACGCAGCGCCTGGTCTAACTCGACGTTCTGGATTAGCTGCTTCTTGTTGATCGGCTTCTGCATTATCTCTTGCTGTTAACACTTTAATGTATTGAAGGTGGTCAGCGTTATCAGAGGTATCCTTTGCAAACATCATAGACGGACCAGCCGATCTTGTATAATCATCGGAGTATCTTGCTAGCCCGATTATTGTTGTTGCAACATCAACTTCACGGTCTATTGATTCAATTTCTTTTCCATCAATGAGATATCTTGCACTTTCAAATAACGCCATTATGCCATTATTAACAAAACCAACTCGGACATTTGCGTTATCTGCATATGGGGTATCAGCTGCAACATTTGTTACGAGTTTTCCCTCTACTTCGATAAATGCTTCACATGGCAAAAAGTATTTACTGGTATCTTGAACTTGAAGTTCAATTCGCGATCGTAGGTCGGGTTGTATTGCATGATAGGAATAGTATTGATAATCGCGGACGGAATCATCTTTGCGCACTGGGGCTTCCATATCAAGAGCGGGATCAGCTGTTCGTTTAAACATTTATAACATTACTAGCGTTTTCAATTGGAAACGCTAGCGTTTTAACTCTTTGTAATCATCGTCGTTGAAAATTCTTCGAATTTCTTTTTTGTTTCAAACCACTTCCTGCTATTGCGTTCATGATAGCGCTATCTGTTACCGGTGAAGCCGGAGTCACCGAAGCAGCCAACGACGCTAGTTTTTCTTCCACTGCGCTATTTATTGCTTTGCTGATTTTTGCGGGCATCACTGTAGTTGATGGCAGCACTAGTGGTTTCACCACCGACTTAGTCATTCCTGGTTTCTTTCGCACCAATGATGCTATTTTATCTTTCGCGGCAGAAAATGCCTTTCCGGCAAGATTTCCAACGAAATCTCCGATTTTGCTGATTCCCTTATCACGAATTACATCAATGGCTTTCATTGATAATTGTTTAGCTAACGGTGCCACTTTTGGAGCCATTCTTGTAAATAGCCCCGCAATGGTATTGCCGAAACCATCTCCGTAATATGCTCTATAAACAGGCAATCGTGAGTTCACCACGTAGACGCTTACGGGTTTATCATGGTTGTAGTGTATAATCATCTTGTTATAAAACTAGTAGTTTTTCAATTAGTGATTAATCGCTGTAATAACCATGAGCGTCTTTGTGATTTTCAACTAATTCAGCAATGAGTTCTCGATATACATTAATGTCCATGATACCGCCGGCAAATAATCGTCTACAGATATCAGCTGCTTCATTAATTATCTCGAGTTGTTTCCGGCTCGCTTCCCTCCGATGAGAACCTCTAACCGTGATATATCACTGAGAATGTTACCGGGACAAGTAACTAGACCACTACCTGAAATTATTGGCGATTTCTGAGATTTAGAAAATCCCTCCCCACTACTATAATCAAGTGTTTCCTCCAGTTTTTCTAAATCCGTTTTTTGTAAATAACTAAAAGGATCATCATCATCTCGATCAGATGGTCCAGGCGAAGGTCCAAGCGAAGCTTGGGGTGGTAGTTGTTGTTGAGATTTTTCTTGTTTAGCAGGTGAAAAAGATATTTTTTTTGCAGGGTGTTGTCGCGGCCGCTGCAGTCTTTGTGGTTTTCCTTGTGATTTTTGTTCTTCATATTGTTTATACACTGTACCCACTATTTTGAGATATTCAATATATGACGTATTGTCGCTGTCAATTTTACCTGTTTTAGTTTTAATTTTGTAAAATATATCAGCCCAATGTTGTATACCTCTTACATACTTGTGCTGTTCTGGTTTTAACATTTTTTTTCTGTTTTCATACGTCGTAACAACAAGTGCAGGAAACTCTGCTGCTTCAGTCTTATCAATTTCTGCTAACCCTTCTTCGTTAAATCGCGCGCGTAATTCATCTACTATTTTATCATTGGTCTTTTTCGGACCAGGTGGTTTTTTTTGTAACAACGCTGATGTCTTTTCAGTTTCCGCTGCTATCTTTTCAAGCACACCAAGAACAGGCACTTCTCGTCGCTTGCCTTCCTCAGGAATATCCCCAAATATTGCTCGTTCAGTTGCTGTTTTCACATCGCTGGTCGCCTTAGTTACCGGGGCGAACAGTTGTTCACTTGACACAGAAAAGTCAGTCTGCGCTTGTTGTCGTTGTTGAAGTTTCTCGCGAACTCTGTCTCGAACCGGTATAAACTTTTTAATTGCTGCTAGCCGCTCTCGGGCTAATCTAGTTGTAAGCGATTCACCTACCATATAGTGTTTGTGAACTGAGTTTTCAAATGTGAAACTATCACAATTAAAAGCTGAGTTATTAAATAATGTACCATCAAGCTAACGTATCCATCTCCGACAAGGTTAAACTGTACGACGCTATCCGCGAATGTTTCAGAAACAACATCGCTGAGGGTTTCAAAATTGTAATATCTGAGAACGGAAATGAAAGATTTTTATTAACGACGCTGCAACAACAACAACTACGTGAAAATGGAGGAGGCGTCGCGGTGATTACTTGCTACCACGACCAGATCATCCAGTACGCACATAGCTGCATGAGTAAACCCAAACTGCTGAGTATCATTTCAGGAGAAAATCCTATGTAGTTACAAAAAACGCTAAAAAAAATAAATTTTTTTATAGTAACGCTCACGTGGTTAGGATACTGGTTTTTCCTCGTTTAATATTTTTCTAAGATCACGAACCTTAGAACTAATTTCAGCTCGTTTTTGATACTCTTGGCCGAGCTTTTGACGTATTGCTTCAACGGTGCTAAATAGCGTTATAAATACATCAATATCGTTACCGTACAAACAAGCATAGATGGACTTTTAAATTCCTTTCACGAGTCTGTACAGTTTAGGTAAAACATAACGACCCTTACTAGACTGATACTCAATGTCTTCATATTCCGAGGTAATCTTGTCAGCGTCGAGATCTTTAGATAATATTATTCCTCGATTCTTTAAAATTGAAATTTCAGCAATTATAGAATTTACATCTTTGATATCCATATTTTTATATTTTTATATAAATATAGTATACTGTATTTCTAATTATTAAAAAAAATTTGGGGGTCACAGCACAATGCCGTATATATCTCCGCTCGAGTGTTGCGGCAGATTTTAGGCATATACATATACTTAATTAACTTAATTAATGGACGGTACAATGCCGTATATATCTCCGCTCGAGTGTTGCGGCAGATTTTAGGCATACATACATGAAAACCCCATTTGGAAACCCCTTTCGCGTCAAATAACGTAAAAGAGACCCAGAGGTTACATATATGACAACACGTCCAAAGCCCAAGTGGTCCGAAACATAAATCTCCGGCGGGAGGCCTAAGGTGACAAACATCATCTTAGACCGCCCAGAAGATATGCTTGGGGGGGGGCGTCACTTAATTAAGTTAATTAAGGACAGTACAATGCCGTATAATCTCCGCTCGAGTGTTGCGGCAGATTGTAGGCATACATATACTTAATTAAGGATGGATTATAATTCAATGAAACGATTGATGGTAATCAAACATGATTGTCCTAACACCTACTCACAGACTCGCCAGAGAGATGATACAGCGAGGGGTAAATGCCTATACTTATCATAGTTTCTTTCGATGGAAAGGCGATGAATGGACTCCTGATCGAATGGGCGATAAATTCATTCCTGAAATCATAATTTGGGATGAAATATGCACAGTATCGTTGAAAATATTACAAACCTTTCTTGAGTGGTTGTTATTGAAAAATACAAAAGTCGTCATGTGCGGTGATCATGGCCAACCACCACCATTTGTCGGTGCATCCCCACATGAATGGCTAAAGGGTTTTGTAGACTATTATGAAGAAATTACCACTGATTATAGATCACTTGATGAACAATTACGAGAATTGTGCTAATTAGATTACAGCCGGATAAAATCCAATGTGAAATAGCGCGTGAAATAATTTCAGAAACTCCCATAAATGAATTTTGGGAAACGTGGAGACCAAACGATTTGATAATTGCAAGTAGAAAAATAGTCAGAGACATACTTCAGATGAAGTTATTTGAATTGCATAAAGAAAAATTTGCAACACTTCCAGTACCGTTGTGTTATAGGCCTTCGGATACACGAAAACAGAATATAGAAGTTGATATTCCAGGACAAAGTGAAAAACAAATTCTCGTGTTAAATGATATTGTGCTGGTTGATATCAGCGTCGTTGAAGATGCATTGCGTGCTAATAAATCCCCATGGACGCTAGGATACGCAGCGACGATACATTCTTCACAGGGATTGACTATATCGGATACAATTGTTTGGATGGTGGATAATCACATCGAATGGTCGAATTTAGTCTATCTTGCAGTATCCAGAGTACGAAAAATAAATCAACTTCGAAGAGTTGTCCTGGATGATAATGACACTACAATGGATGATGCTAGCATCGTTGATGTTAAAGTTATTGATAAAAAAAACTCTCCGGTTACAAACAACAAGACAAAAAAAAAAAAACAACGAGAATTTGACATTGATGCTGAATTAATAATTACGCTGAAGCAACAACAGAATAATCACTGCGCGAGTTGCAATTGTATAATGCGTTGGCAGTATTCGGATAAAGATCCTCGCCAATTTACCGTAGACAGAAAGAATAGCAGCATTGGTCATATCAGAAACAATGTGATGTTGACTTGTCTTGAGTGCAACAGACGAAGGGGTGTTAGTTAAGACCACGCGGTGGTAATTGAGTATCCTCGGGAATTACCTGTAGTTGTTGTCGAGTAAATCCTCGCTGAGGAGCAGTTGAATCCAGTTTATAGATTGGAGGTCTACCAGTAGATCGTGTTATACCGGATATCTTATGCGTAGTGACGCTCCAAATAGGATCGGTAGCTCTTTTTTTACCACCCTCAAGCTCTCCTAGTTCGTATAAATACCTAATAGTGACATTACTACCAAGAATTGGTTCTTTGAAATCTTGTTGTGAAATTCCTTGGATTTCCATTTTTGGTATAGACGCTTTCTTAATCGCGTTGACAGGTTTCATGTTAATTGTTCGAGTAATCTCGTTATTGAGCGCGGTAATCACAGCTGGTAATCTCTTAACCCATTCACGGGATCTTTTATCCTGAATAAACTCCTTCGCGTATTGATATCCAAATAACCGTTCAGCAAGAGTCCGATTAAATCGTTCAACAATTGCCTGATCGCGATGTAGCGCAGTATGCCCTCGTCTGATGGTGACATTGTGATGTTTCATCGCTGATAAAACATCGCCTTGAAATTCCTTACCAGGATCAACCTGCAATAGATTTGGCCAGCGTAGTGGGCCTCGTCGATAAATCCTTTCAAATGCAGAAGCAACTTCAGGTGATGATTTTGTTTTTAATGGTTCTGCTTGTTTGTATCGACTCGCAACGTCAACTACGGTTAGCGCGTATTTGTAACCGTTGTCATGTGGTAAAAACAATAAATCAGCTTGATGAACTTCATTGGGTCCGGTAACATCAAAATGCGAGAAATTGATTTGTTTAGGCGGTGGTAGATAAATTTGCCATATAGCCTGTTTGGATAACCAATTAGCCGCAGTGGCCTTTTTCACTTTTGCGGCGTTGGCGAGTTTATTGATTGCAGCGTTACCCCTCCAGTATCCTTTTGGAGAATAATAAATAGATTCCATATTATTAATTACCAGCACCCATCATCAATTTGCCTTTCATAGCTGATTTTACCAACCACGAAGCCAACTTTTCTTTAAAAGATTTATCAGGAATAGCATTTAACGCATGAATTAATTTCACATCCGCGAGATGCCTGTTTGCAGATTGCTGCTTTTATATGCAACATCATGAGCATGACACGCCTTATCAATAGCGTTTATCGGATACTCGCCGGATCGGGGTTGATTTTGATCATCAAGTCTGATATCTAATCGTGTTCCGGGACCACAGTAGCTATATCCTGGAAGGTGCTTTTCTCCCGGGTACTTTGCCCATGGGGTTCCAGGGAGCTTTGCAAATTTGGCTACGATATCACCTCCTCGTTTTTTTTTAAATCATCATTTCCTGCAGATCTCATAGACACAAATCTAAATTTCTTTGTACCACATTGCACGCATTTACCAGAAAGCGCTGATCGGTTATTTCTAGTTGTAATCGTCGTCAAGTCATCTGTGCCAGTACGCGTTTTACACTTCACACAATATAGATCCATAATTTATGTATAGAAATATGGATATAATTGATTTTTCAGCGACTAAAGCAAGAGAACCGGTTAAGCATCATGCAGCGCTACCAAACTCTATCCGCGCAATTATAATCGGGCCATCTGGATCCGGTAAAACGCAATTGTTGCTCAATTTAATAATGAGATGGATGAAATGGGATAAGTTGTATTTAGTTGCTCCTAGCGTAGATGATCAACGATGCTATGAAGTGCTAAAAGATTTTAACGAGAATGCATCAGAAATTAAGGGTGAAAACGCCATTGATTTTATAACTGATATTGACGAGGCGCCATCCGTGGATGACCTTGATGGGAACATTAACAATTTAGTCGTATACGACGATGTGATGTTAGACAATCAACAAAACCCAGCTAGAATATTTTCCCGAGGCAGGCATAAAAACACCGACGTGATATATGTCACTCAACGCTACACTCAGATTCCAAAAGTGATTAGAGACAACTGTAATTTACTGTGTGTATTTAACGGTGTTGATACTCATACTCTTAGAAATATTTGGCAGACATGGTGCTCTGATATGGATTTCAATCAATTTAAAAATTTCTTTAGTAACGCTCAGTCGACTCCGCACGGATTTATAACAATAAATTTACATGATCCTCGGACACGATATCGTATCGGACTCGATCAAATATTTGGTTGAACTCGTAAAAGAATTATTAACCCAGAACTGAAAGTTCCAGCAGCAGAGAGGGTGAATGACAACGACGTTGGCGTATATAAGGAAATCTTATTTTATCGAATAGACGCCATTTTTTTTACTATTTGGTGGAAGCCTCAGATTTCCGAATCGACGCTCGGAAAATTGTAGGATTCACCCTCTCTGCTGCTAAGTCGATTGTCATTAAAATTCTCAAACAAGCAAAAGGAGAAATACCAAAACAAATCCCACAAAAGAACACCGTTTTTCTCTTGGTAAGACAAAGCCGACGTAAAATATCATTTTCGTAACTATGTATAGAGTCTTTGGAATATAACATCTACCGAAAGAACTGACAGCTTTTCTTTAAAGATATGACCTGCTAACTCGTCGTATTCTACGAATTTATAATCAGGACCTTGAAGGTTAACATCTTATCACAGTAATAGAATCTGGTCAACGATGTTGACCATGTATTGTACTCTACCATATAAAATATAAATCAGATTGTGTAGTTTTGTCGCACTTGTTGGGGTGAAGGAGTATTGATAAGCGGACAGATGATGAATGTAGTCTGCACTATATGGTGGTATCATTTCCCGAGTTAGATTTCCTTCCTACCTTATCAACCTAAAATATATTACGTCTAAAAAATATTCGACAAACACACATATGTGGTTTAAAATCCTGCATGTACAGAAGACCATGTAACATTTCTGAACAGAAAACAGAAATAAGAAACAAATTATAGGTAAAACAAAAACGGTTTGTAATATCGAACATAACTAACGCTACTGCACTGTTACTAAGCGATTGTTTTCACCTCCGAAATATGGCGGAAAGTAGGTCGCTAAGCTCGTGACGTCATGCCGACCCAACCTATTTATATATTTTGTGCATATTAATTGATTTGCTAATTCTAATATGGCATTTACTACTAAAAACAGTACAAATTGATTGATTTGCTAATTATGATAGGGTAATTATTACTAATAAATAAAGAAAATAAACATGTATTGTTACAGTGTCAGTGGATTTTGCTCCCATGTAGTAGGGCTAATTAAGTCCCTACAGGGTTTCAAACAACAAAACTTTACCACTGTTCCTGTATAAAACGACTATATCCAACCTTCCCGGATATCTCTCATCTGCATTGCATGATCCCCATGCACATAGAAGCACCATTTTGTAAATATATACAAAATATCATGAAAGTCTGTAATGCAGCTGTATTCTCACCACACGTTTGTTTGTGGGTAAAACATGGCGGATGTTACCGTAGCACCGGACGCTCTTATCCGATTGGTCAACATCTGTTGTTTTGATTGACAGGTAGGATCTATACATTGTGTTACAAAGTTGGAAAACATTAACATGTTTTCTACCAGGGCATCAACGACTCTCAATCGTCCACCAACACCTTCAAATAACATCAATTTAACACTGAGTATGACAGTGATTGCTCTGTAATTAGGGATAGTGATAGCACCTGCTGCATTAGCCGGAAGAGTTCCGCGAGCTCGGAAGTGTATGTCTGTCTGGTTAAATCAAGATGTTCCAACGAAAAGTAATAGATCGAATATAGATTTTTAAAATCTATTTGCAGACCAGATCACGTCCCATAAATGTCAGCGAACGATGATATGCGCGTGCTAGTTGGTTTGTCCATAATTAAGTAAAATATTTTCAGATGATTCTTGTTGGTCATTTCTTGTTAATGTCAAGTCAGAAACTCCGAGTTTGTCAAACATCATATTACTCCGCTCTTGAGAATTTAATCGTGTTTTATCTTGTAACGCAACAAATGTATGTTATGGCGCTGAAACACCCTGTTGTGATGCCATATGCCATGGAAATATGCCGTGTTGTGATGCCATATGCTATGGAAATATGCCGTGTTGTGATGTCATATGCCATGGAAATATGCCGTGTTGTGATGCCATATGCCATGAAAATATGCCGTGTTGTGATGTCATATGCCATGAAAATATGCCGTGTTGTGATGCCATATGCCATGAAAATATGCCGTGTTGTGATGCCATATGCCATGTACATATGCCGTTAACAGTACTATTCATACTATATGTCGTTGTTATTAGCCATGATAGCAATGATTTACTACCTGTATCCATAAGTGACAATAATTTATTCTCGGCAGTGATTGATGGAGTCATTATTGTCATCCACAATGAGAGTTTTGTTTTATTTACTTTACCATCAACAACACCCGCACCTCACCAGATTGCATCATTATCACCACTTTTTCTTACAAGCACTAATTAATGTCTAGCTCCTACGATAACCTTTCTAACATTTCTACAAAAACCAAATATATGAGACAGTGGAATTGCACACGAAAATAACCGCTTTCCTTCCAACATTGCTACACGTGATGCAAATCCTATGTTGTAAGTAGCACTAACACCTTTTATAATATCAAAATCAGCAGCTGGTCTAGCTTCATATCCAGCTGGATGTGGATCAGATGCGGTATCCCGTGGTGTCTGTAATTTGACATACTGAATATGATCAACGTTATCAGTAATATCCTTAGCAAGCATCATTGATGGACTGGCTGATCTTGTATAATCATCAGAATATCTAGCTAAACCCACTATTGTTGTGCCAACGTCGACATCTTTCTGAATAGATTAAATCTCTTCAATCAATCATATATGTAGCGCTATTAAACAGCACCATAATCCCATTGTTAACAAAACCAACTCGCGCATTCTCTGCATATGGTGTATTATCTTCAACATTTGTTACCAGTTCTCCTTCTACTTCAATCAATGCTTCAGCGGGTAAGAAATATCTATTTGTATCATGAATTTTAAGTTCAATTCTGACTCGCTGATTTGGTTGCATTGCGTTATAAGAATAAAATTGATAATGGCGTACTGATTCAAGTGAATATTTGAACATTTATTATATATTTCTCAATCTAAAATCGTTAGCTCGCTGACCCTGTCAAACCAATTCCTGCTATTAAATTTGCAGTAATATCTCTTTGTACTTGTTCAGATCCTTGATTCATTAACTGTTAATTTTTTATCCGCGGCTTGGTTAATTATTTTACTGACATTCGCGGGCATAATTTCTGTAGATGCCAGTTTCATTGGCTGCGGTTTTCGTCGTATTAATCGTGTTAGTCTTTCTTTGGCTGCAGAAAATGACTTACTGGCAATATTACTAATAGCACCAGGAGCTTTTTTACCAATAACTTTAAAAGTTTTCATCGATAATTGTTTTGCGATAGGTGCTGTTTTGGGAGCCATTCTTGGAAATAATCCTTGAATAACATTACCAAGATGCCGGGTAATTGCGAGTTTACAACTCTGACCATGACCGGTTTATGATGGTGTAGATGTATGATCATCTAATTTATTATCATTATATCTAATCGCTGTGATAACCATTGACGTGTTCATGGATAAATTCCCAATATACACCGATATCCATGATACGGATTTGAAATTATGGTCAACAAATAACAGCGGCTTCATTCATTATTTCCGGTGAGTTGTTTCCAGCCCGTGCTCCTCCTATGAGAATTTATATTCGTGCTATGTCGGAGAGAATGTTATTAGAAAGGGCAATTAGACCACTTCCTAGAGAAAATCCACTGCCAGAAACACCAGGCGCATCGAGAAATTCTTCTTTCTCCTTTCTTGAAGATTTTGATTTTATTCTGTAGTTGTGAAAGAGGCTGATATGACGGTGGAGGAAGGATAGATTGTGATCTGCGTTGTTGTTCAATCTGAACACCAATTTTGTTATTTCTTTCCTGTATAACATATATATTGGATCAGTCTCTGAAACTCGATCTTTGTCATATTTTATGCGATATATCCACTTATACCAGTTATCTCTGCTTACATATTTATTCTGTTCGGGTTTTAAGTATTTTTCATTATGATAAAATCTGCAGGTGCAAAACCAGCTAGATTAGTCAGACTCTCATGTTTTTTAATTATATTAATCGCATCATCAGTAATTGTTTTAGATAGTGTAACTTCTTCCGATTCTTTTTCTTGAGGTGTTTCTTCTCCGATACGGCCAGTAGCGGGTGCTTGTGGTTGTAATTGTACAGCAGCTATACCGGTTGGAAGATCTAGTAAAATCTTTTTGGTTTGTTTAGTTCTATTTTGCTATTTTTGCAGTTTGCTCGTTAGTTTGTTTTGATACCGGAAGAAGATCCTCTTTAGTGGCATTTGTAACTGTTTCAGTAGCTTTTGTGACACGTTTGAAAAATTGTTCAGGACCTTCTGGAAAATCAACTTTAGATTCTTGTCGTTCTTGTAATTTGTTCCTGACAGAACCACGGACTGGTATAGGTTTCTTAATCGCCGCTAGGCTTTCTCGTACACAACCGGTAGTTAATGATTCTCTTACCATTATTAATATATGATATGATTTAATTCGTAGCAGCAGAGGGGCGTGCCCTCAATTAGAGGCGTCATCGGGTAAACAAGCACGCGCATATTAATAAAACAAAATGACAAATAAAACAACAAAAACAACAACAACAAAAAAACAGTAATAATATTAACTAACCGGAGAAACTCGGTTAGTTAGAAACTTTGGTTTTGTTTTTTGTTTCATTTTGTTTTTGGTTTTGTAGGAAATGTTAGTTTAGCAAATGGACGTCTCCATATTTTGGGATGTTCTAACCCTCTACTGCTGGGGGTGGGGTGGGATGGGGGCTTTGCCATATATTTGTTTACGGCCCCCTGGTGTGCACACCAATTGCTTTGTTATTTGTTAGCCACCCTACCCTCTGCTCATGGCAACACAAATGTGACCATTTGCATATCTGATAGTTCCGCGTACAGTGGCAACGATTAGAAAGTTACAATTTATGCAAGACCGCTCCAGTGGCATTGTGGCTAGAGCGTTCACCTCTTCAGCTGGTGGTCGCGGGTTCGAACCTTGGCCGAATTATACCATGTCTGCAGCATGATGCCCCTGTGACAGATAATATTACTGAAAAATTGTTTTCAGCTACGTTAAAATTCCAAATCACACAGACACAAAATATTATATAACTATGATTCGAAAATCCATCTAGAATCTAATGAGGTTGATTCCGCGCACACAATAGTTGACACATTTAAACGATATTTACATTAGAGGGTTTGATGACAAAAATAGAAGCATTCTCAATGAAGCCTAAAACATACTATGTAGGCTATTAATGTAATACAAAGAGACACTTAGAATGGGATGTCAACAACAGGTTATTTTGTTTGTTTGTTTGTTTGATTAGGATTTTTAACGAATCTTTACGATCTTTGCAGTGAGGCAGTTTATAGTGATGTCTAGCACCGGGGCATCATGCCGCATGATGTCACACTCAATCACATTATCCTGACACCAGACCGACCAGCCCTAACACTAACCTCTTAATGCTGAGCGTCAAGCGAGACAGCTGTTAGTACTATTTTTGTAAGTCTTTAGCATGACTAGGCCGGGTATCGATCCCACGACCTCCCACTTCCGCGGCGTAAGCTCTAACCACTAGGCCATCGGAGCGGTTCAACAACAGGTTAAAACATTTATTTAAAACAAGTCTTGAGTAACACACTCAATCAGGAAACGAGAAAGTAATCGGTGTACTAGATTATTAACTTAATGTCAAACAAGAACAATTGCTATCCTAAAAATCTTCGGAAAATGTTCGGCCTTACCAAAATGCGTATGTTTAATTGTTGTTGTTGTTGTTGTTGTATGGTTTAATGCCATTTTTCAGCACACGATAGGCTATACATGCGGCCAGTATTATTGGTGGAGGAAAAACCCTAGAAAACCCCCGGTAAGAACCACCGACCCACGAGAAGCTACTGGCAAGCTTTCTCACATAACTAGATAAGCAGAATGTTTCAGTCGAAACCACGCAGACAGAGGTGAAATGGCAGTAATCCGTAATGGAACGCGCCTTAGACCACTCGGCTCCCTCGTATGTTTAATATATTAATGCACACACTACTATCCTGAAAATCTTCGGATGATTTTTCGGCCTTAACAAAATGTGTTTAATATATTAATGTACACAAGCAAATACGTTTTAGATAAAACTTCTTTTTTAAAGTCCCATTTTAATTTAAACGTTGGACTGGGCCATATATTTCACAACACTCATGTAACAATTATGCATCTAATCTAATGTATTTTTCTGCATGGATGAAAATCGTTATTTGCAGTGACATGATGAATACCATAATGCAGAATAAATTACAGAATAAACATTGCTGTTGTTGTTATGGTCTAACGGCATTTTGCAGCATAACATGGCTATACATGGTGACCAGTATCAATGGTGGAGGAAGAACCGGGAAAACACCTTTCAGAACCACCGACCCACAATAAGCTACTGTCAGGCTTTCTCACGTTCACGAACTGGCCGAGCCCGGGACTTGAACCCACGTTGACAGAGGTGAGATGGCATTGATCCGTAACGGTAAGTGCTTTAGACCACTCAGAGCTCCAGTAATGAACATTAAAACTTATAATTTGATTATAGAGACTTAAAAATGAAAATATATAATTTGCTTGTTATTTTGTTTCATTAGTGTTGAAAAACGAATACCAAGGAATAGTTATACTAAACAGAACCGGAATATGTTATTCCTGGATTCCACAGGATAACACTTGATAAAACTTGAGATATTTGTATAAATACGAATAAATAGCATTATCATCGAGGTTAGATAATTTTAATTCGTACTCTACTAAAGATTTGATCCCCGGTCCTCGAATAAACTTCATACTCCCCTTGGCATGTTTTTAGACCTTGACCTTAATATTTGGGTACTGCAGAATTACAATTCATCAACTATAACTCATTTCTCTACAACCAAAAATAATCAGGCACAAGACAGAAACCTAGAGAAGAAGGCTTAATTTTCATTTTATTTACGTTCTTACGATTATCTCTAGTCTAACGAAATTGCACAAGTCAAAGTAAGCTCAATATTAAAATTCACTTAAACGATAATTGCAAATGACTAATTTCAGCAAAAGTGCTTAGTTATCAGAAATAAGCTAGGTGTGAGTGGTTGATAACGTTCTTTAAATGATTGACAATGTCGTCGTTATTATCGTTTCTGATTAATGGAATTGCTCACATTCATACAAACTAGTAGATGATATTGTTTCTATCTGCAGTCGTCTGTCTGTTGTCGTCTATTGGTTATTAGTTAGATCGAACAGTTTGAAGTGTTGATTGCCTATTGAATGATAGTAGAGGTATAATTGGTAGTACTATTGTCTGGCGTCTGTTGCATAATTTTGTGTCTCGATGACGTCCTAGTTGCCATTAGTACTGATCGAATGGTAACGTCTACACTGGCTGATACTGTTGACCCCTTCTGTTAATGATAAAAGAAAACAATGAGTATACTCATATTTATAACTTTTCTAGATTTAATAGCACACAAAACAATCAAGATGTGCATACATCAAAGATCTTAAATAAAAGATTTTCTAAAAGGCTGATTGAAAACGATAAATAACTACAATTACTTAATAATTATTAAATATAAATAAATAAAGTAAATAAATTAATAAATGAATAAAATAATTAATCAGTATAAATATATAATAAAATCACTTCCGAAAATCAGCCACAAGTTAACTCCACAATCAACTGTACAATTTGTTTTATCATGTACAGTATTCTAAACAGTTTGGTGGATGCATTTGTCCACTGTAATTGATGCTAACTTCCGGCTATGTTCCGGATAACTTCCGGAAGTTGATTTGGCTCATCAGAATAGAAAGCATTTTTAAGAATAATTACTGGCTGAAAAAGAAAGAGAATATGTAAGATGGATTTTTGTTCATGGTTTGTATCTTTGTTTCAATTTACAACTAATAATGATAGGATTTTGACACATTTTTCTGTCTTCATGACCAGTATAGACAAGTGTTCTTCTCATGAAGTCCTTTAGACATGCATTCTCTCGAGAACTGCAAATGTATAATACTGCGTTAAAGCAGGTTACAAAAAAAAACAGGAAAGGGTGATAAATATTAAAATTGCTTTTTGACACTTACCATTTTGTTTTATATACAAATGCTGTTTGCTTTTTGGAGTATCTGCTTCAATTCAGCTTTGACGAATGCCGTGATATGTTGGTGTGTGTTCCATTGGTTATGTTACCCTTGTAACTCGTTTCCGGCATAACTGACATCATTACAGGACTCGACTCCTGGGACTGACAGTCTTCAGACTAATCTAGCGGATGATCAGCTTTCTTTTTGCAGTCGCCTGGCTTTTGTACCAATTTATAGGTGTAATTGCCAAGAGGATTCGGCGATACTATGTTTGGATCCTTTTACATAGTTGTGCGTCTCGATGACGTCACAACTACGATAAGTGCCGATCTGCTGCTACTCGATCCTGAAGCCGACGTCCATCGTGGCCAACATCATTGACGTAATCTGTTAATGTGAAAAATATAATATGATTGCTTAAGACAATGACTGTCTAGATGATTGTTTAAAATATTGAATAAAGCACTACAAAACGTAAGTTTAAAACCCCCCAGTGTGACCACTTCCAAAGTGATTACATTATGCTACGGAATTGTCTCCCTTTATTATTGATATCTTTCATATTTCACAATACATCAAAGGATGAAAAGAACGAATTCATTTTATCTTTGGTATTAAATTTATAGATTTTTAAATAAAGAAAGTCTGCACAGTTGATAGCTGTGATAAAACGTAAAGAAATTTAAAAAATGACGTAACACGTGACTTTAGCTTGGGAAATAGTGTCATACTAATATTTCTGGTGTTCCCTTCGAAATGATTTCTTCTTGATTACTTTGGAACTACATTTTGTACAGACACGCTAGTATGCTGGATGAATGATTAGCTTTCGTTGTTATGGTAACGGGTTTGATGCCACTTTCAGCAGAAAATTGTCTTTACATGGCGGTCAGTATATTTGCTAGAGATAGAATCCAAGGAAACCACGGTATATATATATATATATATATATATATATATATATATATATATATATATATATATATATATATATATATATATATATATACTTTCTACCGTTATAAAAATATCGACAATCGCAATATATTTACCTATCATCACTTACATACAAAGTTAAAGTGGGAAAAAGTGCAGTTTCTACTCGAAGCGCAATCACATTTAGTTTTAATTTGGCTAATAAAACGTTTTATCAAATCATTCCACGCACTAATTGCATTACATTAATACTGTACGCAATATTGTACGCAGGCCTAGTACTGCAGTCTTGTTTTAATTGTGCTGTATTAACTATGGTAATCTAACTTTTGATACGGTTAATATCATATTTGTTTTGATATGTAGAGTATTTTCTTGCAACAGTTTTGCCAAAAGATAGTTCAACATATAAAATAGCTTGATGAAGAGAATGAATGTGCAAGCAAAAGCCCGCAGACCGGTACAAGCCAGTTGTCTGCTTTTATCCGCCTTTTGCATGACAAGGGTGTCACTAAATAAATCGCTTACCCAGCTTGTGACTTGGAGGCACAGGCCAGGTGTACAGTTTGACTTGAAGAAGATGTTAACTTGCAGATTACACCGAGAAACAGCAGGAAAAAAAATCGTCCGAGGCATTATGTCAAAAGTCAGTTTAATACATACATACACCTTTATTAAAAACAATACCTAACGATCACTTAGCCGTCCATTTTTAATACAAGTAATTCAAAAGCTTATTTATTTTATTCTCTTGTCACTGTATAAATATTGGGATGTATCCATATTATCTTTTTTTAACACACACACACACACACACACACACACACACACATATATATATATATATATATATATATATATATATATATATATATATATATATATATATATATATATATATATATATGAGCTACATTCGCGAATCAATTCCTGTAAATTGTTTCGCCAAATGACGCTTTTAAGACCAAAGTCCTAGCAAGAGTTAAAAAGCATTTTGAACCGAACCCTTTAAATGTGTAGTTCGAAAGGCGAGATTATTCGCCCGTAACGTTAAAGGTCACTGGCCATACCCTGACATTTATATGTATTTATCATATTTGCATTACGTGAATAAAAGTAATCATGCTCGAACAATACCCGGCATTGATAAATACATTACAACTAAGATGTAATTACACTGTTAATATTTATATTGCGATTACGGAATGGACTAAATACATTATAACTAAGATGTAATTACATTGTTAATATTTATTACGGCATGGACTTAATACATGATAACTAAGATGTAATTACATTGTTAATATTTATATTGCGATTATGTGCTCTTGTATATTATGGACTCTAAAAAATTATTTAAAATGCTTCGGACTACTTTGAAGCCATTTGGAAGATATCAAAATATCTTACGGAGATTACAAAATGGTTTGTATCAGCATTTCCCATTAATTAATGTAGATACTACCAGCATATTGAGATATGTTGATATGGACTCGTTTATAATCGTAAAAGTAAAATATACATGGTGTAAGAACTAACTTGTTATGGGCAACCTTAAATGCATGTCTTTTGTAATGACTCGTGAAACCTTGAAATAAAAACAATTAATAAAGACTCCATGATTTTGTTTAGATTTAAATTTCGCATCAATAACATTGCCTGTAAATTTGCATCAATAACATTGCCTGTATCTGTTTTAGTGAATGGTGTAACAAGAGGAAAAATAACTACTAATTGGTGGAATTGACTTCGTTCTTTTCAACACTTTCACTTTCTCCTCCCGCTTCTCACAGTTAAAGCACAATGTCCAGAATGGTTCGTCGAAGTCAAAAAATCCTTCTTCCGGATCTAGACAGTTGTGCTTCTGTCCTACATACTCTAGGATGGCAAAACACTTGCCACATTCAGTTAAGCATGGCCGTTTGCAATGACAACAAATAGGTTGACGCTTCATGACCATAAACGGGGGGGGGGGGGGGGGGGGGTGTTGGGTGCGCGAAAAAAAAGTCACAGGAAAAAAAGTCACGGAAAAAAGTCACAATTTCGGCTAGGAAAAAAAGTCACAGGAAAAAAAGTCACACTCTGTATATATATATAGGTGGGGGGGGGGGTGTTTATCCTCGGTACTCTCCCCAGCACAACAGCTGGTTCAAGTTGATTGAGGAACACCGTCTGTTAGCCAATAGTGTCTACGATGGTGTAATGTTTTCCTTGTCCACCCATGAGGGTATTAAGTAATGAGTGTATTGTTGTATATTTATTTTATTAAATTTTAAAAAATTATAATTTAGATGACGGTTAATCTTTGTTTTGTTCATCAAATATAATAAAGTTTTGTTAACCACTAAGGAATTCAGACTGATAATGCTCTCTATCACAAGTTAGAGCTAACTTGTGACATATATTCCCTACTAGAGCTGTAGAGTATACTGATTTCTTTTCAATCTGATTCCTGAACTTAGGATCGTACTCTTGTCCCATAGAACTATTAAGTTCCAGGCCCAATTTCCTTTCCTTTCCTAATATATATTAAGTATTACCCAGTTGACTTTGCCAAAGTCATTTGTCCATTGTGTATGTATTTTGTATTTTTATTCTGTTTGTTGTACAGTATAGTTGTATGGACGGCACTATCTAAGTCATATCATTGAGTTATGGGACTATGCTAAAAAAAAAATTGAAAACTTTAACAATCTAATGGTGCATTTTATTTAAATAGTTTATGTATTGATGTTATCTAACAATTTGGTTTATATGCTGTGGCATTTCCAAAATATTTGTGTCTGGTAGCGTTATGTTTCAATCGGTTGTCCATTTCCATTGCAGTTGTTTCCCTTCAATCCAATTAGTCTAACTTATACTGTTGTTTTGAATCCCTAGAATTATTGTAAGTCCAATATTCCAAAGAATTCCTTTAGTTATTGTTTATATTGCTATAATAGCACAAATCAAGGTAGGATAACACAAGTAAAGTGAATTAAGTCATAGATGCAGGTATAGGCAAATTGAAACCTACATCCTATAATTAATGCTCTAAAATAGTATAAATTTGGTTGTTGAGATAAATCTGTAATCTGTGGGAAGAAATCAATCACGTGGTAGCTCTGTAACTCAGAACGTGTTAATGATGTCATCTAAAGGTCAGATTTAGTTTTGGTTTTAGCCTACGTACATGTATATATTCGTATTTGGTTGTCAGGTCGACATATAGATTTTGGTCAAGCTGTAAATCTCCTACAACGTGGAGAGATAATTGCACAATGAGAACACACACCACAACTGACGTTATACAACTAGCCGTTTAGCTTTCCAGAATGTTACGCAATCACACTACGCAACCACCCCTGTTAATAAATCAGTATTAGTGGTTATTTTGGTAATTTTTAAAATTGAACCATTTAGATTTTGTTTAGTAATACCTATTATTAATGTCATAAGTTAATCTTAATTGTGGAGTTAGAATAGAAAGAAGAATTAATAGAAGAAAGAAATTCCTTGCTGCATGCGTTGAAATCGGTTAAAAAATTAATTTCTGATGTATGGGAAGGGTTGGAATTCTTTAAAGCGAGTGCAGAATTTCACAATGACCTCACATCCTACATCTGGTGTCGTACGACTAGCCATTTGGCTATCCAGTGCATTATGCAATCCCATTATTTAATCCCACTCACCTCTAAAACCCTTCAAATAAAGTATATGTTTAACTAAATATAAAATTTATGTTACATATTCCATAAAATTTTATTTCTTTTTGCGATTATGTCAATAATATAATTAGTGACTTCCTGGTAAAGTTTTTTCAAGTATTGCCTGTCTCTGTGAGAAAAGTTGAAGAAAATAAAATTTACATGGAGCGGGCAGAAGATGGCAGATTTAGCAAAAGGCACAAATCTTAAGAAATGGACAGAAACAAAACAAAATACCAAGATTATTGAAAGATTACAAAGGAGATTAAAGTGCCTACGTCTGGAACAGATGCAGTAACCCAAAGGATGTGTTAGGATTAAATTTTTAGTAAAATTAATAACATTGATATTTTCTTTAAATTGTATTAAAGTAATGTTTTATTTGTTTATATTAAGTAAGTTCTAAAAGTGTGTTAAGATTAATTTCATTTATTTCCAAAGCACAACTATATATTAATTGAAGGAAAATAGTTGATATACGAAGCATAAGTTGGCAACGCAAATCATTAGCTATACGAATATACAGTATTGTGTGAAAATAGGTTATAAAGCAAAAATCAGTCAGCTCTTAAGTTTATCAGTGAGACATATATTTTGTAAAACCAGGCATTGGCAGAAATCTTACTGAAGTTAGTCAACCCCTAAAGTCTTATCGGTAAAACACAGAACAAACTTCCGTACTGACGTAAATACAGAATGGTTCATGTCTAAATGTTGGACAGTATCTAATGTTTGACGAACATTGCTGCTTGCTTAATATATTAAACATGTTGCTGATTTAGAATATTTAGGGATTATCATGTTCGGACGTAACTAATGCCAAACGAACTACAAATCTGAGTTGTACCTTATGTCAGATGACGTCAAATTAAGCTGGTTTGGACCAGGAAAAACTGACTTTTACTTGATGAGAGAATAAACATCTATTTCCAAGGGTACGTTAACCTGACACAGGATGCATATAAAAGACCACGCATTTAAGGGTCAGGTCAGTTCCGTACCGACAAAGGAAATAGATGTTTTGTCTTCTTATTACAGGTAAAATAATTATATATTCGTAACTTCTTTAGAAATAAGTATTTTTAATGATTGAGATTTTAATAGTAAAACTGTTTTGTGTGCAACATTGCTACTGAATTCTTTTATTTATAATATATTGTAACGGAATGTTTAAATGTTCTAAATAATTTATATTTAATTATATTTATGTACTTTTTATTGTAAGGTTAAGATTGCTACCAACTTCATGTTAGATTTAATATTGAAATAAAGTATTCTTTAAGTAAGAAAGAATATTATCTAGCAATATATTCTAAATCAATATTCTATTTTAAAATAAGTAAAATGCATTTCTTTAAATTAATTGTTACATTAACTATAGTAATTACATCTTACACTTTTGGTTATCTTGAAATTGATTGAGAATTAACTATTTGTATAATATTCTAAAATGCAGAAGTTATACGAATAAATGAAGTTGGAAAGCTTGAAAAAGGAAAATATAATATGTATTGCATGAACTTTTATTATAATGTTTTTAGATGTGTTTCTAGAATGTAGTCAATATATTTGTGTTGTTTAATTAAATAAAAAGTCAGTTCCGTACCGACAAAGGAAATAGATGTTTTGTCTTCTTATTACAGATATACAGATGTAGCTGATTTAACATCATGGCGGCACTTGTTTAAGAGAGCTTTCTCTCTTTCTCGCTCTCTCTCAAAGATGTAACCGTACAACAACCATTATTACAATAACAACAACTTTTCTTACATAACAGATGTATGCACATAGATTTCAATGGAGAACAAAAAGTTTGTTTGTGACATCTGGGTCTCCTGAACTGTTCCAGTAACCACCTTTTATTGTGTATTTACCATTTCTTTTTAAAAAAATATCCAACAGCTCAAATCAATTAAATTTCAAAATATCAAATCCGAAACACTTAATATGGGTTTTACAATTAGTTGGTAAACAATAACAAACCATGCTGACTTAGTGGTATAAAGGAAAACAGGTTCTGTATGGAAAAATTGGGTCCCTCAGTTAAAGTCAATGATAGAATCTCTGGCCTTCCCTACACCAATCCACTTCACTTGCACTCCCATCAATTCCTGAATCTTGATGACATAATTTTGAGCTTCTTCTGGTAGCTCTTTGAAGCATCGGACATTTTCTGTGCTTGTTTTCCAGCCTGGCAATGTTATGTACTCTACTTCGGCCTTTTTCAACTCCTCATCTGTGGCAGGGAAGCTGTTTTCATTTCTCTGCCCATCAATTTTGTATGCCACTCCTATCTTTATTTCCTCAAATACATCCAAAATGTCCAGTTTAGTGATAGCAATTGCAGTGAATCCATTGATCATACTGGAGTATCTAAGCATAACAATATCTAGCCAGCCGACTCTCCGTCTCCTACCAGTTGTTACACCATATTCATGACCACGGTCAACCAGTAGATTTCCAAGATCATTATTGAGTTCTGTGGGAAATCCTCCAGATCCCACTCTTGTCAAGTAGGCTTTAACGACTCCATAGACTTTTCCTATCTCATGTGGGGGAATACCTAGCCCTGTACACACCCCTCCTACACTGCAGTTAGATGATGTCACATATGGGTAAAGTCCAAAATCTGTGTCCAGTATATTGGACGGAGCTCCCTCGACAAGTATTTTCTTGCCATCCTTTATAGCCTTGTGCAGGTATAAAACGGTGTCAGCCACAAATGGACGAATTTTATCTCTCAGATCCGCAAGTTCTTTCAAATCAGCTGTCACATTCACCTCCAAATCCGAATACCTCTCCTGGAAATATTTCACAAGCACCTGGTATTTTTCTGAAAAGATTTCAAAGTCGCCAATCAAATCACAAACTCGCAATCCATTCCTTGTTGCCTTAGAGGAGTAAGCTGGGCCTATTCCCCTCTTGGTTGTACCAATGTGATTTTTCCCTCTGCCACTTTCTTGCAAGCCATCAGCGTTCTGGTGGATGTCGAACACAATGTGAGCTCTGTTTGAAATCAGCAGCCTGGTTGGGTCGACACATAAGCCTTTTGCTTTATTCAGCTCTATCTCATCAAACAGCTGTTTCAGGTGAATTACGCAACCATTACCAATCACTGCAACGCAATCAGGATTCACGATGCCACTGGGGAGAATGTGGAATGCATACTCTTTCTTACCCACAACAACTGTATGGCCTGCATTGTTGCCTCCCTGACAACGGCATACAATGTCAGCCTTGTGAGAGATCATGTCCACCACTTTACCTTTTCCTTCATCACCCCATTGTGTTCCCAAAACCACAGTAACAGGTGGATCCAAAATTCGGGCCGGTTTTGACGGAATGCCAAAATTTTTTGCTCTCCATTGCATCTGTTTGTCATTTTGTTCGGATTAGAGCAAAAAGAAATCTTACATGCGCAGTGTTACACAAGTACAACACATGGAGATTTAGCGGGAAGCCATCTTGAAATTGAATCTCATTTACAGGTCAAATCTGGTAAAAAAAAAACTGATGAAACATGTGTTGATGAGGTGAGTATGATGAAACATGTCTGACTATGTGAATTTATATAGTAAATATCGAGATGGGCGGAGCTTAGATTTCGCAATACAATTAGATCACTTTTCATCTGTCCAATGGGGAAATGATATCATTCACGAAACATTAGCCCCATATGTCAATCGGTTAAGATGACCCTTTCATTGGTTGAAGAAGAACAATAGCCCTTGCATGATACTGATTGCGTAATGCAGGAAATCTGTATGGAATGGAGGGCGGAAGTGGTAACTGAAGAGCAAGGACAGGGTTGATCGATGACCTAATTGTTAGGTTCAAGTATTTACAAAATAAAATATAGAATGTAGATACTACGCGGATATGTTAAATGGCGCTACGCGAAGTGCAACGGTCTGGATACGACTTGTGGAAACCCCAGACGTAGTAAATGGACAAACAAAATACGCGTGGATACAAAAACAAAGTACAGACACTAACCCTACTGGTTTTCTTAGCACTTGCTATGTGCTTTCGATGGGAAAAAAGAATGCCTTTACTGCACAGACACTATTTGTGTATACATCCAACTCAAGTACATATGTGTACTCCTCTGTCTGGTGCCCCCATTCCCAAAGATAAACTCTTACATAATTACTGAACGTAAATAACGTGAAAAACAGAAGACTGCGTAAATAGTGCGTGTATATATATATATATATATATATATATATATATATATATATATATATATATATATATATATATATATATATATATATATATATATATATAGGGTAAGTTTGTATTTGATTCAAGACACACACACCAAAATGAAAACACAAAAATATCAAAGCAAAAACAATACACAAATATCCATCCAAAAATAAATTAATTCAATTGCTGCAGATACTGAAAAGTAACCAACTTACTTGATTTATCGGTATAAATATTTATTCCAAACTCGTACACCCAAACACTTATACAATAGCGCGTATAGAGTCGGGTTTTTCATTTGTTTAATTCATCATTTTACGGCATATTAAAGAACACAACAAAACAATTATTTATCAGTTAAAATGAGCTGCTTAGACAGCAAAGACAACGAAAACCCAAACAGAAATAACACACACACACACACACACACACACACACACACACACACACACACACACACACATGTACAAGTACGATTGTTGCTAAGGAAGATACGAAAAGTTCATGCAAATGGACTGAATAGGATTTAGAAATGGCACCTACAGTATAAAGACGATCAATGGTTTACCGCGATTGGACTAAATTACATTTGAGAACATTTTGAAAATGTTCGTACCAGAAAGACATCAAGGACAAATTTATTTGATGACACTTCTGCTGCTCTAGCATAGCATTACCTATATAAGGTCAAAGAATTATTCAGAATATAGTTTTTTTTTTTGTTTTTTTTTTTAGAATTTAACGCCATTTTTCAGCACACGATAGGCTATACATGGCGGCCAGTATTATTGGTGGAGGAAGAACCCGGGAAAACCCCCGGAAAGAACCACCGACCCACGAGAAGCTACTGGCAAGCTTTCTCACATAACTACATTAGCCGAATATTAGACTCGAACCCACGCAGACAGAGGTGAGACGGCAGTGATCCGTAACTGAAAGCGCTTTAGACCACTCGGCCACTCGGGGCCCCTTTAGGATATAGAATTGACAATAGTTGTGACGCAATGCATTCATCTACTCTAACTGGTCTATAATTCTATAACTTATTACCTGTACGCCTTATGGATAGTTGAATGAAAGGAAGCAATTAATACATTTTGAAAGAAATCTTTTATATGCTGGAATTCCTGGCGACTTAAACAATTCATATTGACTACTTTTAATCTACCTCCTAGCTATGGATCCAGGTCATATCAGAACGTGACAAAAATCATAGCAATATGTACGATCTTATGATCCATAATTCCTACAATGGAAAAGATCAACTAGACAAGATGTACAGGAAAGACGTAATAATGCGATATGGTATATGATGTCCACATACTGGAGATAACATTTGGAAACGTGCATGTACCATTTAAGAAGCATCTGCCAATATTCATCCTACTCTGCTCTTATTTTCAATATTGAGACCTCTCTCTCTCTCTCTCTCTCTCTCTCTCTCTCTCTCTCTCTCTCTCTCTCTCTCTGGTAACTATTTAGCATACATGTATGTACTCATTGGGAAGGCGCCATAGAGATATTGCATAAACACTATCTCCAACAACAAGTATATTCAAATATTAACATTTTTAGAATTAGCTTTTTATACCAATCGTCCACAAATGTCATTAAATAAACTCCGATATATCACGTTGTTATGGGATATTCTGTATCACGCATACATTATTGTATACCGTTACACTTAACGACAAATGGTATAGATTTATAAGAAAGGCTCTTCATTATCGTAATGAGATTAAATACGGGTATTAACTCTTCATTATCGTAATGAGATTAAATACGGGTGCTAACTCTTCATTATCGTAATGAGATTAAATACGAGGTATTAACTCTTCATTATCGTAATGAGATTAAATACGGGTATTAACTCTTCATTATCGTAATGAGATTAAATACGGGTATTAACTCTTCATTATCGTAATGAGATTAAATACGGGTATTAACTCTTCATTATCGTCATGAGATTAAATACGGGTATTAACTCTTCATTATCGTCATGAGATTAAATACGGATATTAACTGTCGTCATAGTCATAGTCCGGTCTGAAAATTACCGAGAAGTCGCACATTTATTAGTGTCAATAGCATACAAAAATGAAGTGACCATCGCAATTTGGTATACGAGTGGTCAAAAGTGCTCTCTGTTACGGATCAATGACATCTCACCTCTGCGTGGGTTCGAGTCTCATATTTGGCTAATGTGAATAGTGAGAAAGTTTGCCAGTAGCTTCTCGTGGGTCGGTGGTTCTCTTTGGGGTCTTTCCCAGGTTATTCCTCCACAATTAATACTGGCTGCCATTTATAGCTTATCGCGTGCTGAAAAATGGTGTTATATCCTACTACAACAACAACCATCGAAATTTGGTTACAGCGCCTGTAATTGAAATATACTGCTAGTTTGCTATCAGACAAAACGAAAAACATAATTGTAAACACGTTGTTTAATGACTTTACGCTTTGAAATGTATTAATACGTTAGTTACGTTTCGAAATGTATTAATACGTTAGTTACGTTTCGAAATGTATTAATGCGTTAGTTACGCTTTTAAATGTATTAATGCGTTAGTTACGCTTTGAAATGTATTAATGCGTTAGTTACGCTTTTAAATGTATTAATGCGTTAGTTACGCTTTGAAATGTATTAATACGTTAGTTACGCTTTTAAATGTATTAATGCGTTAGTTACGCTTTGAAATGTATTAATGCGTTAGTTACGCTTTGAAATGTATTAATGCGTTAGTTACGCTTTTAAATGTATTAATGCGTTAGTTACGCTTTGAAATGTATTAATGCGTTAGTTACGCTTTTAAATGTATTAATGCGTTAGTTACGCTTTGAAATGTATTAATACGTTAGTTACGCTTTTAAATGTATTAATGCGTTAGTTACGCTTTGAAATGTATTAATGCGTTAGTTACGCTTTGAAATGTATTAATGCGTTAGTTACGCTTTTAAATGTATTAATGCGTTAGTTACGCTTTGAAATGTATTAATGCGTTAGTTACGCTTTGAAATGTATTAATGCGTTAGTTACGCTTTGAAATGTATTAATGCGTAAGTTATGCTTTGAAATGTATTAATGCGTTAGTTACGCTTTTAAATGTATTAATGCGTTAGTTACGCTTTGAAATGTATTAATGCGTTAGTTACGCTTTTAAATGTATTAATGCGTTAGTTACGCTTTGAAATGTATTAATGCGTAAGTTATGCTTTGAAATGTATTAATGCGTAAGTTATGCTTTGAAATGTATTAATGCGTTAGTTACGCAAAACAGGATGTATTCCCTCATTCTCCAGTGGCATAAATTCAATCAAACGACCAACTGGTCGGAAAGTTCGGATATTATGTCATTTATTATGATACCTTTAAGGAATCTATTTCTACCTGTGCCACAGTTATACATATGCTTCGGTAGGAAAAGAATATTGCAGAGGCACATCGACAGCAAATAAAAAATGTAAGTTTAAATAACAAACAAAAGATTAAGAGTTCACATCAATACTTCATAAGGAATTAAGAAAGTTTTAATTTCAGTTTCAGTTTGAATTTGTAGGTTTGCAAATAAAGATGACAGCACTGGTCATGATTGCTATAAAACATTTTGGATTTTCACGGACTATGCAGAGCTTGTTTGTATAATACGCGACTTCAAGTTGGTAAATGCTGTCACACTAACATCTTTGGAATTAAATTTCAGAATGATTCTTCTTGATTACGTTGGTATCTAACTTCCTTGCAGTCATGCTCCCGTTGTTGATGATCAAATATGTTTCATTCTCACCGGAAAGGCGCGGTTAATGAAGATATTTTGAATAACATTTAAAAAGGGTAACAAATATTTACAGTGCACACCCACCCACCTAGGAAGTCCGTTATGATTTCTTCTTTTCACTACAATATTTTGACATTTCTTAGAAGAGTGTCAGGTCTTTGATTAGAGTAATATGTTTCGTAACGAAAATCTTTATGAATGAGGTATTATTATCACTGAACTCTATTATTGGAACTTTCATAATAATCAACGATAATATCGTCAATCTTATCTCTTTGACATATCATCTAAAAGGAATTTAAAGAGGAAAAAAGTAATACCACTGATACTCGATGCGCAAGCGTTTATACTTTTTATTTTTGCTTATAAAAAATAAAATGTTTCTTCAAACCATTCCACAAAGGAAATTATGAGCAGTAATGATGTACGCATTATCATAACGAGGTCGTGTGTGTGTGTGTGTGTGTGTGCGTGTGTGTGTGTGTGTGTGTGCCTAGTAGCGCAGTTTCCTTTTTTTCTTTCTCCTATATTAACTGTCTTTAAATGTAACTTCTGAAACATTTTCAAGCCGAGTCCTGTAGAAACAGGTTTTCATCTGTTCATCACCGCCATGGCTCTTGTTAAAAGAATTAGCCATACAACCATCTTAAATTCGATGAAATTAGTTAAATAAACACCTTCCAGAAAGAAGAAAAAACACTTTCTGGATTATACATTTACAACTGCATTCCTGACTTGGTTAATACCATTTTTGTTTCGATAACTTTTTAATCTTTAGATTTTTTTCTTATTGTAAATACGTTGACTGGAAACAATTCAACTTATTCTAATGCAGTGTAAGGTTGAATAATAATGTGCAACTTATAGCCGACAGGCCTAATTAGTTATTTCCTATTAATTGCATCATTGAAATATCGCTTATCTCATCCGCGCCCTCGGGCAAGACTCGCCCCCTCGGATTGTATGACCGTTGACGTACAGAGATTTATTCCAAAACTAAGTTATTTATCTAAATACAAACAGTACGTTTAACAGCTTGAGGGCACGACTAAACCATACCGACATGTACGATCCGCAATGGTACTTGTTATGTTATGACCTTTAAATTAACTAAAGGTATGGATGCATTTGATCCTTTTACAGATAATTATAAGTTCTGTAAAACACCCATAGGCGGGCTTAAAAAATATACTAGAATAAAGAATAAAGAATATATATATATATATATATATATATATGTATATATATATATATATATATATATATATATATATATATATATATATATATATATATATATATATATATATATATATATATATATATATATTAAGGTATTTTTGTCAGTTAATTGATGCCCAGGAAAAATGCGGACGGGCGTCATTTTCAACTTTTTAGTTGCTCTTTGTGTAGTTTGCTATTTTTCTTATATATGAGGGTCTTTAGAGTAATTATATACGAAATATATAAATGAAATTGCAAAATATAAATATACAAAGATGGAATAAATGTTTACAAATGAGAACAATCGGCATTTTTCTGGGCTGATGAACTAAAACCCACATCAATATTAAAACATAAATTTGTAACTTGCATAGTAATGTCATTGTATTTTTTCGTTTGCTATACAGCAAGATAATATGACCAACATGTCTTACGATTTAGTAATATTATTTTTTCATGCGGATAATTGATAGATTGAAAGCATTTAGTGCGAAGCCGTTTCAAGGTGCGGGCCCATAGCATATCCTACTTTTGCAATTAGGATAATCCAACACTGCAGTTAGGTCTGCGAAACAAAACCGTCTCTCTGGATATGCCAATAAAGTTAATTAGCAACAGAAGAATTTTGCCACTTGTGTATGCCAACAAAGTTAATAGCAATAGAAGAATTTTGTCACCTGTATATGCCATCATAGTTAATAGCAATAGAGGTTTTGTGCCAAAGTTTTAGCAAGAATAAAAACACCCAGATTATTAAGATTCGCAATCTCAAAGAGCAACTAGCAGTGATATAATGTGCAAATTTTATTACTCACCACAATTTCGTCAAATATCATGAAAAAGAGATCTGATACTAGTATTTGCGAAAAGCTTCGGGAAAGTACAAATGTTACAACTCATGATATAATATGCAAATGATTGCACAAATGTTATAACTCATGATGTAATATTCAAATGATTACACACATGTTATAACTCCTGATATAGTATGCAAATGATTGCACAAATGTTACAACTCCTGATATATTATGCAAATGATTGAACTCCTGATGTAGTATGCAAATGATTGCACAAATGTTATAACTCCTGATATAGTATGCAAATGATTGCACAAATGTTACAACTCATGATATAATATGCAAATGATTGCACAAATGTTACAGCACTATTCCGTCCAACATCATGACAAAGAGTTCTGTTATTCCGTCAAACATCATCACAAAGAGTTATGTTATTCCGTCAAACATCATGACAAAGAGTTCTGTTATTCCGCCAAACATCATGACAAAGAGTTCTGCTATTCCGTCAAACATCATGACAGAGAGTTCTACTATTCCGTCAAACATCATGACAAAGAGTTCTGCTATTCCGTCAAACATCATGACAAAGAGTTCTGCTATTCCGTCCAACATCATGACAAAGAGTTCTGTTATTCCGTCAAACATCATCACAAAGAGTTATGTTATTCCGTCAAACATCATGACAAAGAGTTCTGTTATTCCGCCAAACATCATGACAAAGAGTTCTGCTATTCCGTCAAACATCATGACAGAGAGTTCTACTATTCCGTCAAACATCATGACAAAGAGTTCTGCTATTCCGTCAAACATCATGACAAAGAGTTCTGCTATTCCGTCAAACATCATGACAAAGAGTTATGTTATTCCGCCAAACATCATGACAAAGAGTTCTGCTATTCCGTCAAACATCATGACAGAGAGTTCTACTATTCCGTCAAACATCATGACAAAGAGTTCTGCTATTCCGTCAAACATCATGACAGAGAGTTCTACTATTCCGTCAAACATCATGACAAAGAGTTCTGCTATTCCGTCAAACATCATGACAACGAGTTATGTTATTCCGTCAAACATCATGACAAAGAGTTATGTTATTCCGCCAAACATCATGACAGAGAGTTCTGCTATTCCGTCAAACATCATGACAGAGAGTTCTGCTATTCCGTCAAACATCATGACAAAGAGTTATGTTATTCCGTCAAACATCATGACAAAGAGTTCTGTTATTCCGCCAAACATCATGACAAAGAGTTCTGCTATTCCGTCAAATACCATGACAGAGAGTTCTACTATTCCGTCAAACATCATGACAACGAGTTATGTTATTCCGTCAAACATCATGACAAAGAGTTATGTTATTCCGCCAAACATCATGACAGAGAGTTCTGCTATTCCGTCAAACATCATGACAGAGAGTTCTGCTATTCCGTCAAACATCATGACAAAGAGTTATGTTATTCCGTCAAACATCATGACAAAGAGTTCTGTTATTCCGCCAAACATCATGACAAAGAGTTCTGCTATTCCGTCAAATACCATGACAGAGAGTTCTACTATTCCGTCAAACATCATGACAAAGAGTTATGTTATTCCGTCAAACATCATGACAAAGAGTTCTGTTATTCCGCCAAACATCATGACAAAGAGTTCTGCTATTCCGTCAAATACCATGACAGAGAGTTCTACTATTCCGTCAAACATCATGAAAAGAGTTCTGCTATTCCGTCAAACATCATGACAGAGAGTTCTACTATTCCGTCAAACATCATGACAAAGAGTTCTGCTATTCGGTCAAACATCATGACAACGAGTTATGTTATTCCGTCAAACATCATGACAAAGAGTTCTGTTATTCCGCCAAACATCATGACAAAGAGTTCTGCTCTTCCGTCAAACATCATGACAGAGAGTTCTACTATTCTGTCAAACATCATGACAAAGAGTTCTGCTATTCTGTCAAACATCATGACAAAGAGTTGTTATTCCGTCAAACATCATGACAAAGAGTTCTGCTATTCCGTCAAACATCATGACAGAGAGTTATGTTATTCGGCCAAACATCATGACAAAGAGTACTGCAATTCCGTCAAACATCATGACAAAGAGTTCTGCTATTCCGTCAAACATCATGACAAAGAGTTCTGCTAGTCAAACATCATGACAAAGAGTTATGTTATTCCGTCAAACATCATGACAAAGAGTTCTGCTATTTGGGAAAGCTTCTGGAACGCAAACAAATCAAGATACCATGAGATCTGAACTAATAGAAAACAGGACGGTGGTGGGGTGGGTATCACCCAGGATTCCGCTTCACGTGTTTAAGAAAAGAGTTAAGGCGCTTGAAGTTGTTTTTGGAAGGATGCAGTGATAGACTTATTTAAAAACAGAAAAAGATATGGAACCAACGCATATATGCCCCAGTATCATGCATATATGCGTGCAGTAAAGTTGCTATATATAAGGAAGATTACAGGCTGCTCAAATCTATATATGCAATCACGATTACTCTGTGTGTGTGTGTGTGTGTGTGTGTGTGTGTGTGTGTGTGTGTGTGTGTGTGATTAGGATTGTTAACGTAGCTTTAAAAAAATCTGTCCAATTACTATGATGTCTGCATTGTGGCACTTTATAACAATGTCTAGCACCGCGGCATCATGCTGCAGACATGTAGCATGATGTTCCACACAGTCAAATTATTCTGATACCAGGTCGACCAATCCTAACACTAACATTTCAATGCCTAGCACAAAGCGAGTCAGCTATTAGTGCCATTTTTATAAGTCTTTTTGTATGACTCGACTGTCGTTTTGAACCCGCTACCTATCGCATCCAAGGCTGACTGTCTAACCAGTAGGCCCTAGGAGTAGAGGGTAACGTTAACTAGCTATGAACATCGCCAAACCTGGACAATGCATTGTTAGATACACTTCATAAGAAAATAATAAAAGTTACATGGGGATGGACAAGGCATTACCAGCCACGTGAGAAGTGATATAGAAAGAAAAGCGTGGAAAGGCGTAAACCATATAGTAATAGCTATGCTTTGCAATGAAGCACAATTAAATAATAAACAGGAATATTTAAAGAACAAATATCATAGACCAAATGCTGAAATTAACTTGTATAGGATATATTATTTTTAAATAAACACAGAGAGAGAGAGAGAGAGAGAGAGAGAGAGAGAGTATTAGAGGGAATAGACGGGTAAGTTATATCATAACATCAAACATGTAATAACTAAACATAGATTAATAAGGGTACAATTTAAGAATCTAGATGTAGACTGGAAAAATGTATGGGATACAAAGTCGCTTTTAAAATTAATTAACTTTACAGAAAAAAGTATTTGATACAATGTCGCTTTTAAAATTGTCTAAACAGAAAAAAGTACGGAAAAGCATGCTGTTGAAACATCTTCACAACATACCGCTAACATGAGAGGTAGCCACACGTAGACCGATCATACGAATTTTTCTTAAATGTCCCCATTGTAAAAATGGTCTTTTTATCCAGAGGCACAAAATTTCATATAAGGAAGTGGCATACGTCAAATCATGTCTAATATATCAAGATTCTCTTAACGGATGATCGAAAAATGACCTAGTTAAAGTAAACATACATAGCTGCCATCCGAGGGAAAAGCGGGGAAAATATTAATTGATGCGGGTTTTATATTTTCTTGTAAATGTGATAATAATAAGAATGAACTTTTTCTAAAACTCATCAACGACAACTCCATAACACGCTTTATAACGTATAGGATTCTAAGCAGTGTTACGGATGCACGTGAATGATGTTGTCGGTGTTTGGGTGTGTACAATGAACTGAAACAGGTGCTATTCCTGTACATGTTTATCATAATATGGTGTTTTGAGACACAATTCTAAGTTACATTTACAAGGTCTTTTGAGATGGGTCTCCCTTAACACAAGTATATATTGTAATGGACAGGAATGGTCGCTCTGGTGGCCTAGTGGCTAGAGCGGCCACGTCCGAGTCATATGAAAGATTAATAACCATGGTACTAACAACTGTCTCGCTAGACGCTCAGCTTTAAGAGGTTAATAGTTGGCCTTGTGTAAGGTGGCAGAGTCCAGTTTCGTATATTGGCCTCTGCCGAATTTCTTAACTTACAGATATGTAGTGATTTTTCAGCTATTATTGTTTATTATTTAAAAATATGGATATATTTGTAAACTATGTGTTTTGGGTTTGTGTTGTTCTTGAAACTGATGTCAGGTATGTACACTTTCCATAACTACTCTGCATTATGTTGATAGTAAAATATCAATAGTCGACTAGGAAGATCTAGTCTTCCATAGAAGTAAACACATAGATTTGGGTCAAGACGAATATATATAACATCGGCTTGCTTATTTAGCTCTTCAGCTGCTGTACTGCTAGACTTGAAATATATTGTGTTTTTATACTCTCTCCATTACTTTGATTTATGCTACTACAGCAATATATATAAAGACTTTTTGGAATGGTTATTTTACAACTGCTCCGGAATTTAAAAAACAGTATAATCTAGACTAATTTGGTTAACATGGTAACAACTGCCTCGGACATGGATAACCGATTGGACAACATTAAAACACAACACTACTAGCCACAAATATCTTGGAAATGAGACAGCATATAAAGAGAAATCTTAGAAAACAATTACACATAAAATATTTAAATAGAATGAACCTTTAGATCTTTAATATTATATCCTTAAATTTTCAAAATTTCACGATAAAATTTTACATAGTTGATAACTTTATAATATGATTTAAATAGTGCTGTCCATACAAAAACATCTTACACCATACAATTTAACAATACAAAATACACACACAATGGACAAATGACTTTGGCAAAGTCAACTGGGTAATAATTAATAAATCCTATACTAAAAAGGAGAGGAAATTGGCCCTGGAACTTAATAGTTCTATGGGAAAAGAGTACGATCATAAGTTCAGGAATCAGATTGTTAAGAAATCAATATTCTCCTCAGCTCTAGTGGCGAATATATGTCACAAGATATATTACTCTTACTTGTGATGGAGAGTATTAACAGTCTGAAATCCTTAGTGGGTAAATTAACACTTAATACATTTGACGAACAAAACAAAGATTAACCGTCATCAAAATTTTTATTTGAAATAAATCAAAATAACATAGAAATATACACCATATCTACACTCATGGGTGGACAGTGAGTACAAACACAATATCATAGACACTATTGGCTAACCGACGATGTTCCTCAATCAACTCGAACCAGCTATGTGCTGGGGAGAGCACCGAGGATCAACCCCCCCCCCCCTTTGTTGCACAGAAGAATGCCAAGTGACTCAGTCGTTTGCTGTCACCTCCAATGAATCAGGGTTTATGTTGAATGCTTTCAATGCAGCTTACAGATTGTCTCTGAGGCGTTTTTTCTGACCTCCGCGGGATCGCTGGCCTTGCTGTAGCTCGCCATAGAAGAGTCTCTTAGGCAGCCGGTGGTCTAGCATACGTACAACATGTCCTGCCCAGCGTAGCTGACATTGCATCAGATGCATTTGCATATCTGATAGTTCCACGTATAGTGTCAACAATTAGAAAGTTACAATGTATGCAAGACCGCTCCAGTGGCATTGTGGCTAGAGCGTTCACCTCTTAGCGGGTGGTCGCGGGTTCGAACCTTGGTCGAATTATACCAAAGATTTATTAAAAGTTGTACTAACGGTATGTCTGCAGCATGATGCCCCAGTGACAGACGATATTACTGAAAAATTGTTTTCAGCTACTTTAAAATTCCAAATCACACAGACACAAAATATTATATAACTATGATTCGAAAATCCATCTAGAATCTAAAGAGGTTGATTCCGCGCACACAATAGTTGACACATCTAAACGATATTTACATTAGAGGGTTTGATGACAAAAATAGAAGCATTGTCAATGAAGCCTAAAACATACTATGTAGGCTATTAATGTAATACAAATAGACACTTTGAATGGGATGTCAACAACAGGTTATTTTGTTTGTTTGTTTGTTTGATTAGGATTTTTAACGTAGTTTTAACAATTTTTCAGTCACATCACTACGATGTTTGCAGTGAGGCAGTTTATAGTGATGTCTAGCACTGGGGCATCATGCCGCAGACATGTAGCAAGATGTCACACTCAATCACATTATCCTGACACCAGGCCGACCAGTCCTAACACTAACCTCTTAATGCTGAGCGTCAAGCGAGGCAGCTGTTAGTACCATTTTTGTAAGTCTTTGGCATGACTCGGACGGGTATCGAACCCACGACATCTCGCTTCCGCGGCGGACGCTCTAACCACTAGGCCATCGAAGCGGTTCAACAACAGGTTAAGACATTTATTTAAAACAAGTTTTGAGTAACACACTTGTGGCGTTGCCCGACCCAAAAATTAAATTAGAACCATGTGGTATCAAGTAAGTCGGACAAGCCACTATTTATTGTTACACACGACCGCAGGCTAACACCATCCCTTACGTAAGTTTGCCATAGTTAAGAGAGGAAGCTGACCAAGGCCCGTCAGAAGTGTAATTAGCACCTTGGGCTGGAAGGATGTTTTGTACATCAAAGAAGTTGCCAGAAGGAGTGGGCGTGCCTTATCTTCTGGATACGCTGACGGACCGCCAGATTGAATAAGTCGAGTGGATAGGGTCCCAGCGCTACCCAATCAGAATCGAGATAGGGGTGGGACCCTGATTTATTCTAAAATATATATCTTTAACCCGGCCATCGAGCGTTAGTTGCCATAGTCGTTACAGAACGCACCGTGAATTGGAACTCCGGCGGCCATACGTTAATTGGCGGAAAAACCTTAGGAACAGGATTCTAAGTGTAGCTTCTAAAAAGGTCAGTGAGCTATTTGTTCGATCTTTGCTGTCTGCTACTGCATTTAATTGTAGATCGGGTATATACGTATTATTACTAAAATCGTAGTAGGAATAATTATTTTGTGATGTTGATATGTTTGTATATTTTGAAGAATGGGTTCCTTTTGTAAAGAATCGTATTGCTTGCTAGCCGTAGTAAGAATTAATACTATTATAATTCGCTATGTGGTTATTTTATAGTACAATAGCACATTATCCATGTAATTATAGAAATTGAATGGTATCTTTGAAATGATTTCACTGTGAGAAATTAATAATATGAATATTTGAATATTTGAGTACGCGTGTGGGAGTGTAGTGTACAGACATACGGCTGGCTGTCGTAATATTGTAAGTACAATGAGATTAAATATATATATATATATATATATATATATATATATATATATATATATATATATATATATATATATATATATATATATATATATATATATATATATATATATATATATATATATTAGATATACTTATGTGATATGATGTATGGATATATGATATCGTGCTATTACGCCATTGTTTCCCTGTAAGAGTGTGTGGGAATTTCGATGTGTATGTATGCGTGTCCTAAAAGGTAATAGCCTTATCTGATGGTTAATTGATGATTTAGTGTGAGGTGAGATGTGATAAACCCTATGTTAACGCCTTGTGATTTTCACAGGAAGCTTCGAGGGACAGACTAGTGAGTGGTCATAGTGTCTCCGTTATAGACGGAAGGAAGAGAAGGAAAGAAGGAAATCTGGAGAGGAAGTTCGGGGAACAGACCAGGGAAAGTGGTCCCAATAGTAGTGATAAAGAACGGAAGGAAAGTGAAGGGAGGAGAGGAGTCGGGAGAGGTGGAATCCAGGAGGAGTGAGAGGATCGAATAACTAGATGAGTACAACCAAAGGCCAGGTGGAAAATCGAACTCACAATGAAAAATCATAAGATGAAATAGGCTATCACTTAAAGGACGAGTGATTGTGTGACATTTAAATTTATAGGCTTCATTAAATTGTTATTGTTGAATTTCATCTTCGTGTTATATATACATATATGCATATAATTTAACCGTCGGCAGTGCTGACTGGGGGCTCAGAGCCGTATACCTATTTGGTCTTTAATTTAAATTTAAATTCACGAGCCAGGTGGAACTTTCATAATATTTTAATTAATACCTTGGAAGTACCCCACCCCAACCTTTGCAGAACGCTACAACACTCAATCAGGAAACGAGAAAGTAATCGGTGTACTAGATTATTAACTTAAGGTCAAACAAGAACAATTGCTATCCTAAAAATCTTCGAATGATTTTCGGCCTTACCATAATGCTTATGTCTAATTGTTGTTGTTGTTGTTGTTGTTGTAGGGTTTAACGCCATTTTTCAGCACACGATAGGCTATGCATTGCGGCCAGTATTATTGGTGGAGGAAAAACCCTATAAAACCCCCGGTAAGAACCACCGACCCACAAGAAGCTACTGGCAAGCTTTCTCACATAACTACATTAGCCGAATCTTTGACTCGAACCCACGCAGACAGAGGTGATATGGCAGTAATCCGTAATGGAACGCGCCTTAGACCACTCGGCTCCCTCGTATGTTTAATATATTAATGCACACACTACTATCCTGAAAATCTTCGGATGATTTTTCGGCCTTAACAAAATGTGTTTAATATATTAATGTACACAAGCAAATACGTTTTAGATAAAACTTCTTTTTTAAAGTCCCATTTTAATTTAAACGTTGGACTGGGCCATATATTTCACAACACTCATGTAACAATTATGTATCTAATCTAATATATTTTTCTACATGAATGAAAATCGTTATTTGCAGTGACATGATGAATACCATAATGCAGAATAAATTATAGAATAAACATTGCTGTTGTTGTTATGGTCTAAAGGCATTTTGCAGCATAATATAGGCTATACATGGCGACCAGTATCAATGGTGGAGGAAGAACCGGAAAAACACCTTTAAGAACCACCGACCAACAATAAACTACTGTCAGGCTTTCTCACGTTCACGAATTGGCCGAGCCCAGGACTTGAACCCACGTTGACAGAGGTGAGATGGCATTGATCCGTAACGGTAAGTGCTTTAGACCACTCAGAGCTCCAGTAATGAACATTAAAACTTATAATTTGAATATAGAGACTTAAAATTAAAATATATAATTTGCTTGTTATTTTGTTTTATTAGTGTTCAAAAACGAATACCAAGGAATAATGATACTAAATCGAACGGAATATGTTATTCCTGGATTCTACAGGATAACACTTGATAAAACTTGAGATATTTGTATAAATACGAATAAATAGCATTATAATCGAGGTTAGATAATTTTAATTCGTACTCTACTCAAGATTTGATCCCCGGTCCTCGAATAAACTTCATACTCCCCTTGGCATGTTTTTAGACCTTGAACTTAATGTTTGGGTACTGCAGAATTACAATTCATCAACTATAACTCATTTCTCTACAACCAAAAATAATCAGGCACAAGACAGAAACCTAGAGAAGAAGGCTTTATTTTCATTTTATTTACGTTCTTACGATTATCTATAGTCTAACGAAATTGCACAAGTCAAAGTAAGCGCAACATTAAAAATTCACTTAAACGATAATTGCAAATGACTAATTTCAGCAAAAGTGCTTAGTTATCAGAAATAAGCTAGGTGTGAGTGGTTGATAACGTTCTTTAACTGGTTGACAATGTCGCCGTTATTATCGTTTCTGATTAATGGAATTGCTCACATTCATACAAACTAGTAGATGATATTGTTTCTATCTGCAGTCGTCTGGCTGTTGTCGCTTACTAGTTATTAGTTAGGTCGAACCGTTTGAAGTGTTGATTGCCTATTGAATGATGGTAGAGGTATAATTGGTAGTACTATTGTCTGGTGTCTGTTGCATAATTTTGTGTCTCGATGACGTCCTAGTTGCCATTAGTACTGATCGAATGGTAACGTCTACACTGGCTGATACTGTTGACCCCTTCTGTTAATGATAAAAGAAAAGAACGAGTATACTCATATTTATAACTTTTCTCGATTTAATAGCACAGAAAAAATCAGGATGTGCATACATCAAAGATCTTAAATAAAAGATTTTCTAAAAGGCTGATCGAAAACGAGCAATTACTGTACAATTTCTTAATAATTATGAAATATAAATAAATAAATAATCAATCAGTATAAATATATAATAAAATCACTTCCGAAAATCAGTTACAAGTTAACTCCACAACCAACTGTACAACTTTGTATCATGTACAGTATTCTAAACAGTTTGGTGGCTGCATTTGTCCACTGTAATTGATGCTAACTTCCGGCTATCTTCCGGCTAACTTCCGGAAGTGGATTTGGCTCATCAGAATACAAAGCATTTTTAAGAATAATTACTGGCTGAAAAAGAAAGAGAACATGTAAGATGGATTTTTGTTCATGGTTTGTATCTTTGTTTCAATTTACAACTAATAATGATAGAATTTTCACACATTTTTCTGTCTTCATGACCAGTACAGACAAGTGTTCTTCTCATGAAGTCCTTTAGACATGCATTCTTTCGAGAACAGCAAATTTATAATACTGCGTTAAAGCAGGTTACAAAAAAAAAAAAACAGGAAAGGGTGATAAATATTAAAATTGCTTTTTGACACTCACCATTTTGTTTTATATACAAATGCTGTTTTCTTTTTGGAGTATCTGCTTCAATTCAGCTTTGACGAATGCCGTGATATGTTGGTGTGTGTTCCCTTGGTTATGTTACCCTTGTAACTCGTTTCCGGCGTTTCTGACATCACAGGACTAGACTCCTGGGACTGACAGTCTTCAGACTAATCTAGCGGATGATCAGCTTTCTTTTTGCAGTCGCCTGGCTTTTGTACCAATTTATAGGTGTGATTGCCAAGAGGATTCGGCAATACTATGTTTGGATCCTTTTACATAGTTGTGCGTCTCGATGACGTCACAACTACAATAAGTGCCGATCATCTGCTACTCGATCCTGAAGCCGACGTCCATCGTGGCCAACATCATTGACGTAATCTGTTAATGTTAGCCCCCAGTGTGACCACTTCCAAAGTGATTACATTATGCTACTGAATTGTCTCCCTTTATTATTTACATATTATCATATTTCACAATACATCAAACAATGAAAAGAACGTATTCATTTTATTTTCGGTATGAAATTTATAGATTTTTAAATAAAGTCTGCACCGTTGATAGCTGTGATAAAACGTAAAGAAATTTGAAAAATGACGTATATATATATATATTATATATAGTAACATCGTTAATATTTATATTGCGATTACGGCATGGACTAAATACATTACAACTAAGATGTAATTACATTGTTAATATTTATTCCGGCATGGACTAAATACATTACAACTAAGATGTGATTACATTGTTAATATTTATTACGGCATGGACTAAATACATTACAACTAAGATGTAATTATATTGTTAATATTTATCTTGCTATTTATGTGCTCTTGTATATTATGGACTCTAAAAATTATTTGAAATGCTTCGGACTACTTTGAAGCCATTTGGAAGATATCAAAATATCTTACCGAGATTACAAAATGGTTTGTATCAGCATTTCCTGTTAATTAATGTAGATACTACCAGCATATTGACATATGTTGATATGGACTCATTTATAATCGTATAAGTAAAAAATACATGGTGTAAGAACTAACTTATTATGGGCAACCTTAAATGCATGTCTTTTGTAATGACTCGTGAAACCTTGAAATAAAAACAATTAATAAAGACTCCATGATTTTGTTTAAATTTAAATTTCGCATCAATTACATTGCCTGTATCTGTTTTAGTGAATGGTGTAACAAGAGGTAAAAGAACTTACTAATTGGTGGAATTGACTACGTTCTTTTCAAATACTTTCACTTCCTCCTCCCGCTTCTCACAGTTAAAGCACAATGTCCAGGATGGTTCGTCGAAGTAAAAAAAAAATCCTTCTTCCGGATCTGGACAGTTGTGCTTCTGTCCTACATACTCTAGGATGGCGAAACACTTGCCACATTCAGTTAAGCATGGCCGTTTGCAATGACAACACGTAGGTTGACGCTCCATGACCATAAACGGGGGTGTTGATCCTCGGTACTCTCCCCAGCACAAAAAAGTGAAAATAAAAAACAGTTTATTTAAATAGGTTATGTATTGGTGTTATCTAATAATTTTGTGTATATGCTGTGGCATTTCCAAAATATTTATGTCTAGTAGCAGTGTATTTTTTGTTGTTCATTAGGATGTCCTATTCCATAGCGGTTGTTTCTATTTTAGCCAAATTAGTCTAGATTTGACTGTTTTGAAGTATCCGAAAGCATTTTGCACCAAAAAGTTAAATTAATCAATTTAAAGTAGTTTTAAAATAAAAGGTGTAGTTGTTAGAAATAAATTTAGTACAGTTGAAAGTAAACTGTTGTGTGATTTTTTATATAGTATGTTAATAAAACCTTGGCTTTATTATTTGCTTATTTGCTCATATGTACCTTAGCACACAAAGCGAAATGAAAGAAAGAAGGAATAAAGCCAAGCTACACTTGTCTATGTTTATACCTATAGAGGGCAGCACAATTAATTGGGGAGTTACTCAATAGAATCTATTTGAGACGACTCGTTATATTTGTATTAGTTGGCATTTATTTTATCAAATAAGGTAATAATCTTTGTAAGTTGTAAGTAAAATTTATTTCTTAATTATTGAGTTATTCTCCTTATTGTGTAAAGAGAAATTCTCAGTCGCTTGGTATTCTCATTGTGTAGTTTCTGTTAATTTGTAGTGTTTGGTCACATAGTCGTTTTAGTTCCATATAGATTTAGGTCAAGCTATAGAGTGGAGAGGTAATCACACAATGAAAACAGTCCACATCTGGCGTTATACAACTATCCGTTTGGCTTTCCAGAGTGTTATGCAATCCTATTATGTAATCCCACCTTTAATAAATCAAGTTAAGGATTATTTCTTATAGTGTAATTTTGGGTTTTCATTATAAATTATTTATATTATCATTTATTTTTGTGGAGCTCAGATAGAAGAAAAGAGCTAAGAGAAAGCAGTTGCGTGCGTTGAATATAGTATATAATACAACATGACATATTATTTTAAAAATACATGCTTTATAGAAAATTTTGAATTAAGAATTAATATTAAAAAACCATTAATGCGAGTGAGAGATTCCACAATGATGTTACAGTTTACAACTGGTGTCTTACAACAAGCCATTTGGCTATCCAGTGTATTATGCAATTCCAATATGTAGTCTCACCCACCCCTAAGCTTTTCAGTAAAGTTTTAAAGTTTAAAATTCCATATAAAGTTTTATTTCCTTTTGCTATTATCTCTACTATATAGTTTGTAACTTCCTGATAAAGTTTTTTTTATCATCTATGTTATTAGTGTATAATAAAGCATTTTATTCAAATGTACCATTTTTAAGTCTTATTTTATTTATAAATTGTTCTCTTTCAGATTGGAAAATATTACATTGAAGTACTAGATGAACTTTACTGTCTTGAAATTTTTTTACACAAAATACAGTTGGGAATTTTAGGAATAAGTTTTCTTTTGAATGCTACTTCACCTGTCCACCAGATGTCATGTAAATAGTTAAATATTGAGTTGAATGGGTAGAAAATTTTTATTTGGGACCAATTTCTCCAAATATTTTGCCAATTTAAATATGGTATTCTTGTTTCAACTTTATGTTTGGGTAAAATGGATTGTTTAAGTATTTCATATATTTCTGAAATTTTGGAAGATTTCCATATTAAGTCACAGTATTTATAGTTCTTTAAGGTTATTATTTGTCTGTGTAAAAATGTTGGTGGATTTAGGGTTTTCGAGATTTTTTTTATTATTATATATATTTTTATTGTGTGGTAGAGACAGGCCGAACCAGTAGATATATATGCCTTGCCAGGGATACTGTGGTGGATATTCAAGGGAATTTAATCTATATAAGTAATTAGTAGCTTGTTTTACTCTTAAATTAGGGAAATTAATACCTCCTAGTTCTTTATTATTTTGTAAAGAAGTTTTACATATTTTAGTTATTTTTTGACCATAAAAATTGCAAGTTGATTGTTCTATTTTTTCATATGATATATATCAAAGTCCATTATATTAAATTCATGCCAAATTGAATTAAACAAATAATTTTTGGTTATGTGTGCTTTTTCCATGAAAGTGAAGTCTCTCATGTTCCATATTTCTTTATGATGCTGAATTTTGTTTAGGATTTGCTGTAAATTTTTTATTTTATTATTTTTACCCAGGTATACTCCTAGTACTTTTACATGTTGTTTGATTTTTTCCTTTGGAAGTGTTAAATATTTATTTTGTGTCCAATCTCCAATAATTAATATTTCTGTTTTTTTCCTGATTTAGTTCAAACCCAGATGCATTACTGAAGTTTTTAAATTGGTTAGTTAGATTATCATATGAGTTGTTGGTTGTAATGAAGTTTGATATGTCACCTGCATGTACAAAGGTCTTGGTTTGTTTATTCATATTAGGGAGTGTGATGCCTTTTATTAGTTCATCATTTTGGATAGAGACATCAAGTGTTTCTATTCCAATAACATATAGTAGCATTGATATTGGGCATCCCTGTCGAACTGACCTTGTGACAGGGAAAGCAGTAGTTTGTGCCTCATTAATTTGGATTTTGGATTTGATTTGGTTGTACAATATTTTAATCCATTTAATGAAAGTCTGACCAAAGCCGTTTTTTTTCTCAAGAGTTTTAATTATGAAGTTTATTTCAATTTTATCAAAAGCTTTCTCTTGATCAAAGAGTATCAAGGCACCACCAAAGTTATTATTTTCCATGTATTCAATAGTTGTTTTAATAGATAGGATATTGTCAGATATTTGCCTTCCTAATGCTCCACAAGATTGGTTATCTCACTTAGATAATTAGATTATCATATGAGTTGTTGGTTGTAATGAAGTTTGATATGTCATATGCATGTAGAAAGGTCTTGGTTTGTTTATTTATATTAGGGAGTGTGATGCCTTTTATTAGTTAATCATTTTGGATAGAGGGGGGTGTTGATCCTCGGTACTCTCTCTCCTCTCTCTCTCTCTCTCTCTCTCTCTCTCTCTCTCTCTCTCTCTCTATATATATATATATATATATATATATATATATGTATATATATATATTTTTTTTTAATTTTATTATTATTATTTTCTCTCAAAATTATTCTATTACTTCCAGACATTCATCATTATACAGTGCATATTCCCGTGATTCTCTTTCTTCTTCTCTTTCTCTTCTCCCTTTCTCTTTCCTTGTCTCGATCCTCTCTTTTAAGAATTGTTCTTCTGCTGTCATTTGTTTCTTTGTATGTTCTTGTATATTTGTTATCCATTCGTCATTATACATTGTATATTCCCGTGATTCTCTTTCTTCTTCTCTTTCTCTTCTCCTTTTCTCTTTCCTTGTCTCGATCCTCCCTTTTAAGGGATGTTTTTCTACTGCCATTTGTTTCTTTGTATTTTCTTCTTGTATATTTGTTACCTTCCTGACCTTTTGTTGTTCAGACTGTTGTGATATTTCTCTATCCTTATTTTGATTTTCTCGATTTTGACTGCTGATCGTATTATCCGCTTTGGGTTTCAGTTGTTCAATTGTTCTGTGTTCAAGTTGTTGTGGTGTTTTCCCTTCCTTGTTCTGGATTACTTGACTTTGACTGTTTGTCGTGTTTTTCTCTTTAGATGCCTTATTCGGTTGCTTAGTTGCTTCCTTAGCCTTACTTGTGGTTTGCTGAGGACTAGTTATTCGTTTTTGTGGGATTGGTGTTTGTTTTATTGCGTCTTTCTTCCCTCCTGATGTCGTTTGTTTTGTCTCCGGATTAATTTGTATTTCATGGATTAGTATCTCGTTAGTATCTTCTCTCATGCATTTGTTAGGTTTGTGTCCTATTTCTCCGCATTTGTTGCATTTCCTGTGGTAGATGCATCCCTTATACCATGTTATTAGGAATCCATGTAGAAAGCATGCTCTTTTAATTGTTCGGAGTTTTATTTTTTCTATTTCTAAAATTCTGGTTTCGTTGAAAATGTTGAAACCTGGTACTACCCCCAATCTTGACATTCCTACTTTTATTCCAAATTTCTCTTCGACCCATATGACAACAATTTCTATTGGTATTTCCATTGGTATTCCTGTTATTTGCAATTCTCCCGTTTGTTTCCTTATTTTCCTCCTGATTGGTACCGGGCTTCTTATTACTGCTCTGTGTCCACACAACGTTGTTTCTCCATATGGTAGGGCACGTGTATTTCCTCTATATCTTATGTTGTAGCCCTCCTTTGTATAGTTGATTGAGTATAACTTGGATAGTTGTTCCTAGTCCTTGATCTTTAGTTCTACCAAGATAGATTCCGTTCTCTGTATTTCTCTGCCATTTAAATCTGGAAATACTAATTGCTGTATTCCCTTTCTGAAATTGCATTCTATATAGTCTCCGTCGTCATGTACAACACGCCTTGTTCTGAAATACTTTTGCAAGTCAATCATTGTTTGTCTTGCTTCCGCCATTATTTCTCGTGCTCTTCATGTGGTTTAACTTGTGAGTTTCGCTCTGTATCCTCTTTTTGTTTGTCTTTCCTCCTTTTCCTTTTAGTTTCTTGTCATATTTGTTTTATTCTTTCTTGTGTTTTTTTCCCCATCTACTTGTCTATATTTTGTAGTCCAACATTGCTGCGTTTACATCCCGGTGGATTTACTTTTTTTTTTTTTTTGGAGGGGTCGTCTTCCCGCTGATCTTTACAGACCATTTTAAGGGAAGGCCCTCCTGTTTTCTTTTATAAGGTGTTTGCTATATGCTTTGGTTCTTATAATGTGTATTTTTTAATTATATCTAGGTATTAGTCCCATCTCAAACAAATACCCTATATATATATATATATATATATATATATATATATATATATATATATATATATAGATATATATTGTTGTTGTTGTTTTTTTTAAGGATTTTTTAAATCAAACATTCGTCATATTTCAGATCATATTGTCGTCTAAGCCTTTCTTCCCTTTCTCTTCTTCTCTTTTCTTTCCTTCTTTCTTTCCTTCCTTTTTTGAGGATTTCTTCAGCTGTTAAAACTTCCACTATTGTTTCGTCGTTATAAATTTCTTCTTCTAATTGATCTGTTGTCTTCATCACTCTCATTCGGTACCTTTCTTTCCTGTTTTTTGTAGCATATTTCTTTCTTCATTACTATTTCTTCTGTTATTCAATTTCCGTTTCTTTTCGGGTGGTTCTCTTTCTCTTTGTATTTTGTTTGTTGTAGTTAAGGCTTGGTGATTTTGTTGTTCTGGACTTTTGGTATTAGTCTTACCTGTTATTTTTTGTTGTTCTGTTGTTTTTTGAGTCACGACTTGGTGACTGCCAGTTTTTTCTCCCTTTTGTTTTTCTGGACTTATGGTAGTAATCTTACTTTTTTCTCCTGTTGTTTTTTGTTGTTCTGTTGTTTTCTGAGTCATGACTTTGTGACTGTCAGTTTTTTCTCCCTTTTGTTTTTCTGGGCTTTTGGTATTAGTCTTACTTTTTTCTCCTGTTGTTTTTTGTTGTTCTGTTGTTTTTTGAGTCATGACTTCTGATTCTTGCCGATTTGCACTAGACTGTGTTCTGTATTTCCAGTTCTTGTCTTCGTCTAGCTTTTCTCTTTTTTAAACGTTTTTTCCCTTGTTTTGTCATGTCTTGTATTCCTTGAGGATTGGTACTATTTCCTTGCATTTGTTTTACTTCTTTTGTTTCGTTTTCTATTTCTTGTTCCGCTAATATTGGTACGTCATTTTGTTCTTCTCTCGTTCCTTGTAGTGTACATTTCCTTGGTGTGTGCCCTACATTTCCACATTTGTTACATTTCCTATGATGGATGCAGCCCTTATACCACGTGGATATTAGGAAGCCACGCAGGTAACATGCTCTTTTTATAGTTTGGAGTTTTGATCTTTCTATTTCAAGGATTCTTTTTTCATTGTAGATGTTAAATCCAGGGACTGTTCCTAACCTAGAGTTCTCTACCTTGATGTCGATTTTTTCCTCTACCCATTTGACTACAATTTCAAGTGGTATTTCCATGGGTATACCCTCAATATGGAGCTCCCCCGTTTGTTTTTTGATTTTTCTCATGATTGGTATTGGTTCTCTAACTAAGGCTCTATGTCCGATTATTGTTGTTTCTCCGTATGGTATGGCCGGTGTATTTCCTCTATATCTAATGTTATATCCCCCTTTTGCGTAATTGATTGAATATAATTTAGATAGTAGGTCCTTGTCCAACATTTGGAAATATACCAGTACAGCTGTTGTACCTGGTATCCCTATTCCATTTGAGTCTGGAAAGATTACTTGTTGGGTTCCTTCTCTGTACTTGCATTCAATGTAATCACCATCTTCTAATTGTACTCTCCTGGTTTTAACATACTTCTGTAGATTTGTCATAGTTCTTTTCGCTGATGCCATTTTCTCTCGTGCTGTTCGTGCTTAAAAACAACTCACTTTACGCGCAGTTTGCTTGGTACGGGCCATTTTTTTTTTTTTTTTACTGTAGACTTCTCAACTACAAGTACTATAATTAAGTTTTATTAACCCACTAAGGAATTCAGGCTGATAATACTCAGTCACAGGCCAGAGCTATCCTGTGACATATATCCCTCACTGGAGCTGTGAAGGGTGTTGATTTTTTTTACAAGCTGATCCCTGAACTTAGGATCGTACTCTCGTCCCTTAGAACTATTTGTTAATTTGTATTTTTGATTTAATTTGGTTGTATAGTATTCTAATCCATTTAATAAAAGTTGGGCCAAATCCATTTTTTCCCAAAGTTTTAATTATAAAGTTTATTTCAATCTTATCAAATGCTTTTTCTTGATCAAATTGTATCAAAGCGCAACCAAATTTGTTGTTATTCATATATTCAATAATTGTCTTGATAGATAGAATATTATCAGATATTTGCCTTCCTGGCGCTCCACAGGTTTGATTGTTCATAGTTATTTCACTGAGTGTGTTTTTTAAGTCTATTTGCCAAAATTTTACTTAGTATTTTATAGTCTATGTTGAGTAGAGATATAGGTCTCCAATTTTTTAAATCAGTAGTCTCTCCTTTTTGTTTATATAGGAGAGTAATTAGACCTGTCCTTATTGAGTTACTCATTATTTCACAGTGGAAAATATAATTACATTAGTTTTGTAAGACTGTTAGAAGCTGAATTTTAAATTTTTGTAAACTTCTGCGGTTAATCCATCTAATCCTGGTGATTTTTTTGAGCGGTTGTCAATTGCTTTATCTATCTCTAATATTCCTATAGGATTATCACGTTTCTTTATCTTCATTAGTAGTAGGTAGTTTTACATTATCTAAATATTTGTCTATTTTATCTTCAGATATGTTCTTACTTTGGTACAATTTTTTTTTTATAAAAGTCCTTAATATTATTCATAATCTCTTGTTTATCTTCAGTAATTTGATTATTTATTTTTAATTTAGTTATTAATTTTTCATTTCCTTTCTCAAGTTCTTCTCTTCTATAAATATCTCTTCCCAAATCATAAATATCATGGTAAAATCTAGCTTTTTGTTTTTCTCCAGTATGTTTATATTTCTTTAAATTATCTAAAATTTCTTTGCTTTTAGTTTTCTGTTCTACAGTAGTATTTGCATTTTCTATGATTCTTTTGCATTCTTTCTCTAAAATTTGGTTATTTTTGCTTTGAAGTCTAGAATATTTTTTGACAAATTAGTTTAAATATTTCTTTTAATTCATCCCATGATTTAAAGTTTTCAAAATAAAAAGAATCTATCTAATTTTTAATTTCAAATTGTAATTCCGGGAGTTTAAGTACACTAGAATTTAGTTTCCAGTATCCCCTTTCCCCATTTTTTGAAAGATTGTGTTTTGTATTCTATATGTATTTGTCAAGTGCCAAATTTTTCGTCGGTGACATCCAGTAATTAATTCGTAGGCTAGCCGACAATCGACTGTCTTGGGGCAGAGTTTGGAACGGGAAAAATGTTTTCTTAACTTGGTCAGACTTTAACAATGTTTAGAGTGGAAACGGACTGGCTGTTTGACACGCTTAAAATTACGAGTTTTTCACGTACAAGCTGACAAAATGATTAAGACAAACGATAATGTGACATCTCGATCCTAAGTGGCATTTTTGACATCGTGAGAGACGGTTTCCATAAGGTCAGTAAGAATAGCGTTTATGCCGATTGGTCAAATGTACAGGAGAGAGGGTTGGGCCGAAACCCAGAATCGGGAAATATATAGTTCGTATCAAACGATGTTAGTCAGTCTAGGAAGGCCTATGCGAGGGACGGTCAGAATAATTGATTCCAACACAGGAGAAGACTCTTTGAAAGAAAGACGTTCGTAAATTAATTGTGGTTCCAGGGAACTGAATGTGGAACGTTTGTAAGACGCCAGAAACACAAAGGTATCTAACTCAAATTCACCTTTATTATGATGTAATGTATATGCTGTTTATCTTTGTCTTAGATGCATAATGTATCGATACTACGCTACAAATAGTTCAGTATTACATTGATTTAATAACGTACTTTGAGTTGTTTCTTTGTTACAGATGCATGATGTGTTCATATTTTGTATGGATAGTCGGTTTACAGTGATTTAATAATGTATTTTTAATTCTGAATTAGCATTTTACCTTATATACTTACGTAGGTAAATATGGAGTGTAGAAAGCCCGCCGTGTATATTTATGATTGGAAAGGTTACATTAATTTGAATTTATCATATTAAGTAAATATGAATTGTGTGTTATGTTATATTGCCTCACTTTACGTAATGATTTACGGGAATATATGACTTTCCCGAATTCTGATGTCGATAATTAACAGTATAGCTCTATTGATCTGAAAACATGTATAGAAATTGTTAGCCGTATGAATGATAACACTGATAGTAAGATCTGATTGTTCGAACATGAAGACGGACGAACAATCGCAATTCTGAAAGTAGCGAGATACTTAGGGCGTTTTACCCTTTTCTTTTACAAGGAAAAATAGTTTACTTTGGCAAGAGTGAGAATCAGCGAGAAGTCAAAGGCAAGAGTTTATTTTGGGCAAGAGTGAGAATCAGCGAAAAGTCAAAGGGAAGAAGTCAGTGTGGAATTCCCGTTCAATAAAAGGGCAAGCTGGAGACGGACGCATGCAGGGAAAAGAAAGAAAACCAGTCGACGGAAAAGGTCATGTTGAATCACTCAACAGTCCAATGTTAAATGAACATTCGATTCCTTGATGAAATTTACTCTCAGTATTAATGGCTAACTTCATTTATTTTCATTAATGTTTGAATTCTTATGAATGTATCCAGTATTTTAAAGCTTCGGCATTTGTATTTTTTTTCTGAACTAAGTGTATTCAGAAAGAGAGAAAGTGTAATTCACAGTGTCATTCTTTTCTTAATTGTAATTTTAATTAAATTCATATTTTATCTTTACGGGGGCTCGTGTGTTGTCTTGTTCAAAGTACCATCTCAGATTACTATATTCACTGACCGGGCAGATTACACCGTAGCGATCATCTTCTAGATAACGCCAATTAGTGGGAGGCGGTCTTCAAGTGTTGTTTCCAAGTTGCGCAATACCTCTGACCAGGCCTTGTGCAATATTGTACTAATAACACTTTGATCACCCGCAGCAGCCACGTTACAAAGTGGGGGCTTCGTCTTGGGATCTGAAGGTTCATTGTGATTGAAGTATCTGAGCGTATTTTGAACAAAGGCATAAATTTGTTATTATTATTAAGTAGGAATCGAGTGAATCAAACATTGTCTGCTATTTTGTATACTTGCATGCAAATTGTTTTACGTTAAAAGTGGTTTGTAGAATTTGAGATTTATACCTTCTGTGTGAAATTATTATAAGCGTTATAAAGTGGTACTACCTAAATAGTCTCGTGAGACAAGAACCGATTATTTGGGGCAGTACTGTATTTTAGACAGCAATTAATCACGTATCGTTAGCAGTATCCCACTGTTGCTGGAATTTCGGTCTGGTCAATTAATTGCAGCTGATTCAGCCTGTCCATCTCGCTGCAGATAAGGTTATTTTAGGTCAAAATATTTTCGTAGGGAAAATCCCTGATTGTAGGTCAGTTAAGGACATAGTTCTAGAGAAAAGGGAAAGACAAAACATACGTAATGGCGACAGACAGACAGTTACTAAAGGAATTTAAATCCATTGGAAAAGACGAACTTGGGTATGAGGGTGACAAACTAACTGAATTTATGGAAAGAAGTTTGAAAGAACACAAGGAAGAAAAAGCTAGGGAAGAACATTGACTCAGTCACGGTGGCTGAGGCCTTGTTAGGGGTGTGGTCGAGAGTCGGAGTTCCAGACGAGATACTGACCGACCAAGAGACACAGTTCGTGAGCCAGGTGATGGAAGAGGTAAATAGATTACTCTCCATTAGACACCTGACGACTACCCCGTACCACCCGCAGTGTAATGGGTTGGTAGAACGTTTCAATGGGACATTGAAACAGGCTTTAAAGAAGCTATGTGAAGGTCGACCTAGGGATTGGGATCGATACCTTCCGGCGATACTGTTCGCGTATCGTGAAGTACCGCAGGCAAGTTTGGGTTTTTCACCTTTTGAATTAGTTTATGGGCGGACGGTAAGGGGACCCATGGCTGTCTTGAAACAGTTATGGACGGATGAGCAAGCATCCGAAGAAGTGCGTACAACATACCAATATGTTGTCGACTTGCGTAACAAACTAGAAGAAGTTTGTAAATTGGCTCAGGAAAATCTCTGCGACGCAAGGGGACGTCAAGCCAAGTATTACAACAAAAGGGCGAAGGAACGTCACTTTGAGGTGGGTGACAAGGTGTTGTTGTTGTTGCCATTGGAGCACAACAAGCTGCAAGTCTCATGGAGGGGGCCATTTGTTGTAACAGAGAAGAAAGGTGGACAAAATTACCGTATCAGAGTAGGGGATAAGGATAAGTTGTTCCACGTAAATCTTTTGAAGCGGTACCGTGTGCGAGAACCACCCACGGAGTTCGTGGTGGCTACCGTCGTGAAGGAAGAATCCGACGACAACGCAGGGCAGGCGGAAGTACTCCCTAGTTGTCCGTTGACGAGGGAGGAAACCTACGTCGACGTCACACTTGACGTTACGTTAACGTCAGACCAACGTAAAGAGGTGGAGTCGGTACTTCAAGAATATTCGAGCGTCTTAACAGAGAGACCGGGGAGGACAGAGCTGGAGGAGTTCTCTTTGAAGCTGCTGAACGATAACCCAGTAAAGTTAAGACCATATCCGTTGCCATACGCGAAGTTAGAAGCGGTCCGTAAGGAAGTTGAAACTATGTTAGACTTGGGTATTATCGAACCAAGCGAGTCGGCGTATAGCTCTCCTGTTGTACTGGTCCAGAAGAAGGATGGGGCACACAGATTTTGTGTCGACTACCGAAAGTTAAACCGCATTACAGAATTCCAGGTAGAACTTTTACCTGACCCTGAGTCTATTTTCGCAGGAGTAACCCATGCTAAATATTTTTCTAAGATCGATCCGTCCAAAGGATACTGGCAAATTCCAGTTCGTAGTGAAGACAGAGCAAAACTCGCCTTTGCAACTCCAGATGGGACTTACCAGTGGGTGGTCATGCCATTCGGGATGCAGAACGCGCCCAGTGTCTTCACCCGTATGATGCGGAAATTCCTTGAACCATTGCGGGGGATGGGAGTTTCCAACTTCATGGACGATCTTCTATTAGCTACATCTACATGGGAAGAACACATACTTTTGCTGAAAAAAGTCTTAGAACGACTACGACAAACCGGACTGACCGCACGACCATCGAAGTGCCATATAGGGTTCAGACAATTAGACTACCTAGGACATACCCTCAGCGAGGACACGTTAAAACCAGAGAGTTCAAAGGTCGAACAACTTAGGGACGCATTACGACCAACTACTAAGACAGAAGTTAGATCTTTTCTAGGTTTGGCAGGATACTATAGGAGATATGTGGCAAATTTTAGTGCTATTGCAAGTCCCTTGACTGACTTGACTCGGAAAAAAGCGCCGACCAAAGTAGTATGGACAGACGCATGTGAACGCGCATTTCAGACGCTAAAAGACAGACTGACGTCCGACGCCATAGTTAAGTTACCTGACGTGACACGGGATTTTGTTTTGAGGACAGATGCTTGTGATAGAGGTTTAGGGGCAGTGTTACTGCAAGAACACGAGGGAAGCTTATTCCCAGTTGCTTATGGAAGTAGGAAACTGTCAAATGCAGAAATTAATTATTCAGTGTCGGAGAAAGAATGTTTGGCAATTATAATTGGAATAACTAAGTTCCAACGTTATCTGTATGGTAGGAAGTTTACTTTGGAAACAGATCATCAACCACTGGCTTATTTGGCCCAGGCGAAATTAACTAACGGTAGATTAATGAGATGGTCGCTGTTCCTACAACAGTATCAGATTCTAGTGCGATACATCAAAGGTAGAGATAATGTAGGAGCGGATTGTTTAAGTCGGTTAGGAATGGCTGAAGTGAATAGGTCACCTAAGGACATGTAACGGGAGCAGTATAGATCACCGAAAAATTTGGGAGAGTAAAAATACCGATTTTTCTCTTAGAAAGGGGGTAATGTCAAGTGCCAAATTTTTCGTCGGTGACATCCAGTAATTAATTCGTAGGCTAGCCGACAATCGACTGTCTTGGGGCAGAGTTTGGAACGGGAAAAATGTTTTCTTAACTTGGTCAGACTTTAACAATGTTTAGAGTGGAAACGGACTGGCTGTTTGACACGCTTAAAATTACGAGTTTTTCACGTACAAGCTGACAAAATGATTAAGACAAACGATAATGTGACATCTCGATCCTAAGTGGCATTTTTGACATCGTGAGAGACGGTTTCCATAAGGTCAGTAAGAATAGCGTTTATGCCGATTGGTCAAATGTACAGGAGAGAGGGTTGGGCCGAAACCCAGAATCGGGAAATATATAGTTCGTATCAAACGATGTTAGTCAGTCTAGGAAGGCCTATGCGAGGGACGGTCAGACTAATTGATTCCAACACAGGAGAAGACTCCGTACGTCTTTGAAAGAAAGACGTTCGTAAATTAATTGTGGTTCCAGGGAACTGAATGTGGAACGTTTGTAAGACGCCAGAAACACAAAGGTATCTAACTCAAATTCACCTTTATTATGATGTAATGTATATGCTGTTTATCTTTGTCTTAGATGCATAATGTATCGATACTACGCTACAAATAGTTCAGTATTACATTGATTTAATAACGTACTTTGTGTTGTTTCTTTGTTACAGATGCATGATGTGTTCATATTTTGTATGGATAGTCGGTTTACAGTGATTTAATAATGTATTTTTAATTCTGAATTAGCATTTTACCTTATATACTTACGTAGGTAAATATGGAGTGTAGAAAACCCGCCGTGTATATTTATGATTGGAAAGGTTACATTAATTTGAATTTATCATATTAAGTAAATATGAATTGTGTGTTATGTTATATTGCCTCACTTTACGTAATGATTTACGGGAATATATGACTTTCCCGAATTCTGATGTCGATAATTAACAGTATAGCTCTATTGATCTGAAAACATGTATAGAAATTGTTAGCCGTATGAATGATAACACTGATAGTAAGATCTGATTGTTCGAACATGAAGACGGACGAACAATCGCAATTCTGAAAGTAGCGAGATACTTAGGGCGTTTTACCCTTTTCTTTTACAAGGAAAAATAGTTTACTTTGGCAAGAGTGAGAATCAGCGAGAAGTCAAAGGCAAGAGTTTATTTTGGGCAAGAGTGAGAATCAGCGAAAAGTCAAAGGGAAGAAGTCAGTGTGGAATTCCCGTTCAATAAAAGGGCAAGCTGGAGACGGACGCATGCAGGGAAAAGAAAGAAAACCAGTCGACGGAAAAGGTCATGTTGAATCACTCAACAGTCCAATGTTAAATGAACATTCGATTCCTTGATGAAATTTACTCTCAGTATTAATGGCTAACTTCATTTATTTTCATTAATGTTTGAATTCTTATGAATGTATCCAGTATTTTAAAGCTTCGGCATTTGTATTTTTTTTTCTGAACTAAGTGTATTCAGAAAGAGAGAAAGTGTAATTCACAGTGTCATTCTTTTCTTAATTGTAATTTTAATTAAATTCATATTTTATCTTTACGGGGGATCGTGTGTTGTCTTGTTCAAAGTACCATCTCAGATTACTATATTCACTGACCGGGCAGATTACACCGTAGCGATCATCTTCTAGATAACGCCAATTAGTGGGAGGCGGTCTTCAAGTGTTGTTTCCAAGTTGCGCAATACCTCTGACCAGGCCTTGTGCAATATTGTACTAATAACACTTTGATCACCCGCAGCAGCCACGTTACAGTATTGTTTGATGATCTGCAACAAGCTGATCAAGAATTTCACTTTTAACTACATTTTCTTTATTTCTTTGCGAAACAGCAGCAAATGATTAGGTTATCACATTGAGAACCTTGAATCTTAAAGTGAGATAAATAAGCTCCAAATCTAGTCGAGAGCTAAAATACTGTTGTTGATGGCAAATCATCATTAGATCTCGTTTTATTTGAAAGTCTGATCCCTCAATTAATTTTGAACAGAGATGTGGATAATTGATCAATTTATGACAAAAAGTATAATTGTTTTTTTTTGCTTAATCCAAAGACAATCCTTTAACTTTTATAGAGGCAAGTTTTAGAATTTGACTCTCAGCCATATATGCTCCAAAAAAGAAAGTAAAAAAAGAGAATGACATCTGCAGTTTGGAGTACAGTGTGTGTGTAAAATAGTGTATTTGTTGTTGTTGTTATTACTGTTGTATAGAGAGTATTGAATGTTGTAATATTTCTTATTTTTCAGTCTATTTCAACCTTCTAGGTTGTTTTTTTTTTGGGGGGGGGGGAGGGGGGTACTGTGTTTGTATCTGAAGTGTTTGGTAGATTTGTAACACTAGCCTCATTCAGGATTTTCTTTATGGAGGCTGTTGTTGGAGTGTCTATCTGTATTTTAGTAGCTTTTTTTCGGATGGTTGGGGACACCGAAAGTGTCTATTTCCTTTTGAATTTCATCTTCATTCTTGTCATGGACACTCTCCACTTTTTTTCTAAAGTTTCTTTCTCAGACATTTTACTCTCTTCATTCACATCACTAATTTTGAGTCATTGTTTTTGTCACACATGTCTTCATCGTTTTCATTTGAAATAGCTTCATTATTGTTTCCTTCATTTTCAATGGTGGTTTCGTCAATGTCACTTTCTTTGATGCTTTCATGAGCATCTTTTTTCTTATCCACGAATTCCAGTGTGAAACACTCGATTCCCATAGATCCATCCTCTTCATCTTCGTCCGGTGTTACGAAATTTTCAAGTTCTTCATTGTCTTCATTAATTCTGATATTCTCGTTTTCCTCTTTTTCTTGTTCTTTCTCTTGTTTCTTCTTCCATTCCTTCCATTTCTCTTTCTTCGGTTTTGTTATCTTCTCCTTTTTCCTCATCTTCTTTTTGGTCTTCCTCTTTTTTTGTACTTTCTCTCTATCCTCAGATGATGTATCAAATACCATTCTTGTTCTTTTAATTCCTCTGTTGAGGTTTTTTGTTTTCTTTCTTCTGGGTGTCTCCCATACACCTTGTGTATCTGGGATTAGATCATCATCGGACATTCTCAGATCCTTCTCTAGGGTAAATCCTCATCTTCATTCTCGTCTTGACTCTCCTTTCTATCTGTTGTTTTGCTTTCTGCAATCCCTGAAGCTGTTACATTTGCGTATGTTCTGTGTGAAGTTAGTGACAGAAGTAGAAATATATGAGAAAGTTTCCACTGTTGCTTGTTTGTAGACTTGGAATTCGATCACGTGATTACGTGATGCTCTACTACCTAGAGGGGTGTTGATCCTCGTGTCTCTCCCCAGCACATACAGCTGGTTTGAGTCTGAAGAGGAACACCGTCTATAACGAATATGTATATAAAGGTGTAGTGGTTCCCTGTCCACCCATGTATGCTATTATAGTGTATGTTTAAATGTTTTCCATTTTATTTATTAAAATAAATTTGGAAGACGGTTGATCTTTTTTTGTGGTCAAATTGTTAGTTAAATTACCCATAAAGGAATGTCGACCGATAGTACTTTCCAATTCTCCCTTAGTGCCACTGAGAATGGATTTCTTTACAGTCTTGTTCCTTAAACTTAGGATGGTACTCATTTTCCCTTAGAATTATAAAAATTCCAGGGCCAGTTTCCGCTCCTTTTGCATTTTTGAAATTATTATCTATAATTAGAGTTGACTTTGCTAGAGTCATTGTTGTCCATTGTTTATGCAGGTAGTATGTTTAGTTTGTGTGTTTGTAATGTATTTTGTATGGACTAGCACTAATTATATCGGTATCAAATGACTTGTAACCTTATATAACTTTAAGTGTAATTTCAAATATTTAAAGATTAGAATATTTATTTAGTTAAAATGAATAATTATATCCAAAAAGTGTACTTTATTTAAATAAGTTATGTGTTCTTGGTTATCTAACAATTTTAATATGCTATGGCATTAGACCTTAATATATGTCTAATTGTGATTTTTTTTACCGTAAGGCATTTTGGAAAGTCATTGTCGGTGCGGTCGTAAACATTGTGTCCAAATAGTCTATGTTAGACTATTAAAGTTTTTTGAAAAATTTTGAATAGTTTTGAGCAAACTATTTAGTTAAAGGTTGTTTATAGGCATTTAGCCCTATTATTTCCATTTAGTTAAAACAAAGAAAGATGTAGTGCCTTAGCACCAGGGATTAGAGAGACAAAAAAAAAAAAAGAAATAAAATTCCATTCGCCTTCTTTGTGTCTGTATAAATTGTATAATATTATTACATAATAAGGCAAGCGCCCAACTAGAGAAGCAAAAGTGATACTTCAAAGCTTCCTAAATGTCATCTCTCGACGTCGGTTATCTAATGCAAACTGTCTGTGTTCGTCCAAAGATGTGTAGTTTTGTATATATGAAAAATCCACTTAGTCACGTGTCATGGGAGCCTTATTTGCTAAAGCCGACAAAAGTCTGTAATCAGGCGTGGGAAGATTGTTCAGTTCTGGTCAAATCATGGGAGAATGTTATTGCCAGGGGCATTTTAGCTCTCGAGCTGTAAAATAAGTGGACACGTGGTCGCCTTCAGGCGTGGAAGATTGTTCAGTTCTGGTCAAATCATGGGAGAATTGTATTGCCCGGGGCATTTTAGCTCTCGAGCTGTAAAACAGCTGAACATGGATTTGGATTTAATGATATTCTTATAGGAAAGTACATGTATCGACTACAGAGAGTGTACTTTTATATGGAGGACCGCTAAGATTCATTGTATGAGTGAGAGAAGAAATAAAGGAAACCTTATAAAAGTATGATATAGTTCTAAGTCTCTAAGACCCAAGTTTGAGTATTTCTTATTGTTATTATCTCAATTAAAAAATTCTCATCATATAAAGTTTAATCTTCAATTCTATTAGTATATAATAAAAGTTATCATCAAATTTAAGTTGATTTTTAATTTTATCTATAATTACAGTTCTTTTTGTGTTAAAAATTTCACATTTTAAAATTAAATGATTTTTACTATCAGTAAATCTTTTGCATAAGGGGCATTTTGGTATTTTCTTTAAAATCTTTCTTTTGTAAGCTAATTCTCCAGTCCACCAAGTGTCATGAAGATTTTGAAATATTAGATTAGCTTTTTGTGGTTGTTTAATTTGAGACCAATGTTTCCATATTAGTTCCCAATTAAGATGTGGGTTCAGGAATTCAATTGTGTTTTGGAAGTCTGGTTTGTTTAATATTATAAATTTAAATTCCCATATTAAATTGGAAGTTTTAAAGATTTTTAACATTTTAATTTGTCTATATAATGTATTGGGAGGATTTAAGGTTTTTATCATTTTGTTATTCTTATAAATTTCTTTTTTATGGGGCAAGGATAAACCGAATCAATATATATAAATTCCCTGCCAAGGGTATTTTATAGGAAATTCTAGAGAATTAAATCTATGTAGATAGTTGGAATCTTGTTTTAACTTAAGATTAGGAAGATTTAAATCACCTTTAGTTTTATCAAATTGCAGTGTGGTTTTATTCAGTTTTATAATAGTTTTCCAAATGTATTGATAAATTGAAGATTCTATTTTTCGAAAATTGTATTTCCCAATGTCAATTATGTTGAATTCATGCCAAATACAATTAAAAAGGTATGTTTTAGCTATATGAATTCTTTCCATAAAAGAAATTCTCTTGAATTCCATATATTTTTATGGCGTTATATTTTTTCTAAAATTTGTTTTATATTTAAAGTTGTATTATTTTTTCCAAGGAAGACTCCTAATACTTTAACATAGGGTTTTATTTTCTCATGAGGAAGTGAGAGGCATTTTTTGAATTTCCAATTTCCAATTAGAAGGATTTCAGTTTTTTCTTGATTTAATTCAGAGCCAGAAGCCTGGCTAAAATTTGTATTGTCTAATTAGATTGTTTTAAGAAATTTCAGTTGTTATAAAGTTGGTCATATCATCAGCGTGTAAGAAGGTTTTAACTTGTTGATGTACATTAGGTATCTTAACACCTGAAATAGTATCATCATTTTGTATTGTAATATTCAAAGTTTCAATACCAATATAACAGCATAGAGATTGGGCAGACCTGTCTTACAGATCTTGTGACAGGGAATGAAACTGTGTGCTCCATTTATTTGTATTTTAGATTTTATGTGATTATATATGTCACAGAATTAGGCGAAAATTGAACTGATTTTTGTTCTTCTTGAATTGAAAACGAAACTCACCATTTTCTTGATTTCGTCGTACACGCATTACCTGGGGTGATTAAGTGGCGTGTAACGATTTGCATGTGCCAATTTGTAATTTACATGAAATCCGAAATACTCGTTTTACGTGGTGCACGGCAAGCTCGATGTGATTTATGTTCACCTATTGAGAGTATATAAGGCGAAGTATTTCTCATAATTATTTACGGGAACCAAAATATCTAATCAAAGGATAGATAACCTCGTCTTGCAAATCTCCAGCCAAAGGGGTGAGTGTTAAATTTACATTTCGTTTTATTGTGAATTTTATTCAGATTATCATTTCGTATAATGATGCTTTTATTGCAATTAAACGTGGAATATTTGGAATTACTAGTCACTTTTAGACTTTAAATACAATATCGTAATCTACGGCTTAGATTATTTTTGAGACTACTATTATTAGTCTGGTTTTGTTTATTATAGTTGATTCCGGAGATCTGATAACATCGTTGATTCCGTAGATCTGATAACATCTGACAATAGCTGTCACCGTCTGATTCCGTCGTTGATACCGTAGAAGTACATCACTGATAGCGCATCTAATAACATCGTTGATACCGTCTCTGATACCGTAGCTGCTAACGTAGTTGTTACAATGTTTCTGATACCGTAGCTGCTAATAACATCGTTGATACCGTAGCTGCTAATAACATCGTTGATACCGTAGCTGTTAACACATCTGATACCATCATGTGATAAACGTCTTTGATATCGTTTGATTTGTTGTGGGACATCTATTGTTTGTTCTGGAACATCTCTGTATAAATATCTGACTGTGCTTGTGCCGTTAATTTGTGCAAACGGAATTGAAGTATCTGTCTGTGTGTCGAACTGTCTGTTCGTCAACATCTGTGTAACGTGTAAATATCCGGAAAGCTAGAAGTCCGAGTGTCGGAGCTGTCTTAGAGTTGTAAAACGTCCGGGTCTACATCTAGGGGAGTGAGGAACCGTTGGTTCGGGTAGATGTTGTATGCTGTCTGAACGTATAACTGTGGTGGATCCGTGTAGGGAAACGTCCGATAATAGTATTGGTCAACCCTAGGTTTTCGGGGAAACTGGGAGACGATTCAACTGTTGCTGAATCGTGCGGTTATACAGGGGAGACACATAGGTGTATTGAAATTGTAATATAATTTAATACATTGTTGTATTTGCATGCTTATGTCAGATCGCAATAATATTTCAAGTGATCACATAGATATCAATAAAAGCTAGCAACTTGATTGAATACAAGTATATGATCGTGCTAGTTATCGCAATCCATCGTGCGATAGATAGTTTGTCGTTTGTGTTTATTTTGTTTCGTAAATCATACTTACATTAATTTAACTTTCGTAAAGGATTCTTGGATCTGTGTATAATCCAAGAGATCCCTTTACATCTGAGATTCCTTTTGTATTGTTATTTAATTTGTGTATTGTGAATGGTTGTGAGTGTAATTGTGGGTTGAGTGCATGAATTATTGTGTTGTTACATCTGTATTTTTTTCATTTATAATTTATTACATAAATTTATATTTTCTTTCACAAATTGTGTTTGTATCGTTCATTTACTCTACCCTCCTCTCGGTAACAATTCTGTTACAATGGTGTCAGAAGTGGGATTGTTGGATTAAGTGAACTGTCAATCATTTTTGTGAAGGTATACATTTAATGTTTATATTTGAGCGTGACCTTCTGTTAAGATAATACTCTAGTTGGAGTTTATTTTTGTTCAGTTTACCTAGGTCCGTGTGTCCAGTATAAACGTGTTTAAAGTATTGGTTTGGTTATATATCTATATTCATATTACAATTGTCATGTCATCCCTTAAGGACTTGGTTGCCTTAGGCAAAGAATTCGGATATGAAGGTGAAAGTTTGAGGAAATTTATTCAGGAAGAACAAGCCCGGGAAAGGGAAGAAAGGGCAAGGTCAAGGGAATTAGAAAGGGAATCCGAAGAGAGGAAACGGGCATTAGAAAGGGAATCTGATGAAAGGAAACGGGAATTAGAAAGGGAATCCGAAGATAGGAAATGGGCCTTTGAGAGGGAAAAGATAGAATTTGAGAAGGAAAAGATAGGAGTAGAGAAGGAAAAGATAGAATTAGAGAAGCAGGCCGAAAAGGATAGGATAGGATGGGAAATGGAAGCGGAGCAAAAGCGAATAGAATTGGAAGAAAGAGCAAAACAACGGGATCATGAGCGTAAGGTAGAATTAGCGACATCTGGAAGAGAACACGATTCTGCCTTTAGCAAATTAAGGGGCCCCAAATTACCTCCCTTTGACGATGAAAAAGATAACATGGATAGTTATCTTCATCGGTTTGAGCGGTATGCCGAAAACCAGAAGTGGAGTCAAAATGACTGGGCATTGCATCTTAGTGCGCTTTTAAAAGGTAAAGCGCTGGATGTATACTCTCGACTTCCTAGGGACGATGTGTTTAAGTACGACGTCCTAAAGGAAGCACTTCTCAAAAGGTACGAGCTCACTGAACGAGGATTTCGTAAAAAGTTCAGGTATAGCAAACCCGATAAGGGAGAAACCTTTGGTCAGTTCACCGTCAGAATTGCGAACTATTTTGAGCGGTGGATTGAATGCGGCAAAGCGGTGAAAACGTTTGAAGGGTTGACTGATTTCTTGCTCAGAGATCAATTATTTAATACAGTTGGGCGAGAATTAGATCAATTTCTGAAGGAGAAAGTCTTCACAAACGTAAAAGATATGGCTAAGCAAGCCGATTTATTTGCCGAAGCTCATGGGGGAACCCAGAACGTGGTTTTGAAAGATTTTAAGTCTGGAAACCAGTCTGTAAGACCTATGCCTAGGGAGCCTGTAAAATCAGCTGAGGTAAAAAGGTCAGTTAGGAATCCAGTTTTTCAGCGTCTGCAATGTTTCTTGTGTAATGCATTGGGTCATGTTCAAAAAGACTGTCCTAAAAGAAAGGCACTTATACATAAGGTAGCAGTGGCTATACAAAGTAAAGGTATAACTGATAACATCGTACAGGTAGAACATTGTATTCATTCGCTTGGCACGTGTTTATTTCCTGAAGCGCGTGTACCAACCGCGAGAGGGTTTGTCAACGGTCGAGAAGTCGTGGTATTGCGTGACACTGGTTGTACGGGCGTAGTGATCAAACGTAGTCTCGTGCAGGATAACCAAATGCTCGGGTGGGAATCCCCATGTATGTTACTTGATCAGACGATGGGTCGCATTCCCGTAGCAAGGATCACAGTACAAACACCTTTCTTAACGGGAACTGTTGATGCCCTTTGTATGGACAATCCTATTTACGATCTGACGATCGGTAATGTTGAAGGTTCCCGTCTTCCAACCATGGCCGATTTTAAAATACCTTTGGCCCAGGCAGTCGAAACGCGAGCGCAAACACGGCGAGAGAAAACCGCGTTTCATAAATTAATAGTCCCTGAATCGATCTCAGGAATTTCCCGCGATGATTTCAAACAAGAGCAAGAACGTGATGAATCCATCAGAACAATTGTTGAGAAAATCACGTCCGGCGCGATTAAACATTGCAAGCGTGGGAGTAGCTCGAGATTCGTACGCAAGAACGGATTAATTCATAGGGAGTTTAGCGCTCGGGAGGGTAAGAAGTATTGGCAAGTGGTCGTACCCCAGAGATATAGATCTCAAGTACTTAGGGTGGCGCATGAGTCAAGCATGGCAGGACACCTAGGTAAGGCTAAGACCACAAGCAGGGTAGTCGCTGAATTCTACTGGCCTGGTGTTAATGGCGATGTCACACGGTTCTGTAGGTCGTGCGACGTATGTCAGAAAACCGTTTGTAAGGGAAGGGTCACAAGGGTGCCCTTGGGACAGATGCCATTAATAGATACACCGTTTAAAAGAGTGGCAGTAGATATTGTAGGACCAATACACCCGGTTACCGAAAGAAAGAATCGGTATATACTTACTCTGGTTGATTACGCAACCAGATACCCCGAAGCCGTAGCGTTACCAACTATTGAAACGGAAAGGGTAGCTGAAGCATTAGTTGATATCTTCAGTAGGGTAGGGGTGCCAGAGGAAATCCTCACTGATTGTGGTGCCCAATTCACCTCTGACCTCATGGGTGAAATAAGTAGACTGTTATCCATCAAACAGCTAAACTCTACCCCATACCATCCGATGTGCAATGGACTGGTAGAGAAGTTTAATGGTACCCTGAAAAGCATGCTGAGAAAGATGTGCGCGGAACGTCCGCAAGACTGGGACCGTTATTTAAACGCTGTTCTATTCGCGTACCGTGAAGTACCGCAGGAAAGTTTAGGGTTTTCACCCTTCGAACTGTTGTACGGTAGGACAGTTCGAGGCCCGATGCGGATACTACGCGAACTATGGACTGGTGATGTCGCGAACGAGGAAATAAAAACAACTTATCAGTACGTTTTAGATCTAAGAAACAAACTTGAGAGTACATGCCAGATGGCACGTGACGAATTGATTAAATCGAGGCGCAGATATGCCAAGTATTACAACCGCAGAGCGCGTAATAGGAAATTTCTTGTGGGAGATCAGGTGCTATTGCTTCTTCCAACGAGTTCGAATAAGTTATTAGTCCAGTGGAAAGGTCCATATGAAGTTAAAGAAGTAAAAGGTGACATGGACTATAAAATTGACATGGACGGTATTATAAAAACATTCCATGCGAATATGCTCAAGCTGTATATTAAGAGACAGAGCGACAATGTTGGAAAGGGGGTCTTAAATGTCGTTTGCACGGCAGTCGTAGACGATGATGAAGCTGATTCGAATATAGAGAGTTCTCTTGAATGTCCCTTGGGAGTTGCGGGGGAGGGGATAGATAAAGTCGATGTGAGTGCGGAGTTGACGAAAGACCAGCGTCAACAGATTAATGCGCTCTTGGCTAAACTTTCTTATGTATTCACTGACAGACCAGGTTGTACAACTTTGTTGGACCTCAAAATTAAGCTGAATACGTCTGACCCTATTCGAATCAAGGTCTATCCGGTGCCATACAACGCACGTGAAGCTGTGGACGAAGAGGTGGGTAAAATGTTGGATCTGGGGGTGATTGAACCCTCCAACTCGCCATATTCTTCTCCAGTAGTGCTTGTCAGGAAAAAGGACGGGACGAACCGATTCTGCATTGATTTTCGGCAGTTAAATAAAATCACTGTGTTCGATGCAGAACCAATGCCAGATATGGAGGGTCTATTTGCGAAGTTGTCGGGAAACCGATGGATTTCCAAATTAGATCTGGCCAAGGGATATTGGCAGGTTCCCATTGTCCCAGGATCCCGACCATTGACAGCATTTGCGACCCAGAAAGGACTGTATCAATTCAAAGTGATGCCATTCGGGTTAGTTGGAGCCAGCGCCACCTGTTGTCGTTTGATGCGTAAATTGCTTAAAGGTTTAACAAACGTTGATAGCTTTGTAGACGACATATTCGTGTACACGAATACTTGGAGTGAGCACGTGTCCGTCCTGAGCGAGCTCTTCAATAGACTCCGCAAAGCGAACCTTACAGTGAGACCCACTAAATGCAGTATTGGTTATACAGATTTAGATTGTTTGGGTCATAGGGTCAGCGGTATGGGTCAGTTAAAACCTCATCCCAAGCAAATTGAAGCAATTAGAGACGCACCGAAGCCAACCAACAAAACGCAGGTAAGATCATTTCTAGGTCTAGTAGGTTTTTACAGAAAGTTTATACCGAACTTTTCAGCCATTGCTACCCTGCTGTCTGATTTGACCAAAAAGGGGCAACCAAACAAAGTTGAATGGGGACCGCCACAAGATAAAGCATTTTGTACTCTGAAAGAGAAACTGGTTAGTGCACCTATATTGAAATTGCCAGATGTCAGCAAACCTTTTATTCTAAGAACAGACGCTTCTGAAACTGGGTTGGGGTCAGTTTTACTGCAAGAGCAGGACGACAGTAAGTTACCCGTAGCTTACTCGAGTAGAAAATTGCTACCCAGGGAGAAAAATTATTCCGTTATAGAAAAGGAATGTTTGGCCGTAGTATGGGGAATTGGGAAGTATCACGCATATCTATTTGGGAGAGATTTCGTTCTTGAGACTGATCACCAACCCCTACTGTATTTAAACAAGGCCAAGGTCGCTAACGCTCGGTTTATGCGTTGGGCGCTAACACTACAACCTTATCGTTTCCGTGTAGAAGCAATAAGGGGAGTTGAAAATATAGGCGCAGACTACTTGAGTAGGGCATGATGGGAAATTTGTATGAATTTGCCCAGTAATAAAATCCAGTTTGTAGTATAACCAGTGTAAATGTTGTAAGATATCATCAGTAGTTATTTTTCTTCTATTCTGTGTTAGTTTTAAAAATGTGTACATTTTTATTCTTAGGGGGGAGGTATTGTCACAGAATTAGGCGAAAATTGAACTGATTTTTGTTCTTCTTGAATTGCAAACGAAACTCACCATTTTCTTGATTTCGTCGTACACGCATTACCTGGGGTGATTAAGTGGCGTGTAACGATTTGCATGTGCCAATTTGTAATTTACATGAAATCCGAAATACTCGTTTTACGTGGTGCACGGCAAGCTCGATGTGATTTATGTTCACCTATTGAGAGTATATAAGGCGAAGTATTTCTCATAATTATTTACGGGAACCAAAATATCTAATCAAAGGATAGATAACCTCGTCTTGCAAATCTCCAGCCAAAGGGGTGAGTGTTAAATTTACATTTCGTTTTATTGTGAATTTTATTCAGATTATCATTTCGTATAATGATGCTTTTATTGCAATTAAAAGTGGAATATTTGGAATTACTAGTCACTTTTAGACTTTAAATACAATATCGTAATCTACGGATTAGATTATTTTTGAGACTACTATTATTAGTCTGGTTTTGTTTATTATAGTTGATTCCGGAGATCTGATAACATCGTTGATTCCGTAGATCTGATAACATCTGACAATAGCTGTCACCGTCTGATTCCGTCGTTGATACCGTAGAAGTACATCACTGATAGCGCATCTAATAACATCGTTGATACCGTCTCTGATACCGTAGCTGCTAACGTAGTTGTTACAATGTTTCTGATACCGTAGCTGCTAATAACATCGTTGATACCGTAGCTGCTAATAACATCGTTGATACCGTAGCTGTTAACACATCTGATACCATCTTTTGATAAACGTCTTTGATATCGTTTGATTTGTTGTGGGACATCTATTGTTTGTTCTGGAACATCTCTGTATAAATATCTGAATGTGCTTGTGCCGTTAATTTGTGCAAACGGAATTGAAGTATCTGTCTGTGTGTCGAACTGTCTGTTCGTCAACATCTGTGTAACGTGTAAATATCCGGAAAGCTAGAAGTCCGAGTGTCGGAGCTGTCTTAGAGTTGTAAAACGTCCGGGTCGACATCTAGGGGAGTGAGGAACCGTTGGTTCTGGTAGATGTTGTATGCTGTCTGAACGTATAACTGTGGTGGATCCGTGTAGGGAAACGTCCGATAATAGTATTGGTCAACCCTAGGTTTTCGGGGAAACTGGGAGACGATTCAACTGTTGCTGAATCGTGCGGTTATACAGGGGAGACACATAGGTGTATTGAAATTGTAATATAATTTAATACATTGTTGTATTTGCATGCTTATGTCAGATCGCAATAATATTTCAAGTGATCACATAGATATCAATAAAAGCTAGCAACTTGATTGAATACAAGTATATGATCGTGCTAGTTATCGCAATCCATCGTGCGATAGATAGTTTGTCGTTTGTGTTTATTTTGTTTCGTAAATCATACTTACATTAATTTAACTTTCGTAAAGGATTCTTGGATCTGTGTATAATCCAAGAGATCCCTTTACATCTGAGATTCCTTTTGTATTGTTATTTAATTTGTGTATTGTGAATGGTTGTGAGTGTAATTGTGGGTTGAGTGCATGAATTATTGTGTTGTTACATCTGTATTTTTTTCATTTATAACTTATTACATAAATTTATATTTTCTTTCACAAATTCTGTTTGTATTGTTCATTTAATCCACCCTCCTCTCGGTAACAATTCTGTTACAATATAATATCTTAATCCATTTAATGAAGTTGGGACCAAATCCGTTCCTCTTTAGAGTTTCAATAATAAAATTGATCTCAATTTTATCAAAAGCCTTTTCTAGATCAAAAAGTAATAAGGCTCCCTTTTGTTGGTTATTTTCCATATAGTCAATAATAGTCTCGATAGATAGAATGTTGTCAGAAATACGTCGTTTCTTTTCAACACAAGATTGATTGTCCATTATTATTTCACCAAGAGTTGTTGAAATTCTATTAGCTAGAATGCTGCTTAGTATTTTATAGTCTATATTCAAGAAAGAAATTGGTCTCCAATTTTTTAGGTCAGTGGTTTCTCCTTTATTTTTAAATAATAAAGTTATAATACCCGTCCTCATAGTATCAGTCGTTATTTCTAAATTAAAAATTGTATTATATAGATTTTGTAAGATTGGTAATAACGGAGTTTTAAATCTTTTATAAAATTCTGCATTTAATCCGTCAATCCCCAGAGCTTTTCCTTTGGATAATTTATCAATAGCTATTTCTATTTCATATAGCTCTATACTTTCATCACATAAATCTTTATTTTCATCTGAAATTGTTGGTAATGTGATTTTATACAAAAAAATTTGTATTTATTTATAGGTATCTTTTGACTTTGATACAAGTTTTTATAAAAATCCTTAACATATTGTAAAATATCATTCTTCCCTTCAATAATAGTATTGTTTTTCTTAAGTTTTGTTAGCGTTTTTTCACTTCCTTTCCTACATTCTTCTTTTTTATATATCTTCTTTCCAATGTTGTATATATCATCATTTGTCTGAGTTAACTTTGTATTTGTCTAGATTTTCTAAAACCTTTTTAGTTTGTTCTTTTTATTCATCCGAAGTATTAAGATTTTCTAGTATCCTTTTACATTCATCCTTAATAATTTGATCATTCTTACTTATGATTCTGGAATATGTTTGACAAATTTCTTTAATCTTAGCTTTAAATTTATCCCAGGATTTTAGATCTTACAACTAAAGCATTTCCATTTCATTTAAGATTTCGAAATTGAGTTCGGGTAAATTTAGAATACTATTATTTTTTTTCCAATAACTTCTACCCGTTTAACGAAAACAAAGGATTTATATTCGAGAGTAATCGTGTTATGATCAGCTATTTGAATATCTAAAATATCACAGTTTAAAATGTTATTTTGGTTTTTCTTTAAGCATGTAAAAATGATCTATTCTAGATCTAACATTAGTATTAAAAAATTGATAAGTATACTCTAATGTATCTGGATGTAAAAACGAAAAGCGTCTATAAGATCATTATTATCAATAAGACAGTTAAGTGAATTTACCTGTTTAATATATTTTTTACGACTAGACCTATCAATTTCTTCCCTACATGCATTAAAATCTCCACAAATGATTAAATCTTCATAGTTATATGTTGAGGCATAATCGCTAAGATTCTCAAAATATTGAATTTTGTATTCGTTTTTAGCCGGAGCATATATATTAATTATATTGGTTTTGTTAGTTTGGATATGTATCAATCTTCCACAAAGGTTTTCAGGTGTATTATATATAGTTTCCAATTATTTTGAAGAATTTTATTGATAATGATAAACCCAACTCCGGAATATTTTTCAGAGGGGTTATATTTATATAAAAATAAAGCATCTAATTTGTCTTCAATGAAATTTATAGTTTGTTGTTTAATATGATGTAGTTCTTGTAGTGCTACAATATCATATTTAGTAATAAGGTCAACAAGTTTCTGAGCTTTCTCTAAAGACAATCCTCCCACATTTATGGAGGCTAGTTTTATACTTTGAGAATCGGCCATTATATAAATAATTTACTGTAATAGAAACGAAAATTAGGAAGGAAATTGTTATTAAAAACTTTTTGGGGGGAAATAAAATCCACTTATTTTTATAAAAGAGCCACGGCATCTGCAACATGGATAATGCTAAAGATTGTTCTTTGTTCGATGAGAAAAATGTAGATTTAGATTAGTAAGGTTTTTATTCTTTGGTCTTGGGTGATAAATCCGAAGGGTGGTCATCGTACCCAGAAGTATGCGACAATCCTTAGAGAATTCCAATTCACGTTTCGTTAACATTTCTGTTAAAGGAGTTGTTTGTTGCTTGGGTATAGCAAAGGGATGTGATTCTGGTGTGGGAGGAATCTCCTTAGCTTCGAAAGATAATTCCTCTTCACTTGTGTTTTGTTGAAGTGAAAGTTTCTTTTTCCTTGTGATAGCTGGTGAGACCTCTGAAACTTTTCTTTTTGTGTTTCTTCTTGTTTGTTTGTTTGGAGATTGCCAGGTGATTTCAAAACCCTGGATCTCCATGTCTTATCATTATCGTTTTACCTGGAAAATTAGTGCTAAATGGATACAGAGATATAGATCAATACATACATATATAAGTATGTTCTGCTGCACATTTTGTTTAACTCTATTTTCTATAGTCTTGAGAAAATATTTCTCATGTATCATTGCATAAGGAATTAGAACTCTGTCTTCAATTTAAAATCTAATACTTCTATTTAAACAAGATGTACTGACTAGAGAAAACAAATATTTCAATATATTATATCAAAATGTCCTGTTTTTGTTATTTTTGTATGTTGATCATTTAAAGAACATGCGAAAGAAAAATCAGACATGCGTACACAAAAGTTTTATGTGGTTTATAAATAAATTTGAACAAGTAATTCCAACAAGTTACAGATTAAAGACTTTTTATTATCATCAGCTTGGACAAAATCCCAACTTTGCCAAGTGAATTATAATATCGATAGTGTGAAATCCTGGCTTTTGAAGAATGTCTGAGAATTTAAATGCCATTTACTTGAAGGCATTCATTATACTTTCAAAGAACAATGTCATCAAGTCTTTTCTTGCCTACAACCCCAAAAAAACTTGTCAAAAAACAAACTTGGACACAAAATAATTAGGTCCACAGCAATTAAAGTTGTCATTATCAAATTATTCATTGCCTGCAACTACTGCATTGGATAGAATACCAAAATGTAATAAAAAGTAATCAGGATATATGAATACAAATTGTGTAGCAAGCCTTAACTGGTCTGTGTTTTGTTAACATACTTCTCTGAAGAAACAGATGGATGGACACAACTAAATTAAGATGCAAAGCAGTAGAAACAAACAATATATATTTTACTTTGTCAGCCAATACAATCAAACAAAACTATACTAATTTAAACAAAACGAAAATATTCTTGGTCTTGAATCAATTCACTAAAGTACAAGTCATACAGGTCCATATAGGCGTTCAGTAGTGTCATTAGTTAGAATTTGATTGCACATACCTTTAGATGGCAATTATTCACTTTATTCAGATCATACATCCCTATTCCTTTAGTAGGTTATTTTTACACCCCACCCCAAAAAATACTTAAGACAAAATCAATGGTAATTCATGTTGACATTTTTGGACAAAGTTAACCTAACAGTGTGATCCAGTATAAACTGGACTGAATGTTGCACACTATGATGTCATAATGAAAGCTGCACATGTTGAAAACAACTATGCACTACAATGTTATTAGTTATGATAGACCTGACATTCTCTTTTCTTGATCCATTTTAGCAGCTGGCTCACATTATAAGTGCCCATGCAATCAATAATTTTCACCTGGAAGTTTTTTCCCAATAATTTTAGGCACAAAACATTCAAAATTCAGGAATGAATAGGCTTTGGTTAAACTATTTTAGCATAAATTTCTGAATAAGAATTAAAATTTATTTTAATTTCAGTAAATGCGATTACATGACCTGTGTAACATTTACCATAGGAACTTTTGGTACAAAAAAATCTCGATATATTTATACAGATGTGAAAAAGTTTGAGTATTTTCTTAACATTTAAAAAAAATACAAATCCTGGCAAATGGAATAATTAATGTAGAAATTATGCTGGATTTGTTTCAAATGTAGGAATGTAAACTATTTAAGGCAGCATCGTAAATTCAACAGTGATCAATATATAGAATGTTCCATTTCAAATGCCACTGAAACAACTAATTGAACTACTGATGCTAGGGCCTGCACTACTTGTTGACTTGGAGGGATGGTCAAGTTAGCAACACCCCATCTTTGTCCTCCCACTTCTGTAGACAGCGAGACATTCTCTGCCAAGGTACCAGCATTTGCAAGAGAATCCGGCAACTGAAGACAAAAGCTGTGGACTTGAGGTTGCCCTGAATATCAACAGTGACCCTGTCAATGTAGGTGGCACCAGGAAAAGACTATCCTGAATCTTCACAAGGAGGGCTTGGGCCCCTGATGTAGTCCCACTCATCTGCAGACCACTCTGCAGGTTTACAGTCACCATTTTCACATAGGGGGTAGGGGCATCTGCCTCATACTTTGTATCAACCTTGATTCCTTGTTCCGTTGCAAAAACTGGTGCATTGATTAGATTGAGGGAGGTACACTTCCCACATTCAGAGACTGAAGTTCTGCTTAGCATGCCAGCCAGGACAGCTGCACTCAAATATGATCCAGCATTCTGCATTTGAGGTCCATATGATGTTACTTGCAGATTATGTGGCTTGTTTTCACTTAGAGTTGCAGCCACTACACCAAGATATCTGCCAAGCTCCACCCATAGCTTGGTTTCCTGGCTAAGAGCATTTGCCAGTGCTTGAGCATTTATCGCACCAAATAAACTCTTTCCCTTTACAGCATCAACAAATTGTTCTGCAATTTCCAATGCAACCCTCTCTTGGGCCTCTCCAGTGTTAGCTCCAAGATGAGGAGTGCCAATCACTTTTGGATGTTGGGCCAAAGTATAGTCTTTTGGAGGCTCCTCTTCATATACATCAAGGGCAGCTCCTGCACACTGATTAGAGTTAAGAGCCTTTAGTAACGACTGCTCATCTATGATACCTCCTCGAGCCACATTCAAGACTCTCAAAGTAGGTTTACACTTTGCAAATACTTGTTCATTAATGAGATTTTTGGTTTGAGGAATCAGTGGAACATGAACAGTAATGTAGTCAGCCTGTGGCCAAATATCATCTAATGCAAGCCACTTGACTCCAAATTCTGCACTGACCTCTGCAGGTATAACAGGATCATAACCAATTGTCTTCATTCCAAAAGATTGCATCCTTAGAGCGACCTCCTTGCCAATTCTGCCTAGTCCGATGATAGCCAGGGTCTTCCCATTAAGTTCAGACTCCATGTACTTTTTCTTGTCCCAGCGTCCCTCTTTCATTGACTGTACAGCATTTGGAATATCCCTGGATAATGCACATATCAAAGCGCAGGTGTGTTCTGCAGCACTAAGTGTATTCCCACCTGGAGTGTTCATAACAATGATCCCTTTCTTTGTGGCAGCATCACAGTCAATGTTGTCCACTCCAGTACCAGCCCGTCCAATGATCTTCAGATTGGAAGCATTGATAACATCAGCTGTGACCCTGGTGGCTGACCGTACAATGAGTCCATCATATTTCGGTATTTCAGCAATAAGCACCTCCTTGCTTAATTTTGTGTTTTTTGTCACATCAATGCCATTTCTTTTCAAAATTTTAATGCATTGCGGATCAACTTCATCACTTATGAGAACATTTTTAAGTGTCGGTGCCATCTTTTCATCAGCTTGTTTTCCGTCCTCGCGCTGCAGGTGTGTAACGGAAAATGCCCTCTGTTGCTTTTGAAATTGAATCTCATTTACAGGTCAAATCTGGTTAAAAAACTGATGAAACATGAAATGAAATGAAATGAATATATGCTTTAGTTGCTTCTTCCCTAGGACTCTGAGCAACGTTTTATCTGTCAAAGAACAGTTATTTAGTTAATCCTGAGGGTGAGGAATAGTGCCACACACCCTGCAGGCGTTTATGTACTCATAGAGTACTATTTAGTTTGGCCGTCACCACGGGACAGTTATTGATCTGCCTCTGGGTGAATGTAAGGCAGTTAGTTGGGTAGGAATAGGACCTACACACACCCACCCAAGCAATATTCAATTTAGGTTGCCTACCAATCTGCAATAGCAGTAGTGAAAAGCGAGAGAAAAATAGTTTTACTCATATCGCTTGTATCTGCGTAATTGGTCGTGCAAGCACGAGATATTACTGCAGAAGTAGCAAGGGAGCGAAGAGCCAAGCACGCTCATGTATATCAAATTCTGTCCAGTTTTACTAATGGACAACCTATCAACCAATAATGTGTAAGCCACCTATGCAATTAACCAAATAACTGAGTTGTAAATTATTTATTACCATCCTATGAAAAAATAGGGACTAGTACGAGAGTGTACATATGTAAGTCCCTATTGTATTTAAACTAAAGTGTCTAAGCGACACATGGTAGTGTAGTCAATGGTAGGGGAATTTTTGGTTATGAATTTCGTTTGAAGGCATGCCAATAAGGTCAAATTAGTCTTTTCAGGGCCAAATAGTTAATCAAAAAGGGGTACTCGATACCAAATGAGTCCCCTGTTATTCAAGCAAGTGACGGCAAATATGAAAATTATCATTTCCTTTGCGCAGGCGGGCACCGGGGTGTAGCTTGTCGTTCCCTGCTCCAGAGATACTCATGGGCGCTACTTGTCCAAGCTACCGCTGTATGGTGTTTTCCCATGCTGCTTACGTATATTCTACGGCTCCTGGCGTGTTATTCAGGTGGTGCTGTTTCGTAGTCCCTCTATTTAAGTCTCCACAGTAGTGACGCCTTCTGGCCTCTTGTGAAGACCGCCATTTTGGAGCCACGTGGCAGTCGCCATTTTCCTATGTGCCAGTCCAGTCGTAGAATTTTTCTCCAGGTTGGCTATTTTTGGTAACTCGCTGTACTCGCAGTGGTATTTCTGTCGAACTATGGTGCTTTGCACTCCTTATAGTTTTTCGTACAGGTTCCTTGAAGTTCCTATGGGTGAGTTTATTCTGTTTTGTTATCACGCCTATGGACTTCATTTATCTGCGGTCGCTGAGTCGCCGTCAGCCTAGTGGAGACAGGTCCTTCCTGCTCTCTGTCCTCTGCCTGAATGGAATGATGGCTGATGAAACATGTCAATCAATCAATAATATGAGTTTTAAGTGACTCGTCCCGAGGGCTCTTGTCACTGTTTTATCCGTCAATGGACGGTTATTTAATTTTATCCTGAGGGTGGGTACGGAGCCACCACCCTACAGGCATTTATGTGTTCATGGAACACTATTTAGGTAGGCCGTCACATCTGAGTAACTATTGAGCTACTTCTGTGTGATTGTAGGGCCTGTATAAGTATATGAGTGGGATTAGTTCCAGCACACACTCATATTTTGCCATCCGGTTTTTGTTGGTTATTTGTGGACGTGCTAAGCACGTGAAGTTGCTGCAGGCGCGGTGGGCAAGGCGGAGTGCCAGGCATGGTTGGTATTTGTCCCTAGTCCCTATATTTATACCCTGTGCTGTTCTAGTTCTAGAGGTGAAATACAACTTTTGTAGTACAGTGCTTTTTGTTTGTGGTTGGTGTTATTGTATTTAGTCGCTTTGTTATTTCCTACTCGTGTGTTTCTTGCAACATTGTGCTGCTGGGCCTGATGACCTTGGATGTTGGGTCACCTTATAATTTCTATTTGGGTTCATATGTTAGTTTTAAATTCTGTATTTATGACGCATTTGCAACCTTGTGTTGCTGGCCCTGATAGCCTTGGGCTTTTGGGCTACCTTATATAATCTATTTTGGGAGGATTTCTAACTCCTGCTTCCTTATGTTGTTTAGTTTGTTGCGACCTTGTATCGCTGGACCTGATAGTCTTTGGAATTTAGACTACCTTATATGTTCTAATTTGGGGTCCTATCTTATTTGTCTCTCTGGTTTAGGTGCAATGTTCTCAGTGCACTGTTTGGTACTATATATTTTTTATTTAAAGCCTGATTGTATGATTTTGCACTGCATACTTGGTTGTATTTCTATGGGGGAAGGATAGAAGAAAAGAAAAGAAGGTAGCAGAGTATGAATAATAGCGTGTTAAACTTACTTTCTACAATTGTCACCCTAATTCTGTTGTTTAGTTGGTATTTCTGAGTTGTTATTTTTGTTACTATTTATATATTAGTCTTTATTTATCATGATCCCTTATTGATTACCTTGAATTTATGCTTATTTGATCGTATTTTTACTTTGTTTTTATCCCTTGATGAGTGTATACCTATTTATATTTTAATTGGTTCTTTGTTATAGGTAAGGTTTGTGGTTCGGCTACTTTGCGTTAGCAGTGGGTCCCTGCCGCAAATAGCAGGGGCCGTTAAGCGACACGTCAGGGATTGTCCACTACCACACCCAGTCACTTCCCCACGGTCCGGTCCGTGAAATGCGGCGACTAGGCAATAACAAAGGTCCTTTGCCGCAAATAGCAGGGGCCGTTAAGCGACACGTCAAAGGTATCCCTTGTCACACCCAGTTTCCGCACCCCGGTCCTAACCGTTACTGATTTACCTTTCCTCAAAGAACATTGTTTTGTTTATCATAGGTATTTCTCATTTGTCTGTTTCAGTCGGTATTATTGTTATATTTTTTCCAATTTCCCTATGTTTTTAAGTAATTCTATCATATTTTTGTATGTGTCTACTAAGTTGGTATTGTTACTTTGAATAATTTCAGGGTATGTATAGGGGGCCTTTATATTTTGTTGTTGTGTTCTAAATTTGTCCCTTTCATTTTTGGTTTTAGAGCAATGGTTGAAAACATGGTTGAGGTCTTCAGGGATGTTACAATAGTAGCAATTTATGTTATGAGGAAAGGGTCCTATGTATTTTCCTTGGCTTTTTGCCAGTCTGGTTTTTCCTAAAATGATCCTATTTATAGCCGTTTGTTCTTTTGGTGGGCCCTTGGGCGGTTTCCTGTTTCTATTTACTTCCCTAGTAGTGGTGTACAACACTCTCCCTTTAGTACTTGTATCCCAATCATTTTGCCATATCTTATTTATTTGTGTGTTAATTAAGCTGTATAGTTCGTAGGTACTATATTGTAGTGGCTCAAACTCGGGTTCATTTAGTTTTTCTTTGGCTAGTTTATCCGCCATTTCATTACCTCTAATTTCTATGTGGGATGGTATCCACATGAATTCCACTATCCTATTTTCGTTATTTAGCTGTCTTAGTTTGATATTTATTTGATCTAGGAATTCTTCCCTACTTTTGGTGGTGTTTGATTGGATTGAGGATAGGACGCTGAGCGAGTCGCTAATGATTACTGTCTTGTTTGGTTTGACTTCTTCAATCCAGTTTAACGATTTAAGGTTGGCCCAGAATTCAGCTGTATAAATAGAGCAGTGGTCTGGGAGACGTCTGCCTATTTGGATGTTATGCTCTGGTATTACCATTGCTGCAGCTGTTTTGTATGGATTTGTAATTTTGGAACCATCCGTGTAGATTTTTGTATATTGTTGGTACTGTGAGTTGATAATTTCTAAGGCTTCTATTTTAAGTTTGTGCTCTTGATTTTGTTTATTGCCTTTTGTAGCTAGGGAGGTGTTTACTTTAGTTTGTACGTTGGTCCATGGTTCGTGTTCGTACACTACTCTAGGTTCCAATGGGAAGAGCTCTACTGGTAGTAACTTTTTGAGTTGATGGACTTGTTTTCCCATAGGTAATTTCATTTTAAGACTTTTTCTAAATGGTTTGTCAGTTCTATTTATGGCCAGGAGGGTGGGGTGCGTTTTAGAGTGGGTAGAGAGCCGTGCTGCATATTTTAACATGAGTTCTTGCCTTCTTAGTGAAAGTGGCAATTCCCCTGTTAATATTTGCAGTTCGTCTGTCGAGGTTGATTTTAGAGCCCCGGTGCTGCATAATAAGGCTGTTCGTTGGATTTTATCTAATTTTTTTAGATTTGTTTTTGAGGCTGTTGAGTATATTTGACAGCCATAGTCTAATTTAGATCTTATTAAGGCCCTATATAATTTGAGTGATGTTTCCTGGTCGGCACCCCATTGTGTGCCTTTCATGCTTTTTATTAAATTTAAGTCATGGTGGCACCTTTTAACTAAATCTTCTATGTGGTACGCCCATGTTAATATAACTACGCGGATATGTTAAATGGCGCTACGCGAAGTGCAACGGCCTGGTTACGACTTGTGGAAACCCCAGACGTAGTAAATGGACAAACAAAATACGCCTGGATATAAAAACAAAGTACAAACTCTAACCCTACTGATTTCCTTAGCACTTGCTATGTGCTTTCGATGGGAAAAAAGAATGTCTTTATTGCACAGACACTATTTGTGTATACATCCAACACACAGTACATATGTGTACTCCTCTGCCTGGTGCCCCCATTCCCAAAAATAAACTCTTACATAATTACTGAACGTAAACAATGTGAAAAACAGAAGACTGCGTAAATAGTGCGTGTATATATAGGGTAACTTTGTATTTGATTCAAGACACACACACACACACCAAAATAAAAACACTAAAATATCAAAGCAAAAACTATACACAAATATCAATCCAAAAATAAATTAATTGAATTACTGCAGATACTGAAAAGTAACCAACTCACTTGATTCATCGGTATAAATATTTATTCCAAACTCGTACACCCAAACATATATATATATATATGTTAAGGAAATTTTGTCGGTTAATTGATGCCCAGAGAAAATGCGGACGGGCGTTATTTTTAACTATTTTGTTGCTCTTTGTGTAGTTTGCTATTTTTCATATATATGAAGGTCTTTAGAGTAATTATATACTAAATATATAAATGAAATTACAAAATATAAATATACAAAGATGGAATAAAGGTTTACAAATGAGAACAATCGGCATTTTCTTGGGCTGATGAACTAAAACCCACATCATTATTAAAACATAAATTTGTAACTTGCATATTAATGTAATTGTATTTTGTTCTAATGCAGTGTAAGGTTGAGTAATAATGTGCAACTTATAGCCGACAGGCCTGATTAGTTGTATCCTATTGATTGCATCATTGAAATATCGCTTATCTCATCCGCGCCCTCTGGCAAGACTCGCCCCCCTGGGATTGTATGACCATTGACGTACAGAGATTTATTCCTAAACTAAGTTATTTATCTAAATACAAGCAGTAAGTTTAACATCTGTGTAACAGAATTGTTACCGAGAGGAGGGTGGATTAAATGAACAATACAAACACAATTTGTGAAAGAAAATATAAATTTATGTAATAAATTATAAATGAAAAAAATACAGATGTAACAACACAATAACTCATGCACTCAACCCACAATTACACTCACAACTATTCACAATACATGAACAAATTAAATAACAATACAAAAGGAATCTCAGATGTAAAGGGATCTCTTGGATTATACACAGATCCAAGAATCCTTTACGAAAGTTAAATAAATGCAAGTATGATTTACGAAAAAAATAAACACAAACGACAAACTATCTATCGCACGATGGATTGCGATAACTAGCACGATCATATACTTGTATTCAATCAAGTTGCTAGCTTTTATTGATATCTATGTGATCACTTGAAATATTATTGCGATCTGACATAAGCATGCAAATACAACAATGTATTAAATTATATTACAATTTCAATACACCTATGTGTCTCCCCTGTATAACCGCACGATTCAGCAACAGTTGAATCGTCTCCCAGTTTCCCCGAGAACCGAGGGTTGACCAATACTATTATCGGACGTTACCCTTCACGGATCCACCACAGTTATACGTTCAGACAGCATACAACATCTACCCGAACCAACGGTTCCTCACTCCCCTAGATGTCTACCCGGACGTTTTACAACTTTAAGACAGCTCCGACACTCGGACTTCTAGCTTTCCGGATATTTACACGTTACACAGATGTTGACGAACAGACAGTTCGACACACAGACAGATACTTCAATTCCGTTTGCACAAATTAACGGCACAAGCACAGTCAGATATTTATACAGAGATGTTCCAGAACAAACAATAGATGTCCCACAACAAATCAAACGATATCAAAGACGTTTATCAAAAGATGGTATCAGATGTGTTAACAGCTACGGTATCAACGATGTTATTAGCAGCTACGGTATCAACGATGTTATTAGCAGCTACGGTATCAACGATGTTATTAGCAGCTACGGTATCAGAAACATTGTAACAACTATGTTAGCAGCTACGGTATCAGAGACGGTATCAACGATGTTATTAGATGCGCTATCAGTGATGTACTTCTACGGTATCAACGACGGAATCAGACGGAATCAGACTGAATCAGACGGAATCAGACTGAATCAGTTCTACGGATTCAACGACGGAATCAACGATGGAATCAGACGGAATCAGATGGAATCAACGATGGAATCAACCCTTTGGCTGGAGATTTGCAAGACGAGGTTATCTATCCTTTGATTAGATATTTTAGCTCCCGTAAATAATAATGAGAAATCCATCGCCTTATATACTCTCAATAGGTGAACATAAATCACATCGAGCTTGACGTGCACCACGTACAACGAGTATTTCGGATTTCATGTAAATTACAAATTGGCACATGCAAATCGTTACACGCCACTTAATCACCCCAGGTAATGCGTGTACGACGAAATCAAGAAAATGGTGAGTTTCGTTTGCAATTGAAGAACAACAAAAATCAGTTCAAATTTTCGCCTAATTCTGTGACAATCTGTTTGGCACGACTAAACCATACCGACATGTACGACCCATAATGGTACTTGTTATGTTATGACCTTTAAATTAACTAAAGGTATGGATGCATTTGAACCTTTTACAGATAATTCTAAGTTCTGTAAAACACCCATAGGCGTGCTTAAAGAACATACTAGAATAAAGAACACACACACACACACACACACACACACACACACACACACACACACACATATATATATGGCATACGTCGAATCATGTCTAATATATGTAGATTCTCTTAACGGATGATCGAAAAATGACCTAGTTAAAGTGAACATACATAGCTGCCATCCGAGGGAAGAGCGGGGAAAAAATTTAATTGATGCGGGTTTTTATATCTTCTTGTAAATGTGATAATAATAAAAATGAACTTTTTCTAAAAATCATCAACGACAACTCCATAACAAGCTTTATAACGTACAGGATTCTAAGCTGTGTTACGGATGCACTTGTCCTCTGTGAGTGATGCTGTCGGTGTTTGTACAATGAACTGAAACATATGCTATTCCTGTACATGTTTATCATAATATGGTGTTTCGATACACAATTCTAAGTTACATTTACAAGGTCTTTTGAGATATGTCTCCCTTAACAGTTATATATTGTAATGGACAGGAATGGTCGCTCTGGTCGCCTAGTGGCTTCGTATATTGGCCTCTGGCGAATTTCTTAACTTACGTATATGTATTGATTTTTCAGCTATTATTGTTTATTAATTAAAAATATGGATATATTTGTGAACTGTGTTTTGGGTTTGTGTTGTTCTTGAAACTGATGTCAGGTACGTACACTTTCCATAGCTACTCTGCATTATGTTGATAGTGAAAGATCAATAGTGGACTAGGAAGATCTAGTCTTCAATAGCAGTAAACACATGGATTTGGGTCAAGACGAATATATAAACTTAGGTTCTTACAATTCTGCCAGCTAATCTTATATGCTCTAAATTAACTTAAATTTAATCTCAGATTCATAATTATTTTATTTTGTATAAAACTTAAACTTAAATTAATAAACCTTTAACCGCAATTAAAACAAAATGTATCGCACAAATGCAAAACTCGCATTGTTAGCCAAGCCCGCTATTGTAAAGCCAATTGTCAAACAGATTACAAATCCAGCAGTAAAAGTTGGTAATATTGACATCAGCCGGCAAAGGAATAAACTACCTGTTCAACTCAAAAAACTGAACTTTCTTTCATCACCTGATTACAAGTAGCAGCAGAGAGTGTGAACAGACCAACTTTTTAGGCGTCAATGATGCTGCCTTCTATTAAATATTACTAGGAAGTCTCAATTTGTCAAAAATAGACCTTCCTATTAAATATTACTAGGAAGTCTCAATTTGGTAAACTAAAGGCTTCCTTGTAAGGTTCCATTTAGTAAAAAAAAAGACGCCATTGTAGTTGGCGTTCACACTCTCTGCTGCTATGCGCTAACTAAATATTTGATCAAGTCCGACACGATATCTTGTCCGAGGGTCTGATAAATTTATCGTTACAAATCCGTGTGGGATTGTCTGAGCGCGGCTAAAGAAATTTCTAAATTGATTATGATCCATATCACCACCGCACCAAGTTTGCCAAATATTTCTAAGAGTATGAGTATCAACTCCGTTAAATACACACAGCATATTGCAGTTATCTCTGATCACTTTTGGTATTTGAGTGTAACGTTGAGTGATATATATATCACATCGGTGTTTTTATGTCTGCCTCTGGAAAATATTCTAGCAGGATTCTTTTGATTGTCTAACATGATATCATCATATACGACTAAATTGTTAATACTTCCATCAATATCATTAATGCTAGGTGCTTCCTCGATATCGGTTATAAACTCAATAACACCATCACCGTTAATTTCTCGCGCGGCTTCGTTAAAATCCTTTAGCACTTCATAACATCGCTGATCATCTACACTCGGAGCAATCATATACAACTTATCCCACTTCATCCATCTCGTTATCAAATTAAGTAGCAATTGTGTTTTACCACTTCCGGATGGTCCGATGATAATCGCGCGAATAGAATTTGGTAACATTGCATGGTGTCTAATAGGTTCCCGTCGTCTCGTAGCTGAATAATCAATTACATTCATACCGTTATATATAAATTATGGATCTATATTGTGTGAAGTGTAGGACGCGTACTGGCACAAATGACTTGACGACGATTACAACGAAAAATAATCGATCAGCGCTTTCTGGTAAATGCGTACAATGTAGTACGAAAAAATTTAGATTTGTTTCCACGAAACCTTTAAAAAAAAACGAGGAGGTGATATTGCAGCCAAGTTAGCAAAACTCCCAGGAACACCGTGGGCAAAGTATCCAGGAGAAAAGCACCTTCCAGGATGTAGCTACTGTGGACCGGGAACACGATTAGATATCAGACTTGATGATCAAAATCAGCCCCGACCCGGCGAGTATCCAATAAACGCTATTGATAAGGCGTGTCATGCTCATGATGTCGCTTATAAAAGCAGCAATTTGCAGCATAGACATCTAGCAGATGTGAAATTAATTCATGCGTTAAATGCTATTCCTGATAAATCCTTCAAAGAAAAATTGGCTTCGTGGTTGGTAAAATCTGCTATGAAGGGTAAATTGATGTTAGGTGCTGGTAATTAAAAATATGGAATCTATTTATTATTCTCCGAGAGGATACTGGAGAGGTTACGCAGCAATCAATAAACTCGCTAGCGCATCAAAGGTAAAAAAAACTACAGCGGCAAACTGGTTATCTAAACAGGCAATATGGCAAATTTATCTACCAGCGCCTAAACGAATTAACTACTCGCATTTTGATGTTACAACACCTAATGAAGTTCATCAAGCTGATATACTATTTCTGCCGCATGACAACGGTTACAAATACGCGTTAACCGTAGTTGATATTGCGAGTCGATACAAACGAGCAGAACCGCTAAGGACAAAATCATCTACTGAAGTAGCTTCTGCATTTGAAAAAATTTATCGACGAGGTCCTCTGCGCTGGCCAAATCTGTTACAAGTTGATCCTGGCAAGGAATTTCAAGGCGCTGTTTTAACAACGATGAAACATCATAATGTCTCCATCAGACGAGGACACACTGCGTTACATCGCGATCAGGCAATTGTTGAACGGTTTAATCGGACACTTGCTGAGCGGTTATTTGGATATCAATACGCGAAAGAATTCATCCAGGATAAACGATCCCGTGAATGGGTCAAGAGATTACCAGGTGTAGTTACCGCAATCAATAATGAGATTACTAGAACAATTAATATGAAACCTGTCAACGCTATTAAAGAGAAGTATATACCCGTACAACCACAAAAAGATTTCTCTAGAAACGCTAGCGTTTCCCAACCAATTCTTGGTAGTAATGTCATTGTAAGGTACTTATACGAACCAGGAGAGCTTGAAGGTGGTAAAAAAGAGCTACTGATCCTATTTGGAGCGTCACCGTACATAAGATATCCGGTATAACACGATCAACGGGTAGACCAGCAATCTATAGACTGGATTCAACTGCTCCTCAGCGAGGATTTACTCGACAACAACTGCAAGTGATCCCCGAGGATACTCAATTGCCACCGCGTGGTCTTAATTAGCACCTAAGGTGCTGGCACCTCTGCGTCTATTGCACTCAAGACAAGTCAGCATAACGTTATCGTTGGTATGACCTACACTGCTATTCTTTCTGTCTACGGTAAATTGGCGAGGATCTTTATCCGAATACTGCCAACGCATTATACAATTACAACTCGCGCAGTGATTATTCTGTTGTTGCTTTAGCGTAATTATTAATTCAGCATCAATGTCAAATTTTCTATTATTTTTTTTATCCTGTTGTTTATAACCAGAGAGTTTTTTTCTGATTATATCACTGGTGATTATATCACTGGTGATATCATCGGCGCTGATAATATCGTCACTGGCATCGTCAACAACAATTCTTCGAAGTTGGTTTATTCGCCGTACTCTGGATACTGCGAGATAAACTAAATTTGACCACTCAATGTGATTATCTACTATCCAAACAATTGTGTCTGTGATAGTTAATCCCTGTGAAGAGTGTATTGTTGCTGCATAACCTAACGTCCATGGTGATTTATCAGCACGCAATGCATCTTCGACGACGCTGATATCAACCAGCACAATATCATTTAATACTAAATTCTGCTTTTGTTGTTGTCCAGGAATGTCAACGTCGATATTCTGCTTTCGTGTATTCGAAGGTCTATAACAGAGTGGTACTGGAAGTGTTGCAAATTTACATTTATGCAATTCAAATAACTTCATCTGAAGTGCGTCTCTGACTATTTTTCTACTCGCGATTATTAAATCATTTGGTCTCCATGTTTCCCAAAAATCATTCATGGGAGTTTCTGAAATTATTTCACGCGCTATTTCACATTGGATTCTATCCGGTTGTAATCTAATTAGCGCTTTGAATTCTCGTAATTGTTCATCAAGTGATCTATGGTCGGTATTAATCTCTTCATAATAATCTGCAAAGCCCTTTAGCCATTCATGTGGAGATCCACCAACAAATGGCTGTGGTTGGCCGTGATCCCCGGACATGACGACTTTTGTATTTTTCAATAACAACCATTCAAGAAATGTTTGTAATATTTTCAACGATACTGTGCATATTTCATCAAAAATTATGATTTCAGGAATGAATTTATCACCCATTCGATCAGGGGTCCATTCATCGCCTTTCCATCGAAAGAAACTATGATAAGTACAGGCATTTACCCCTCGTTGTTTCATCTCTCTGGCGAGTCTGTGAGTTGGTGTTAGCACAATCATGGTTGACCGACGAAATAATTCAATTGCACGAGTTGTCTTTCCTGACCCACCACAACCGTTTAAATAAACTGTCTTGTATCTACATACGGGATCAGATACGGGTGGTGCATTAGAAAATTCTGATTGAATCTCTGAGAGATTATGGTTGCTTTTCAAGTATTTATCGTCGATGGCAACGTCTGCGGATTTACAATACTCATGTAGTTTTTCCTTTTTAAATCGCCAACGTCCCCACGCTTCCTCCGGATCTGTGAATACCGCTACATCTGATTTGTATTTGTTGTGGATATACATCGAATCAGTAGCTACTCTAACCGCGGTATCTGGAAATCTATTTATCATCGAAAATAGATTAATACAAGCATAGGCTAGCATAGAACTTCTCAAATGTGTGTACTGACAACTATATCCATCACAGTAGGTAACAACCGTACCTAATTTCTCACCATTGGATAGAAAAGCATCCCTACGGGATACAAGTTTTCCCTGTTTCGTTAAATCCGCTACAAAAAAATCGTATTCTGCGTTGTCTATGATCAACCTCGAAGAGTATTTTGCATTGTCAAATCTTCCACCTTGAGTGAATTTACCAATTATTTTTCGTCCGATATCTTTGGCTTCTTTGTTTTTAATCTCAAATAACTGCCTAGATAGTTTCATGATTTCTTCCTCGCTAAAATTCGAAGAATTTCCATCAGGAAACTGTTTTGAAAATCTTCGATTTTTAATTTCATCAATTATACGATCTAGATCAGGTTTTGGTAACCAAACATCCTTCTGCGCGTGATAGGATATAATAGCTTCACTGACAATTAACGATATTAGCATACCACAATCGATCATATATCTCAATAGCACTATTGGCATCCAGTGTTTTTCAGACATATGTCTACCAAGCCAAACATAACTACACGGATGTAACCCATCAGCGAGTTCGAATGATATCACACGAGCGAACCCGGTTAAATCAAAATCAGGCAAACGACCATTAATCGCAACACGAGTCATTTCATGCGTGGGATGTCCAAATCGTTTAAAATAGTTACTACATTCTCCATACCCGAGAAAACTTCCAGGATAACACGCGGATATATCAATTGAAATCATACCATCACGTGAGTATTTCGTATTCCACAATCCTCCATGACCCAATTCGACGCAACTCAATTTGACATCATCGAGAAAATCACTTCGTGTTGGACGCCATGAGTTCTTTTCTCTTGCAAAATGAGCTACCACTGATGGAATTGTAAAACTATCCGTGAGTAGTTTTTCATTAGAAAATTCTTTAGAATTTTCAGGTGAAAATTCATTAGCGATTTTTCTCATTCTGTTATCTAATTCTTCAACGCGATATAATTCTCCATTTGGTCTTATAAACTGATCAAATCCTGATTCGGAATCTTCATCACTTCTAAGTAACCACACTGACACAGGATCGTCCTTACACAACGTAACAATAGCATCAAATAATTTCTCTTCATAGAACACATCCTTGAGAAATTCCCCGGGGATATATCTCACGATTCGTTCTCGTGGAAATATATTTACCGCAGGTGTCCACGCGTGTTTGTTATGATCAATAATTTCAATTGGAGCTCCTCGCGATTGATATTTCGGTTCGTATAATACTTCTCCGGTTATCGTTGCTACCGATATTGGAAATTTTAATAATGCTTCTAATTTAGCTATATCGGAAATCGTTGCCCCGCGCTGTTTCACTGTCAGTTCCCATTCGGTTATTTTTTTTCGTCGTTGTTCAGTTAGTTTATTCCCCCGGGATGCATTTGTGAAGTGTTCCATTAACCGTGTTGCTACACAATTTAACGATGACGACTCCGTCGTTAACGATGTTTTCATAGGTGCTAGTTTTGCAATACTTGGCTTATCATTTAGCTGATATATTCCGTAAACAACTGCTGTTACAGGGTAAGATTTCTCGTAGTATGGTTTGTCAATTCCAGTTAGAATTCCTGGTTTGGAATCTCTACTCACAATAACAAATTTTTTATCCTTGAGGATTGGTTCAAATTTATCTCTGATAATCCATTCGCCGCCGTCTTCGATAATGAATTTTATTCTAAAAAAATACCTCCGCTGGGATTTCCCGCCAAGGTGTGAAAGTATCTCAGCTGCTCTTGTATCGTTCATAGTAGCATCAATTACGGGTACATTGACACCGATATTTTCGATGTTGTGAATAATTCGAAATGTCGACCACGCATGATATGCTCCATCGCGCTTAAACTCATTAAAACAGTCACTGATTTTACTCAACAGGGTTTTGTCATCTATTAGACTTTTTGGTATATCAGAGATTCTATCGAGATTAAACCTAGTATTTTTCCAAGGCGTAATTTTTGATAATCTCTTGAACTCCTTCATATTATAATTAAAACAAGTATTTAAATAGAATGTATTTTATATAATGAATCATTGCAAATGGCTTATGATTGGATCAAAGACTCCGTGTAACAAATCATGCAGAAATGAATTCTGTGGGTATCATATGCAAAGTGTGAGAAATGGTTCAAAAGGCCCTCTTGCTTGCCTGTATTGTGGGGTAGGTGTAAGAGGCAAGTCGCAGTTATGCGTTAATTGCGGGGGTAAGCGTTATAGAGAGTTGAAGCGTTATTATGACAAGCGAAGAATCAAAAATCCTGACAACGTCAGCGACGTTGCCAACGGCAAAATCATAAAAACTGCTCAGGATTACATAGACCGATTTGCCAATGTTATAATTCAGCCAATTAACGAATTAGACAAATAGAAGTATTAGTATATAAATGAACCAAGAATTTCAAAGACATCCTGTTATTGAAAATTACGAAGCTTCTCGTGATGGTATTGTCAGACATTGTAAAAATAAGAAATCTGTTGGGTGGGATAATGGTATGGGGTATTTGATGTTTAAAGATGGAGGGAAAATGCTTCTCAATTATCGTTTCGTCTTCGAGGTATTTAACGGATTGATCAAGGATGGCCTTGTTATTGATCACATAAATAGCATTAGGACTGATAATTCTTTATCGAATCTACAAGCTATTACACAACGTGAAAACACAAAACGAGGAGGAACTGGAAAATACTCGAAAAATGCTAGACCCGTAAGGTCAATTAATACTGAAAATAACACGGAGATAGTATTTCAATCAATAAACGCAGCTGGTAGGCATTTCGATATTTCCCCCCCCCCTCGGTACAAAAAGTAGCAGAAGGGATTTATAAGACGGCTTTTGCAAAACATTTTGAAAATAATATTCAGTTTGTTTATGAATAAGTCGTAATCACGCATTGCAATTTCACAAGGGGAATAACTCCGTTAGGTAACGCGCGTGCGACAAATCACCAATGACAAAGTTACGGATCTTAAACACAGTCATTGATTTTGATTGGTTAGTTTCGCTATTATGAATCTGAACAGAATATAACCAATTTCGTCTTTTTTCAAGTATTAACAGAACTGTTTCATATACACGTCGTATTTAAACATTTTTTTAAATGTCTGCTTCAAGTATTATGTGCTGTTTCAACGTTATCAGTGATCGCTAACAAACACAACAAACAATTACAAGCACTACACCTCTTATGTCACTTCGTTGTAATGAGTAGGTATATATACAAATTCGTCCTTTTTATAATTGAGCTTATCCGAAATTCAAGTGTAAACCAAACCTGAAATCACACGTGGCGTGAACGTTATTATTGACATTCAAACCAAGTTTCGTGATTTCAGGTTTGGTTTTATTGAATGTAGAATTAGCCCGCGTCATCCATTGTCATTGAAATCAATTCATTCACCTATAATCTATTGTTGTACCGTCGTCATTGTCATTGAAATCAATTCATTGTATATACCATTGTCATTGAAATCAATTCATTCACCTATAATCTATTGTTGTACCGTCGTCATTGTCATTGAAATCAATTCATTGTATATACCATTGTCATTGAAATCAATTCATTCACCTATAATCTATTGTTATGTGTTTGTCGGTTGTAACCGTTGAGCGCGCTGCTTGATGTAAAACACCAAGGGGGTTCAAAACGGTGATGTGTAATTGTACCGTCGTCATCTATAATCATAATCATAATCACCTATAATCGCATTAAGCTTCTGGGCTGCTAAGATGATCAACACCTTAGCGTGTCCAGAATTCATTTTAGAAATCCTTTGGATTTCCAATTCAACAAATATATTTTTATATAATATGAATATTGAAAATCTCAAATTGATTATTATTGAAATCAACAAGCTTAAAGATCAAAATGTTAAACTATGTTCAGGGTTAGATTGTGATCAAATTATGACCGATTTCGAGGACATAAAATTTGCAGAACAGACCGGAAAATACGTCCTCGCTAAGAAATATTTTTTAACTAAGCGGATACAAAAGTTTATACGTGAAAGTTTAGTCAATACTGAAGACGTTAATGTTTTTGTACCATTATGTAGCATCGTTGAACGTGTACGTAAGCAATTAGGCTTAGAATATGAACAAAAGAGGCTTATTAATTGTAAGGTGAGACAATTAAAAATGTTAATGGAGCAAGATGAGCCCCACGCGTAGAGAGCCTCCTTTGTTTAATCACACTACCTAGGCAAACGAGGAAGTAAAATTATGTGTGTGTGAGTACAACAACAGGGAAGTATAACAAGTTAGTGTACAATTTAGTGATTTCTTTTTTTTTTACTTGATGAAATGCCACTCAACGAGTTTCACAAATGCTTTGCATTTCCACTCAAAGAGTTTCCATCTTCGATTTTCATTGCAATTTAACAATACTGATACTCTTTCAATAATGGTAAGACAATCATTGACCACACGGAACGTAAAGGAGCGACTTAGCGCTCTTAATAAAATATTACCACTTCGTGATCGTATACGTGAAAAACTTCAACAGCGGCAATTACTTCAGACTGATTTCACAGAGGATTCTGAACAACTATTCAAACCGATTGTTACTGCAACTACAGATGTGAAAACAGCAATTTCTAAACAAGAAAGCGCGCAGAAAGAGTCCTTTCTCCCTGTGTTAGAGAAAATAGCAAAACGAACTAAACAAACAAAAAAATCATTAAAAACACTTCCTGGTGATATAATAACTACTGCAAGACGACAAGAAGAACAACAACGAGAACTTCAGGAAGAAATTGAACGATTAGGTGATGTTGATATTTCCTCACCAGCACCTGAACCTGAAGAATTTCAAGAACAACAACAGGAAGAAGAAACGGGAGCTGTTTCAAAAAGGGACTATCCTCCTGAAAATATATTTACAGTTGATGCGTTAAATACAATCAGAAATATCCAAACAGACTCTGAATTAGCTAAATTTACCAACTACAACGTTAAAAAAAAAGAAAAGGGATGAGTATTTAAAAGACGATTCGTCTAAAGATTTTGTAAATGGTTCAGAAGTTTGGGCAAATAAGGTGTTTTTAGCAAACCGCGGGGAAATTAGAATCACAAAAGAAATAAAATCTGATTATAATAAGTTTCTAGCTATGGTAAGGGGAGTCACATCAGCACCACCAGTATACACAGCAGACCCAATCCCTGATGAAATACAAATAATGGCAGAGGCTGATTATAAGAAGGGTGCAACTGGTACAACTAAAAAAAAGGGTAGTGGCTTAGTTGGAAACTCTAGCGTTGGAAACTCTTCGAGTTTCTGTCCTGGTAATATTCTCGGTGATATAGCACGATTAGAAGTACTCGTAGGAGGAAAACGAGCCGGGAATAACTCACCAGAAATAATCAATGAAGCAGCTGATATCTGTAGGCGATTATTTCAAGGTGGTATCATGGATATTGCAACATATCGAGATTTCATTGAAGAGTTAGTAGAAAATTCTACGAATTTTCATCATGGTTATCATAGCGATTAGATAAATATCAATTGAATAGAGAATGATCATACACTACAACCATGATAAACCAACTAACGTCTACGTGGTAAACTCACGATTGCCAAAATACCGAGCATACTATGGAGATGGTCTCGGTAATACTATAATGGGATTATTTTCAAGAATGGCTCCAAAAGTGGCTCCGCTAGTAAAACAATTATCGATGAAAGCAATTGATGTTATCCGAGATAAGGGTATTAGCGCTGTTGGTGATCTTGCCACGAAGGCGTTTTCAGCCGCTAAGGATAAACTAACAGCGCTAGTTCGACGGAGAAAATCCAAAGGATTTTCAAAACCAGGAATGACTTCACTGCCATCTACTGAGGTTATGCCTGCGCGGGTTAGTAAAATAATAAATAACGCAGTAGATGAAAAACTACAGTCAATGATTTCATCATCGTTGACTAATGCCCAGGATAACATAACAGCAAATATGATAGCGGGAAGTGGCCTTGGAAATTCAAAGAATTTCTACAAACGTCAAAGACGTCGATGAAAATCCTAGCAATTTCAAAGAATTTCCACCTCCAATTTAGACCATCGGATATATAATAAAGAATGTTCAAACAGAACCCTGATAGTGCATTTGACATGGACGCCCCAGTACTTAAAGATGATTCTGTACGTGATTATCAATTTTTTGCCTATCACGCAGTACAACCTGATCTTCGGGGGAGAATTGAACTTCAAGTTCATGATACCAGTAAATACTTTTTACCCGCTGAAGCCTTTATTGAAGTCGAAGGTGAACTTTTACAGCATGATGATACACCATATGCAAACGACCCAACTATCCGAGTTGGTTTTGTTAACAATGGCATCATGGATTTATTTGAAAGTGCTAGATATCTCATTGATGGAAGAGAAATCGAATCTATTGAACGCGAGGTTGATATTGCTACGGGAATAATCGGGTTAGCGAGATACTCTGATGACTATACTAGATCAGCTGGTCCGTCTATGATGTTCGCGAAGGATATTACTGATAACGCTGAGCACGTCCAATATTCTAGAGTAAAGGCAACACATGCTTCTTCAGTTAATCCAGCACCAGCCGGATATGTAAGACCAGCTGCTGATTTTGATGTCATAAATAATATTCCCAGTTACAACCTAGGATTTGCAACACGAGTAGCAACGTTACAGGGACAGCATCGACAGTTTTCATGTGCGATTCCGCTCCATCACATATTTGGATTTTGTAGAAACGTCAGAAAAGTTATCTATGGAGTAAAGCATACTATAACGCTAATGAGAAGGGGTACTGATAATTATGCAATCTGGCGCACTGGCGGCGCTGCGGGTAAAGTCGTTTTATCAAAACTAACACTGTGGATGCCAGTGTTGACTCCATCGTTGTCAACAGAACCGCGGTTACTATCATTTATGGATCAAGGGGGTAAGAGATTATTAAGTTGGTTGTCAACGTCCACAGATACCATGGATTCTAATATTGATGGTACACTTACATGGCATCTAGCATCAAAACAGGGTATTTCAGCTCCACGCCACATATTTATTGCGCTACAGAATACTGCGCGATTAAACGATCAAGAACGTTCCCACATGATATTTGATCAAATTGGGTGTAGTGAAGTCTCACTGAGAATAAACGGACAACAAGAACCATCAGAGGATATACAACTTAATTACGGTCAAAACCATATTGCACGAATTTATCATCGGTTGCTGTCGTATATGGGACGCGATCAAAATGTCGATACTGGTCTACAAATATCACAGTTGGATTTTAAAAGTCTCTATCCGATTTATTACTTTTCGCTGGAACATCTTGACTTGATGAGACAGTCCGTCGTTGATATACACTTCCGAGCTCGTGTAACCCGTCCTGGTGGTATTATTAATTATAGAGCGGTTGCTGTCATTCTCAGTGATAAATCAATGATACTCGAGAGTGTTGGTGGACGAATGAGACTGGTAGATGCACCAGTGGAAAATATTTGATTGAAAATTGCTGTGCAATGAAAATCCTTTGGATTTTTCCATTGAATCGCTTGCGATTTAGAATCAATCTGTTTTGTATAATGTCGTATAGTAATATCAATGTTACGTTGACACCTGGTCAGTTAAAAAAATTACAATCCAAATCAGCTAAGCAATGTGGGACCACAATAACGCTGAAACCTAATCAAATGAATGGCGGAGGGAATAAACTATCGCTGACGAAGACTCAGATTAATCATTTTAATAAAGCATTTAAAGAAAAAAAGGGAGTTCAGGTTACTCTTTCTGCGAGCGCGATTAAAAACATGGAAAAGACTGGTGGTATATTCCCGTTGTTAGGGTTGATTCCAGGGTTGATTGCCGCAGCGGCCCCAGCGGTGGCTAAAGCGTCAGCGTTAGGAGCCGTTGGTACCGCGGCAGGAATGGCACTAAAGAAAGCAACAGGTGGATCCGTCCGCGCTGGTAAAAAAAAAGGAAAGGGTCTAAGACTACCAGGAACCCCGTATTCATGGTACAGCGGAAGCGGCCTGAGACTAGGACCGGTTTACTAACTCGGGAATCAACGATTGGAAATCCTTCAGATTTCACTCCTATGTCCAATTTTGATTTAATTGATGCCGCTAAAAAACTCGCGATTAAAAACTTCAGAGGTGTTTTTATGAAAGATCAGTTACCGGCACAACCAAATGATGTTGAAACCGGTATTATTAATCTAGATAACAGCGATGGACCTGGAACTCACTGGGTTGCATACGCGATTGATCCACGTGCGATTATTTATTTTGACTCATATGGATTAGCGCCGCCAAAAGAATTTAACCGCTATGTAAGTAAACTAAAAATACCCCGTTGGTATTCCACGTTACCAACACAAACAATGCTTGACCCACCCATATGTGGCAATGAAGTATTAAACGTACTTGATGCTATTTCAAAGGAATCAAGAAAACCACCCCATGTAGTAGTGAATGAGTATACTAGCGGTCGTTGGATTGAAAATCCATTGGATTGAAAATATTTTAGATTGAAAATCCGCTGGATTGAAAATCTTTTAGATTTTAAACAGAGAAAAGATTTTTATGATAACAATGATTGATATTTGGGGACGACCTTTGTCAACGCTGAAGAAACCGGATACTGGTGGTGTTGAAATCCTTGATAAAATCAAGGATGTTAAAAAACTAATCGAAGATGAAATATCCGAAACGTTAAACCTAGCAAGTGTTGATCCTGGTGAAATAGTTGTATTTGGCGATCGTCAGGGTAAATTGAAAACTAGTAATGTCTCTCTCGATGATATTTTGGTTAAACGACGAGATGCAGCAGAGGATGCTATCGCGTTATTTTCCGATCAGGGTAAACTCAAACCAGGTGTACTTGTTTCAACAATTACGGATAAATTAGCAACATTCGATAACACGGCGAATTCATTGAAATCGCTCAATGATAAGTATGACGATCATATAGTTGTATTTGATCAGTTTAGTGAAACACAAAGAAATACAATTGACCAAATTGATAAACCCCTGCTAGAATTTTTTGGAAATCCACCAGTGACCACACCAAAACTCACCTCGATAAAAGATTCTATGTTTGAACTAGCAGCTCTTCAATCCGAATATGAAAAACACGTGAAACAGTTTTCAATGTTTCGTAAAAACATCATTGATAAATTTATCGGAACCCCATTTGATAAAATTGAAATAACCCTTCCTGATATTAAAAAAGCCATCGATGAGCTTAAAACGACCACTAATAACATCGTAACGGATGCAACGAGGATGATAAGCGTTATTGAAAAAAAAAAATTCCTCATAAGAGCACCAATTATATAGTATACACTATTCAACACGGTTCATTTGCGTGGACTCCCACAAACAACGTTTTAAACATAACCGCAGCAGTCAAGGGTATTTATCGATTAACAATAGTATCACCGACTCAATTCAATATATCATCAAATAGTTCATCTGGAGTCAATAATACGGTATCAACGATCATCGACAAGGATGTATCTGAACAATTCACGATAACGACCACAGATAGAAATCTAGTCAGGGTTTCAGTAACGTGGTACGTAGAATTCGTAGTGGATTTAAGTAAACAATTAAACTGAAAACGCTAGCAATTGAAAACGCTAGTGTTTTTAAAATAAAATGACGATCCCTTCAGTGTATCAGTATCGCTATGATCAGGTCAGAGAATTTCAAACTAAACTCAGCTCGTGCTGTGAGGAGTATCAAATAAAAATAAAAAAATACCAACGAAGAATAACCGCAGTTGATATCACCGTATACTCGGTGTCGGGAGTAATCACTGCTGCTGGGATAATACTGTCTTCGGTTACAATGATTGCTCCGGTCGTAGTTCCAATCGCTATTTCTGCGGTGGCTACAATCGCGGGTATATTAACCGGGATCACAAAAAAACTATCATCATGTAGCCAGAGTAAACTACACGATTATTTAATTAAATTTCACATTGCATCTGCCGGTTACTCGCAATTATCCTCGTTGATATCATCGTCACTCGACGACACAACAATATCAGATAGCGAATTCTCAACGATGGCTCAATTGTATAAACAGACAATGCTAAAATTAGAGCAGAATAATAATAATAACAATGTCTTCGCAAGAACTACTTCAACAAATAGTAACAAATACAACACCGGTGAAAACAAGCATGATATCAGTAACCTCAACTCGTCCTGAATTCAGTGTGAATTTCCCGATTCCCGTTCCCGTGAACGAAATCGCGTTAGCAAAACTACGAGTGTATCATAGCTGGCCCAATATCAGATCGGTAGCATTTGGTGGTCAACAACCAAATAATTCCTTGGTGTTCGCGTGGAAAAATCGTGAAGACGGAACCCCAGACTGGAACGTTGTCTCGTTGCCAACTGGGTCATATCAAATCGAACAAATCAATAATGAATTACAACGAAGAATTAAATCTATCACTGGAAAAGAATCAAAAATCGCTACAACGGTTCACGAGCCGACGTTATCATCTGCGATCGAGATTAATTCCCCTGGGTATGTCGTTGATATTTATCAGAGTTCTATAAGATCAGTGTTAGGATGGCCTGAACTACCACCTCGACGAGAAACCGTTGATATACCAGAACCTGTAAAATCTGATTATGTCTCCAACGTGATAAAACCTGATAATCCATTGAAAAGTTATCAAGATTATTCTCCCATCTCTAATCGTGAGATACTTCACACTAGTTCAATCGAAGAAAATTTGAGCGCGATGAATAATGATTTTTCATTATTGTTAATATCCCTTAAATCCGGCTCTCTCACCAAAGACGAGTTTATTAGTGTAGTACAAACAGGTAACAAAATCATCAACGATATGGAAACATTTCATACGCAAATTATTCAAGAAGTATTAATAAACGAAAGTCATAAGGGGATATTTAGGGAATCATACAATATCCGCGTAGAGGATATTAAAACATTTAAAATTCCGGGGTATAAACCCGACGAATTAAAAAAATATCTCAGTTATGCCATCGATATTGGGTTTAAGAAAATCCACGACGATTGGAGGAAATTATCACGACAACAAACAAATATTCTGACATTTAATAACGACCCAGATGGCGGTGGGAGACATATCGCTCCGAACAACGTAAATATATCCTCGGTGATATCATTGAATTTAGTATGTGACGTTATCGAAGGAAGCTATCAAATAAATCTCGAGCAATCAAATCAAGCTCAGCAAGGTTATATTCTATATTCATTTGCACCAACGGCTCCTCCAGGATTTCTAATTATTGAAGACCCAACTAATCCAGTCTATATGCGATGTCATAATAATTCTTTAACGAGAATTAATTTCAAACTCACTGACCAATCTAATAATCTGATTGATCTGCGAGGTGAAGTTTTGCAAATTAGTCTGTTTGTGAAATCGTGAAAATTCTTCAAATTTCAACAAAGGATTTTCGTCCTAGGACTTTCATCGTAAAAAAATTGTTAGCGCATAGCAGCAGAGAGTGTGAACGCCAACTACAATGGCGTCTTTTTTTTTTACTAAATGGAACCTTACAAGGAAGCCTTTAGTTTACCAAATTGAGACTTCCTAGTAATATTTAATAGGAAGGTCTATTTTTGACAAATTGAGACTTCCTAGTAATATTTAATAGAAGGCAGCATCATTGACGCCTAAAAAGTTGGTCTGTTCACACACTCTGCTGCTCAAGTTGAGAAAAGAACAGGCAGATAAACTAAACTCACTCTCACCCATCAGATTTAATTTAGGAGATAACTTTGTAAATGAATCATCTCATCCAATAGGAATCAATATTGTTAATGCAGAAAATGTTCATACACTGGATGACACTTTACCACTTCAACCACCCACCCCTACTCCCGCTAACTGCAACCAAACTATGCCAATGCAAAAGGTAGGGACCAAAAATCATAAGTCTAAAAGTACTCTGACACCGGTAGATCACACACAAATGATAGAGGGCAAAACGGTGCAAGTAGGAACTAATTTTAACCAGAAACAATTTACCTACGCCCAAATCGTCAAGAAACAGCGGAAAGTAGGTCAATCCGCTGATAACAAAGATAAAATGATACATGATAGCCAAGAACCTGGCCCTTCTACTCATACAAGTATGAGGGAGAATGCCACAGAGAAAACTACTCTCACCCCCAAATATCTGGAATTGGCAAATAAAACTTATCAAGGAAAAGGGAAACAACCGCTTAACCCCAAATTCCGAAACTACAAATCTAAAACTTCAGCTCAAGTTGACTCAAAAATAAATAAACAACAATCAATTCCAAAATCAAGTCAATGCAACAAACACAATTTCAAGCAATATCACAATGTGGACTTAGCAGTATTCATCAAAAGTAAGACTAATTCACTCTTTGATCTGACAACTGTGAGTATTGCCAAGGCATTACTCAAGGTACATACAGGGCAATGTAAAATTATTCTCCCTAAAACCAATTATGTCATACTACATTGCAGCACTCGTGCTCAATTAGCCAAATACTTGGAAATAAATAAAATTTGTGGCATGCCAGTAACAATGGAGCCACATAAAAAAGCCAAAACAATACAAGGGGTACAGAGTGGCAATGACAAAAGCAACAAAAATAACAATATTAGCAACATCAAATTGGCAAATGAAAATAAAGCTAATGTGAAAAAGGGAGGAGATAGTAGAGCCAAACAACAACAATCACAACAACAACAACAACCAGTTAAGTATAAAACAATCATAAAATTAAAAGGCAAACTGGCACAATGTACCAATCAGGAAATTAGAGAGCAGCTATTAGAGGGAGGCAACGATATCCTTACTAACCACAAAATAGGAAATACCAAACAAAATAGAACTGAAAGTGTTACTGTGATAGAATCACATACCCCCCTATCAACCATAATCAGAATTGGATCAATGGGAGTTAGATATAGAACTCAGCCATTTGTCAACAAAGCTCGCTTCTGTACAAATTGTCAGCATTGGGGTCACTATAAGGTCACATGTACCTTTAAACACCGTTGTGCAAATTGTGGGGGACCACATAGAGGGGAGTGTAAAAAGACAGAACCAAAATGTGCTAACTGCAAGGGAGAGCACTCAGCTAACTCCCATATATGTCCAAATGCCATGATTGAAAATGAAATAGTTACACTAATGAATAAAAGCAATTGGACATATCAAAAAGCTAAACAGGAAGTATTAAAGCAGAATCAAGCTAAGACAAACCAAAATAAGGTCAATAAGGAACTTAAAAACTCTAAATTAACAGAACCACAAAATAAAGTAAATCAGGATAAAGATATTCAAAGTGCGCAAACAAAATGCAATATACAGACTCAAACTGAAAATTCCAACTCTATTGATTTGGACAGCAATTCTTCACTTAATACCATAGGTACTGCCATATCAGAAATAGGTCGTTACATTAGTAACGCATCAACTAAAGACAATGAATATATAATCACCCTCATTAATGGGCTCCATGCTCTTTTACAACTCATGCAAGAGGGTATAAAAACTAAAAAGCTATCTACTCATTATGAATAGTACAACTATACAAGAAAATGCAACTATAAATAGATCAAAATCTAATTTAATAATATGGCAATGGAATGCCAGAGGCTTACTAGTGAATATTAATGAATTAAAATTAAAACTAATTAGTACAACTATTAAACCTGATATAATATGTATACAGGAAACTAAATTAACAACTAAAACTAGATCACTACTAAATATACAGGGGTACGCCCCTGGATACTTTCAACATAGGAAAGAAGGACAAGGGGGAGGGGGGCTAGTTGTATATTTAAATAACAATTTGCCATCAGCCTCAATAATTCCAATTGATTCAGAAAAAATTTCAAACTCTCCAATTGAAGTGCAGGCCCTTTCAATAAATACGGGCAAAACTAAATTTATTCTCTACAACTTCTATGATCCAGGGGGAGGTAATATAGAAACAAATAAACTTGCATTTAAAGACCTTAAAACACATATAGGAAATAATCAGGCAGTAGTGCTAGGAGACTTTAATTCCCATAATGTAAATTGGGGATGTGAAATAACAAATAATAGGGGTAAAAGACTTCAAAAATGGATTAATGACACTAATCTTGTAATACTGAATGATGGTACAAAAACAAGACTTAATCCGGTAGATGGCACTTTATCAGCTATAGGTATTACCTTATGTACTCCTAAAATTGCACAAATAGCAACATGGAGTGTAGATCAATCTGATACGATGGGAAGTGACCACTTCCCTATAATAATTACCTTGCAAAACTCAGCACAATTAGAAACAAATAATAGAATTCCTAAATGGAATTATAAAAAAGCAGACTGGGATAATTTCCAAAGAAATATTAAAAAAGAAAAGCTTGAAGATCTTCAAAATGATGATATAAATCAGTATTATGAAAACATTACAAATGCAATAGTAAGAGCAGCTAATGACTCTATACCAAAAACTAGTTGTAAACCTCATAAACTTTGTGTACCATGGTGGACAAATGAAATTAATAATATTAGACAAAATAAACGAAAAGCATTAAATAAATTTAAGCGTACAAATAATATTGAGCACTTTAAAGAATATAAAAAAATATGATACTGACTTAAAGTATGCAATAAAACAGGCAAAAATTAACACATGGCAAAAATATTGCAGTAATTTAGATTATAAAACTAACTCTAAACAAGTATGGGATAAAATCAGAATAATTAGGGGTAAACACACAAATAATATACCTAAAATCCATAATACAAATAATCATAAAGAACAAGCTGACTTATTAGCACAACACTTTCAAGCGATGAGCAGTAATATTAATCATACAAAGAAATTTCAGGAGTATAGGAATAAAGTTGAAAAAGATCATAAACACATATTTACAGATTTAGGATAAAAAAAATTCTTATTTAAATGATGATATTACTATCAGCGAATGGTATCAAGCCATTAAAACTAAAAAAGACACCTCACCTGGAGAGGATACTATAGGTTACTCAATATATAAAAAATTACCTGTTAACTTTATCAAAATAATACTAAATATGTTTAATATGATTTGGAGCACTGGAAAACTCCCTATAAAATGGAAAACAGCAGTAGTTATTCCAATATTAAAACCAAATAAAGATAGAAATGATATTAATTCATATAGGCCTATTTCCCTTACTAACAATATTTGTAACATAATGGAGATAATTATTAATAATAGATTGAAATATCATTTAGAAACCAATAATATTATATCTAACAATCAATGTGGCTTTCGAAATAATAGATCTACTATAGATCAATTAATTAAATTAGAAACTGCAATTAAACTTGCTTTCAATAACAATCAAAAGAAAAACAGGAATCTTATTGCTGTCTTTCTAGACATGGAAAAAGCATTTGATTTGGTATGGACTAAGGGACTATTAACTAAATTAAATCAATATGGTATAACAGGTAATATATATAACTTCATAAATGACTTTTTAATTGACCGTAAAATTATTACTAGGGTAGGAACAACTTATTCTGAAAAATACAGTTTAGAAAATGGTACCCCTCAAGGGAGTGTACTCAGCCCTACACTATTTAATATTATGATCAATGATCTAGATAAAAATTTAGCTACTCTGCAAGTTGAACTTTCACAATTTGCTGATGATAGTGCTCTTTGGAGAGCAGGTAACCCATCAAATCAAAAACATATTGCTGAAATACAAAATAGTTTAGACAATATAGGTAATTGGGCTGATAAATGGGGATTTAAATTCTCACATCAAAAAACAGTAGCTATACTATTTACCCCTCATAAACATAATATAACATACCCTAAACTCACCTTACAAAATCAGGATATAAAATTTGTAAAAGTATATAAATTTTTAGGAATGTATTTTGATCAACACATGAAATGGTCATACCACATTCAGGATTTAGTGAAAAGATGTAATTTGGACCTTAACCTAATTAAAAATATTCAAGGTACACATTGAGGTGCCTGTCAAAAAACAATTATTACTCTCTACAGATCACTTATTCGATCTAAAATTGAATATGGGTGTCAGATTTATGCTACGGCATCAACTACACTACTAAATAAAATTATACAAGTACAGAGAAAAGCTCTTCTTATAGCCACTGGAGCATTACCATCTACATCCACAGAGGAGTTGCAGGTCTTGGCAAGTGAACTCCCACTTAATTTGAGAAGACAAGAGGTCATGTTAAGATATGTTGCTCGTCTGTCAACTCATAAGGAAACTCATCCCACATTACAGATTATTAAAAAATGTAATAACCACTAATTAAAAAAGGTAAATATTCAAATTCATGTGGTAAACAAATAAATACCATAAAAACTAAACTCCTTGTGGATATATTTAAAGTACAAAAAATTACACCTCCAGTTATAATTCCATGGAGATTTAATCATATATCTGTAGATTTCTCCCTAATAAATCAAGGCAATAAAATACAAAATTCACATTTTTTGAAAATGATTATAAATGAAAAGTTAAATAATAAATATAAAAATCATTTAAAAATCTATACAGATGGATCTAAAACAGTTGATCCTGCAAGAACAGCAGCTGCATGGGTCATACCTAATTTACAAATAAATGAAGGCAGACGCTTACCAGATTACTGTTCTATCTATAGCGTTGAATTCTGGGCTATATTACAAGCCCTTATGTGGATACAACAACATAAACCACCTAAAACACTAATAGTAAGTGACTCTCTTAGTGTACTTAAAACTATTAATAATAATAACTCCAACAGTAGGAAAAACTTCTTATATCAATTGCAATATCAAATAACTAAACTTAAAACACAAAACATTGTAGTAGACTTTTTGTGGATACCTTCACACATAGGTGTAAAGGGAAATTAATTAGCTGATCAGTCAGCTAATAATAAAATAAATGCATCATATTATGACCCATTGCAATATAGTCACACTGAAATGTATACATTAATATATAACATGATAAATATCATCTGGCAAAAAACCTGGAGCTCATCCACTAAAGGGAGAGTACTACACAATATCATCAAAACTGTTAAAAGAACACCAGTAATATTAGGTAATACAAGAAGGGAACAAATTAAAATGAAAAGGATAATGATAGGAAAAACAAAGTTGGCCAACAGCTTTGGAAAATACATAGGAATATTCCCACATAACATTAATTGTTTTAGATGCAAACAACCAGAAGACCTTGATCATATATTTAATAAATGCACAAATACACTTATACACAGAAATAAACTTAAAAATAAATTAAAAATGGGAACATTAATAAATCTATATCCAGAAATGCTTAAATTAAATCAACCTAATATACAATTAACTGCTAAAAACATAATTGATTTCCTTATAAACTCGAACTTAATTGATAAAATATAATAATATTGCATAATAACAATAATAATAATAATAATAATAATAATAATAATAATAATAATAATAATAATTCTAATATTAAGTTTATTAATAAATAACTGGCTTGTGACTCTGCTGAAGTGATGTTGTGATTGGGTGTAGATATTGAGTTCATAAAGAACTTATACGTAAACTACGAATTTGAACTCACTCATAGTATCAATAGCAGAAATCACCGCTAAAATTAAATTAACTGTTTAGGATTAGATAGAACTCTATTATTATTAACACTTAAAATAAATAAATAATTAAAACTAGCCTGTGACTCTGCTGAAGTGGTGGTATGATCGGGTGTAGATATTGAGTTCATAAAGAACTTATACGTAAACTACGAATTTGCACTCACTCATAGTATCAATAGCAGAAATCACCGCTAAAATTAAATTAACTGTTTAGGATTAGATAGAACTCTATTATTATTAACACTTAAAATAAATAAATAATTAAAACTAGCCTGTGACTCTGCTGAAGTGGTGGTATGATCGGGTGTAGATATTGAGTTCATAAAGAACTTATACGCAAACTGCGAATTTACACTCACTCATAATCATATACTAGCAGAGAGCACCGCTATAAGAGTAGACTGAGAAAAATATCCATATGAACATCAACCTCATTGTCAGAACAAAAGTTGGTGGCATTCAACATTCAAAATTATTCATTAACCTTGAGCTGGACTTCAATGGAAGTGAAAATTGCTTGGACAAAATTCAAGGAAACGGACCAGTTGGAGCTATCATGGATAACAGAGGAAACGTGGAAAACCAGTCTACAGAACAGTCCTTTTCAGGGCTATTTACTTAATGATAATTATTGTTAATATTAATGTTAGTGTTAATGTTGCCTTGGTGTTAATGTTAATGTTGACGTTGTTTTTGTGCTATTAATGGCATGTTGCTACTAATACTAATAATGTTAATATTGATGTTATTACTAATCTTAATGATAATGATGCTAATGTTACAGTTACTACTAATATTAATGATAATGATGTTAATGTTCATATTTGTATTACTAATAATGTAATGATATTAATGTAAATGTTGCTGCTATTAATAATAATACTAATTGTTAACTGTTGTTAATTGTTGTGTTGTACTGTCTTGTATTGTTACTATTTCCTACCCTTTGTAATTCTTGAGAAAAGGAAAAGGCTAGTGAAACAGTGGGGACACAGGCTCTTTTCTGTATAGAAATCGCCTGGATTGGTGTACACACATGTATACAGCCTGGTATACCTCTGTGCCTACGCATAAGTATACAATTAGGTATACCTCTTTGCATAATCCAGTCAGTCTCTTTGGGAAGCTGGTGTAGACCCAATTCTCTCCTCTATTTCTAAATACTATGTCCTTGTCCATGTTATATGTTCTTTCAACAAATACAGAATTCTCACACTCGATTGGTATCAGAGAATTCTATTTGGCTGACCAAACAAGCAGCAGAGAGTGTGAACAGACCAACCTTTTTTAGGCGTCAATTTAGTAAACTGAGGCTTCCCATAAATTGCTTATATAGTCTTCAATTTAGTAAACTGAAGAGAGTGTGAACAGACCAACCTTTTTTAGGCGTCAATTTAGTAAACTGAGGCTTCCCAAAATTGCTTTTTTAGGCCTCAATTTAGTAAACTGAGGCTTCCTTGAAAATACTTAATTAATTGTTTTAATAATTTGAGCAAAGAATAAAAAAAAAATTTAAAAAAAAGACGCCATTGTCGTTGGCGTTCACACTCTCTGCTGCTATGCGCTAACAATTTTTTTACTAATTAAATATTTGATCAAGTCCGACACGATATCTTGCCCGAGGGTCTGATAAATTTATCGTTACAAATCCGTGTGGGATTGTCTGAGCGCGGCTAAAGAAATTTCTAAATTGATTATGATCCATATCACCACCGCACCAAGTTTGCCAAATATTTCTAAGAGTATGAGTATCAACTCCGTTAAATACACACAGCATATTGCAGTTATCTCTGATCACTTTTGGTATTTGAGTGTAACGTTGAGTGATATATATCACGTCGGTGTTTTTATGTCTGCCTCGGGAAAATATTCTAGCAGGATTTTTTTTGATTATCTAACATGATATCATCATATACGACTAAATTGTTAATACTTCCGTCGAAGGAGTCAATGCTAGGTGCTTCCTCGACATCGGTTATAAACTCAATGATATCATCGCCGTTAATTTCTCGCGCGGCTTTGTTAAAATCCTTTAGCACTTCATAACATCGCTGATCATCTACACTCGGAGCAATCATATACAACTTATCCCACGCCATCCATCTCGTTATCAAATTAAGTAGCAATTGTGTTTTACCACTTCCAGATGGTCCGATGATAATCGCGCGAATAGAATTTGGTAACATTGCATGGTGTCTAATAGGTTCCCGTCGTCTCGTAGCTGAATAATCAATTACATTCATGCCGTTATATATAAATTATGGATCTATATTGTGTGAAATGTAGGACGCGTACTGGCACAAATGACTTGACGACGATTACAACTAAAAATAACAGATCAGCGCTTTCTGGTAAATGCGTACAATGTAGTACAAAGAAATTTAGATTTACTTCCACGAAACCTTTAAAAAAAAACGAGGAGGTGATATTGCAGCCAAGTTAACAAAACTCCCAGGAACACCGTGGGCAAAGTATCCAGGAGAAAAGCACCTTCCAGGATATAGCTACTGTGGACCGGGAACACGATTAGATATCAGACTTGATGATCAAAATCAGCCCCGACCCGGCGAGTATCCAATAAACGCTATTGATAAGGCGTGTCATGCTCATGATGTTGCTTATAAAAGCAGCAATCTTCAACACAGACATCTTGCGGATGTGAAATTAATTCATGCGTTAAATGCTATTCCTGATAAATCCTTCAAAGAAAAATTGGCTTCGTGGTTGGTAAAATCTGCTATGAAGGGTAAATTGATGTTAGGTGCTGGTAATTAAAAATATGGAATCTATTTATTATTCTCCGAGAGGATACTGGAGAGGTTACGCAGCAATAAGTAAACTCGCTAGCGCTGCAGCGGTGAAAAAAACTACAGCGGCAAACTGGTTATCCAAACAAGCAATATGGCAAATTTATCTACCACCGCCTAAACAAATTAACTACTCGCATTTTGATGTTACAACACCTAATGAAGTTCATCAAGCTGATATACTATTTCTGCCGCATGACAACGGTTACAAATACGCGTGAACGTTAGTTGATGTTGCGAGTCGATACAAACAAGCAGAACCGCTAAGGACAAAATCATCTACTGAAGTAGCTTCTGCATTTGAAAAAATTTATCAACGAGGTCCTCTGCGCTGGCCAAATCTGTTACAAGTTGATCCTGGCAAGGAATTTCAAGGCGCTGTTTTAACAACGATGAAACATCATAATGTCTCCATCAGACGAGGACACACTGCGTTACATCGCGATCAGGCAATTGTTGAACGGTTTAATCGGACACTTGCTGAGCGGTTATTTGGATATCAATACGCGAAAGAATTAATCCAGGATAAACGATCCCGTGAATGGGTCAAGAGATTACCAGGTGTAGTTACCGCAATCAATAATGAGATTACTAGAACAATCAACATGAAACCTGTCCACGCTATTAAAAAGAAGTATATACCCGTACAACCACAAAAAGATTTCAACGAACCAATTCTTGGTAGTAATGTCATTCTAAGGTACTTATACGAACCAGGAGAGCTTGATGGTGGTAAAAAAAGAGCTACCGATCCTATTTGGAGCGTCACTACGCATAAGATATCCGGTATAACACGATCAACGGGTAGACCAGCAATCTATAGACTGGATTCAACTGCTCCTCAGCGGGGTTTTACTCGACAACAGTTACAAGTGATTCCTGAGGATACTCAATTGCCACCGCGTGGTCTTAATTAGCACCTAAGGTGCTGGCACCTCTGCGTCTATTGCACTCAAGACAAGTCAGCATAACGTTATCGTTGGTATGACCTACACTGCTATTCTTTCTGTCTATGGTGAATTGGCGAGGATCTTTATCCGAATACTGCCAACGCATTATACAATTACAACTCGCGCAGTGATTATTCTGTTGTTGCTTTAGCGTAATTATTAATTCAGCATCAATGTCAAATTCTCGTTTATTTTTTTATCCTGTTGTTTATAACCAGAGAGTTTTTTTCTGATTATATCACCAGTGATATCATCGGCGCTGATAATATCGTCACCAATGATTTCATCATCGAAAACAATTCTTCGAAGTTGGTTTATTCGCCGTACTCTGGATACTGCGAGATAAACTAAATTTGACCACTCAATGCGATTATCTACTATCCAAACAATTGTGTCTGTGATAGTTAATCCCTGTGAAGAGTGTATTGTTGCTGCGTAACCTAACGTCCATGGGGATTTATCAGCACGCAATGCATCTTCGACGACGCTGATATCAACCAGCACAATATCATTTAATACTAAATTCTGCTTTTGTTGTTGTCCAGGAATGTCAACGTCGATATTCTGCTTTCGTGTATTCGAAGGTCTATAACACAACGGTACTGGAAGTGTTGCAAATTTACACTTATGCAATTCAAATAATTTCATCTGAAGCGCGTCTCTGACTATTTTTCTACTCGCGATTATTAAATCATTTGGTCTCCATATTTCCCAAAAATCATTCATGGGAGTTTCTGAAATTATTTCACGCGCTATTTCACATTGGATTTTATCCGGTTGTAATCTAATTAGCGCTTTGAATTCTCGTAATTGTTCATCAAGTGATCTATGGTCGGTATTAATCTCTTCATAATAATCTACAAAGCCCTTTAGCCATTCATGTGGAGATCCACCAACAAATGGCTGTGGTTGGCCGTGATCCCCGCACATGACGACTTTTGTATTTTTCAATAACAACCATTCAAGAAATATCTGTAATACTGTCAACGATACCGTGCATATTTCATCCCAGATTATGATTTCAGGAATGAATTTATCGCCCATTCGATCAGGAGTCCATGTATCGCCTTTCCATCGAAAGAAGCTGTGATAAGTACAGGCTTTTACTCCCCGCGCTATCATCTCTCTGGCGAGTCTGTGAGTTGGTGTTAACACAATCATGTTTGACCGACGAAATAATTCAATTGCACGAGTTGTCTTTCCTGACCCACCACAACCGTTTAAATAAACTGTCTTGTATCTACATACGGGATCAGATACGGGTGGTGCATTAGAAAATTCTGATTGAATCTCTGAGAGATTATGGTTGCTTTTCAAGTATTTATCGTCGATGGCAACGTCTGCGGATTCACAATGCTCATGTAGTTTTTCCTTTTTAAATCGCCAACCCACCCACGCTTCCTCGGGATCTGTGAATACCGCTACAGCTGATCTGTATTTGTTGTGGATATACATCGAATCAGTAGCTACTCTAACCGCGGTATCTGGAAATCTATTTATCATCGAAAATAGATTAATAATAGAATAACCGAGCATAGAACTTCTCAAATGTGTGTACTGACAACTATATCCATCACAATAGGTAACAACCGTACCTAATTTCTCACCATTGGATAGAAAAGCATCCCTACGGGATATAAGTTTTTCCTGTTTCGTTAAATCCGCTACAATAAAATCGTATTCAGCGACGTCTATGATCAACCTCGAAGAGTATTTTGCATTGTCAAATCTTCCACTTTGAGTGAATTTACCAATTATTTTTCGTCCGAAATCTTTGGCTTCTTTGTTTTTAATTTCAAATAACTGCCTAGATAGTTTCATGATTTCTTCCTCGCTGAAATTAGGAAACTGTTTTCGTATTTCATCAATTATACGATCTAGATCAGGTTTTGGTAACCAAACATCCTTCTGCGCGTGATAGCATATAATCGCTTCACTGACAATTAACGATATTAGCATACCACAATCGATCATATATCTCAATAGCACTATTGGCATCCAGTGTTTTTCAGACATATGTCTACCAAGTCAAATATAACTACACGGATGTAACCCTGCAGCGAGTTCAAATGATATCACACGAGCGAACCCGGTTAAATCAAAATCAGGCAAACGACCATTAATCGCAACACGAGTCATTTCATGTGTGGGATGTCCAAATCGTTTAAAATAGTTACTACATTCTCCATACCCGAGAAAACTTCCAGGATAACACGCGGATATATCAATTGAAATCATACCATCACGTGAGTATTTCGTATTCCACAATCCTCCATGACCCAATTCGACGCAACTCAATTTGACATCCTCGAGAAAATCACTTCGTGTTGGACGCCATGAGTTCTTTTTTCTTGCGAAGTGAGCTACCACTGATGGAATTGTAAAACTATCCGTGAGTAGTTTTTCATGGAAACTCTCCGGTGAAAATTCATTAGCGATTTTTCTCATTCTGTTATCTAATTCTTCAACGCGATATAATTCTCCATTTGGTCTTACAAACTGATCAAATCCTATTTCAGAATCTTCAGCGCTGCGAAGTAACCACACTGACACAGGATCATCCTTACACAACGTAACAATAGCATCAAATAATTTCTCTTCATAGAACACATCCTTGTAAAACTCCCGGGGGATATATCTCACGATTCGTTCTCGTGGAAATACATTTACCGCAGGTGTCCACGCGTGTTTGTTATGATCAATAATTTCAATTGGAGCTCCTCGCGATTGATATTTCGGTTCATATAATACTTCTCCGGTTATCGTTGCTACCGATATTGGAAATTTTAATAATGCTTCTAATTTGGTTATATCGGAAATCTTTGCCCCGCGCTGTTTCACTGTCAGTTCCCATTCGGTTATTTTTTTTCGTCGTTGTTCAGTTAGTTTATTCCCCCGGGATGCATTTGTGAAGTGTTCCATTACCCGTGTTGCTATACAATTCGGTGTTGAATCACCTTGTGATTTCGACGATGAAAACATAGGTTCTAGTTTTTCAATACTTGGCTTATTTAGCTGATATATTCCGTAAACAACTGCTGTTACAGGGTAAGATCTCTCGTAGTTTGGTTTGTCAATTCCAGTTAGAATTCCTGGTTTGGAATCTCTACTCACAATAACAAATTTTTTATCCTTGAGGATTGGATCAAATTTATCTCTGATAACCCATTCACCTTCGTCTTCGATAATGAATTTTATTCTAAAAATATACCTCCTACCGCCAAGGTGTGAAATTATCTTAGCTGCTCTTGTATCGTTCATGGTAGCATCGATGTTTGGTACATTGACATCTTCATCAATAATTCGAAATGTCGACCACGTATGAGATGCTCCATCGCGCTTAAATTCATTAAAACAATCGCTGATTTTACTCAGCAGGGTTTTGTCATCTATTAGACTTTTAGGTATATCAGAGATTCTATCGAGATTAAATCTAGCATTTTTCCAAGGCGTAATTTTCGATAATCTCTTGAACTCCTTCATATTATAATTAAAACAAGTATTTAAATAGAATGTATTTTATATAATGAATCATTGCAAATGGCTTATGATTGGATCAAAGACTCCGTGTAACAAATCATGCTGAAATGAATTCTGTGGGTATCATATGCAAAGTGTGAGAAACGGTTCAAAAGGCCCTCTTGCTTGCCTGTATTGTGGGGTAGGTGTAAGAGGCAAGTCGCAGTTATGCGTTAATTGCGGGGGTAAGCGTTATAGAGAGTTGAAGCGTTATTATGACAAGCGAAGAATCAAAAATCCTGACTCTGTCAATGACAACGTCAACGGCAAAATCATAAAAACTGCTCAGGACTACATAGGCAGATTTGCCAATGTTATAATTCAGCCAATTAACGAATTAGACAAATAGAAGTATATTGTATACAAATGAACCAAGAATTTCAAAGACATCCTGTTATTGAAAATTACGAAGCTTCTCGTGATGGTGTTGTCAGACATTGTAAACATAAGAAATCTGTTGGGGGTGATAATGGTATGGGGTATTTGATATTTAGAACTGGAGGGAAAATGCTTCTCAATCATCGTTTCATCTATGAAGTATTTAATGGATTGATCAAGGATGGTTTTGTTATTGATCACATAAATAGCATTAAGACTGATAATTCTTTATCGAATCTACAAGCTATTACACAACGTGAAAACACAAAACGAGGAGGAACTGGAAAATACTCGAAAAATGCTAGACCCGTAAGATCGTTTAATACTGAAAATAACACGGAGATAGTTTTTCAATCTTTGTATTCAGCTGGTAAGTATTTCGATATTTATCCGTATTCTATTCAATGCGTTGCAGAGAATAAAACCAAGACCGCCTTTTCAAAACGCTTCAATAATAGTATTCAGTTTATTTATGTATAATACGTAAACTTGCATTTGTTCAAGGGGAATAACTCCGTTAGGTAACGCGCATGCGACAAATCACCAATGACAGAGTTACGGATCTTAAACACAGTCATTGATTTTGATTGGTTAGTTTCGCTATTATGAATCTGAACAGAATATAATCAATTTCGTCTTTTTTCAAGTATTAACAGAACTGTTTTATAGACACGTCGTATTTAAACATTTTTTTTAGTGTCTGTTTCAAGTATTATGCGTGTTTTCAACGTTGTCAGTGATCGCTAATAACACAATAAACAATTACAAGCACTACACCTCTTTATGTCACTTCGTTGTAATGAGTGGTTATATACAAATCCGTCTTTGTTATAATTGGGCTTAGCCGAAATTCAAGTACAAACCAAACCACACCGTCACACGTGGTATGAACGTTATTATTGACATTCAAAACCAAGTTTCGATTTTATGGTTTTGTTTGTACTTGAATGTAGAATAGCCCGCGTCATCCATTGTCATTGAAATCAATTCATTCACCTATAATCTATTGTTGTACCGTCGTCATTGTCATTGAAATCAATTCATTGTATATACCATTGTCATTGAAATCAATTCATTCATTGTGTCACCTATAATCTATTGTTATGTGTTTGTCGGTTGTAACCGTTGAGCGCGCTGCTTGATGTAAAACACTAAGGGGGTTCAAAACGGTGATGTGTAATTGTACCGTCGTCATCTATAATCATAATCACCTATAATCGCACTAAGCTTCTGGGCTGCTAAGATGATCAACACCTTAGCGTGTCCAGAATTCATTTTGTGAAATATTTCAAGCAATTCAACAAATATATTTTTATATAATATGAATCTTGAAAATCTCAAATTGATTATTATTGAAATCAACAAGCTTAAAGATCAAAATGTAAAATTATGTTCAGGGTTAGATTGTGATCAAATTATGACCGATTTCGAGGACATATTATTTTCAGAACAAAATGGAAAATACGTCCTCGCTAAGAAATATTTTTTAACTAAGCGGATACAAAAACTTATACGTGAAAGTTTAGTCAATACTGAAGACGTTAATGTTTTTGTACCATTATGTAGCATCGTTGAACGTGTACGTAAGCAATTAGGCTTAGATTATGAACAAAGGAGGCTTATTAATTGTAAGGTGAGACAATTAAAAACGTTAATGGAGCAAGATGAGCCCCACGCGTAGAGAGCCTCCTTTGTTTAATCACTACTTGGGCAAACGAGGAAGTAAAATTATGTGTGTGACCCAGTACAACTACAGGGAAGTATAACAGGTTGGTGTATTCTTTTTTTTTACTCAACGAGTTTCACAAATGCAAAGCATTTCCACTCAACGAGTTTCACAATTGCTTGCAATTTAACAATACTGATACTCTTTCAATAATGGTAGGACAATCATTGACCACACGGAACACAAAAGAACGACTTAGCGCTCTTAATAAAATATTACCACTTCGTGATCGTATACGTGAAAAACTTCAACAACGGCAATTATTTCAGACTTATTTCACAGAGGATACACAACAACTCTTTAAGCCGATTGTTACTGCAACTACAGATGTGAAAACAGCTACTGAACGAGCTTTTTACGGAGATATCCCCGAGGAAGGAAAACGAGTAGAGAGGCCTCTTCTTGGTGAACTTGAAAAAATAGCAAAAAGATCTAAACAAACAAAAAAATATTTAAAAACACTTCCTGGTGATATAATAACAACTGCAAGACGACAAGAAGAACAACAACGAGAACTTCAGGAAGAAATTGAACGATTAGGTGATGTTGATATTTCCTCACCACCGCCTGAACCACTTGAAGAATTTCAAGAAGAATTTCAAGAACAACAACAAGAAGAAACGGGAGCTGTTTCAAAAGGGGACTATACTCCTGAAAATATATTTACAGTTGATGCGTTAAATACAATCAGAAGTATCCAAACAGACTCTGAATTATTTAAATTTACCAACGACAACGTTAAAAAAAAGAAAAGGGATAAGTATTTAATAGACGAAACGGCTAAAGATTTTATAAAAGGTTCAGGCGTTTGGGAAAATAAGGTGTTTTTAGCAAACCGCGGGGAAAATAAAATCACCCAAAAAATAAAATCTGATTATGACAAATTTCTAGCTATGGTAAGGGGAGTCACATCAGCACCACCAGTATACACAGCAGACCCAATCCCTGATGAAATACAAATAATGGCAGAGGCTGATTCTGAGAAGGGTGCAACTGGTACAACTAAAAAAAAGGGTAGTGGCTTAGTTGGAAACTCTAGCGTAACATGTCCTGGTAATATTCTCGGTGATATAGCACGATTAGAAGTACTCGTAGGAGGAAAACGAGCCGGGAATAACTCACTGGAAATAATCAATGAAGCAGCTGATATCTGTAGGAGGTTATTTCAAGGTGGTATCATGGATATTGCAACATATCGAGATTTCATTGAAGAGTTAGTGGAGGAAAATCAAGGATTTTCACCTTTGGATTTTCACGGTTATCATAGCGATTAGATAAATATCAATTGAATAGAGAATGATCATACACTACAACCATGATAAACCAACTAACGTCTACGTGGTAAACTCACGATTGCCAAAATACCGAGCATACTATGGAGATGGTCTCGGTAATACTATAATGGGATTATTTTCAAGAATGGCTCCAAAAGTGGCTCCGCTAGTAAAACAATTATCGATGAAAGCAATTGATGTTATCAGGGATAAGGGTATTAGCGCTGTTGGTGATCTTGCCGGGAAGGCGTTTTCAGCCGCGAAGGATAAACTAACAGCGCTAGTTCGACGGGGAAAATCTAGATTTTCAAAGAAACCAGGAATGACTTCACTGCCATCTACTGAGGTTATGCCTGCGCGAGTTAGTAAAATAATAAATAACGCAGTAGATGAAAAACTACAGTCAATGATGTCATCGTTGACTAACGCCCAGGATAATATAACAGCAAATATGATAGCGGGAAGCGGCTTAAACAAACGTCGAAGACGTCAGTGAAATTGCTTTGCAAATTATTATAAAAAAATAATTATTATAATAATGAAAAATCTTTGATTTTCAATTCTGTATTTTTCACTGGGTTTCACTGAATTTTGGGTGCTTTTTGATGATTTTTTACTGTGAAATCACATTTTTGTGATTTTATGGGTGATTTTTCATCGATTTTTGATGATTTCCGTGAGAATGATGAAGAAATTCGTAGGGTAAAATGGTCGATTTTGCATGGGATTTCCCATAGGGAAAAGTTCTTTCAGAACTTTTTAAAGCTGTTAGGAATATTTTTTTATTGTTTTCCAAGCAAAATGATCAAAAAATCAGCAATAAAATCACAAAAAATGGGATTTCACGATGAAAAATTTAGAAAAGACCGGAATAATTCCGTGAAAATCTCTTTGAGATTTTTCGGGTAAAGTGGTCGATTTTGCATGGGATTTCCCATAGGGAAAAGTTCTTTCAGAACTTTTTAAGCTGTTAGGAATTATTTTAAAATAATTTCCGCCTCCAATTTAGACCAACGGGTATATAATAAAAAATGTTCAAACAGAACCCTGATAGTGCATTTGACATGGACGCCCCAGTACTTAAAGATGATTCTGTACGTGATTATCAATTTTTTGCCTATCACGCAGTACAACCTGATCTTCGCGGGAGAATTGAACTTCAAGTTCATGATACCAGTAAATACTTTTTACCCGCTGAAGCCTTTATTGAAGTCGAAGGTGAACTCGTAACAGATGATGCTGCTCATAATGATCCACCATATGCAAATGACCCAACTATCCGAGTTGGTTTTGTTAACAATGGCATCATGGCGTTATTTGAAAGTGCTAGATATCTCATTGATGGAAGAGAAATCGAATCTATTGAACGCGAGGTTGATATTGCTACCGGAATAATCGGGTTAGCGAGATACTCTGATGACTATACTAGATCGGCTGGTCCGTCTATGATGTTCGCGAAGGATATTACTGATAACGCCGAACACATCCAGTATTCTAGAGTAAAAGCAACACGAGCTACTGCAGTTGATCCAGCACCAGCCGGATATGTAAGACCAGCTGCTGAATTTGATGTCATAAATAATATTACCAGTTACAACCTAGGATTTGCAACACGAGTAGCAACGTTGCAGGGACAGCATCGACGGTTTTCATGCGCGATTCCGCTCCATCACATATTTGGATTTTGTAGAAACGTCAGAAAAGTTATCTATGGAGTAAAGCATACTATAGCGCTAGTGAGAAGGGGTACTGATAATTATGCAATCTGGCGCACTGGCGCCGCTGCGGGTAAAGTCGTTTTATCAAAACTAACACTGTGGATGCCAGTGTTGACTCCGTCGTTGTCAACAGAACCGCGGTTACTATCATTTATGGATCAAGGGGGGAAGAGATTATTAAGTTGGTTGTCAACGTCCACAGATACCATGGATTCTAATATTGATGGTACACTTACGTGGCATCTAGCATCAAAACAGGGTATTTCAGCTCCACGTCACATATTTGTTGCGCTACAGAATACTACGCGATTAGATAATCAAGAACGTTCCCACATGATATTTGATCAAATTGGGTATAGTGAAGTCTCGCTGAGAATAAACGGACAGCAAGAACCATCAGAGGATATACAACTTGATTATGGAAACAACCACGTTGCACGAGTTTATCATCGGTTGCTGTCGTATATGGGACGCGATCAAAATGTCGATACTGGTCTACAAATATCACAGTTGGATTTTAAAAATCTATATCCGATTTATTACTTTTCGTTGGAACATCTCGACCTGATGAGACAGTCCGTCGTTGATATACACTTCCGAGCTCGTGTAACCCGTCCTGGTGGTATTGTTAATTATAGAGCGGTTGCTGTCATTCTCAGTGATAAATCAATGATACTCGAGGGTGTTGGTGGACGAATGAGACTGGTAGATGCACCAGTGGAAAATATTTGATTGAAAATTGCTGTGCAATTTCACCTACGAATTTTCATTGAATCGCTTGCGATTTAGAATCAATCTGTTTTGTATAATGTCGTATAGTAATATCAATGTTACGTTGACACCTGGTCAGTTAAAAAAATTACAATCCAAATCAGCTAAGCAATGCGGAACCACAATAACGCTGAAACCTAATCAAATGAATGGCGGGGGAATAAACTATCGCTGACGAAGACTCAGATTAATCATTTTAATAAAGCGTTTAAGGAAAAAAAGGGAGTTCAGGTTACTCTTTCTGCGAGCGCGATTAAAAACATGGAAAAGACTGGTGGTATAATCCCGCTGTTAGGGTTGATTCCAGGGTTGATTGCCGCAGCGGCCCCAGCGGTGGCTAAAGCGGCAGCGTTAGGAGCCGTTGGTACCGCGGCAGGAATGGCACTAAAGAAAGCAACAGGTGGATCCGTCCGCGCTGGTAAAAAAAAGGAAAGGGTCTAAGACTACCAGGAACACCGTATTCATGGTACAGCGGAAGCGGCCTGAGACTAGGACCGGTTTACTAGTTCGGGAATCAACGATTGAGGAACCTATGGTTCCCATGTCCAATTTTGATTTAATTGATGCCGCTAAAAAACTCGCGATTAAAAACTTCAGAGGTGTTTTTATGAAAGATCAGTTACCGGCACAACCAAATCACGTTGAAACCGGTATTATTAATCTAGATAACAGCGATGGACCTGGAACTCACTGGGTTGCATACGCGATTGATCCACGCGGGATTATTTATTTTGACTCATATGGATTAGCGCCGCCAAAAGAATTTAACCGCTATGTAAGTAAACTAAAAATACCCCGTTGGTATTCCACGTTACCAACACAAACATTGCTTGACCCACCCATATGTGGCAATGAAGTATTAAACGTACTTGATGCTATTTCAAAGGAATCAAGAAAACCACCCCATGTAGTAGTAAATGAGTATACTAGCGGTCGTTGGATTGAAAATCTTTGATTGGAAATCTTTTAGATTGAAAATCCGCTGGATTGAAAATCTTTTAGATTTTAAACAGAGAAAAGATTTTTATGATAACAATGATTGATATTTGGGGACGACCTTTATCAACGCTGAAGAAACCGGATACTGGTGGAGTTGAAACCCTTGATAAAATCAAGGATGTTAAAAAACTAATCGAAGATGAAATAGCCGAAACGTTAAACCTAGCAAGTGTTGATCCTGGTGAAATAGTTGTATTTGGCGATCGTCAGGGTAAATTGAAAACTAGTAATGTCTCTCTCGATGATATTTTGGTTAAACGACGAGATGCAGCAGAGGATGCTATCGCGTTATTTTCCGATCAGGGTAAACTCAAACCAGGTGTACTTGTTTCAACAATTACGGATAAATTAGCAACATTCGATAACACGGCGAATTCATTGAAATCGCTCAATGATAAGTATGACGATCATATAGTTGTATTTGATCAGTTTAGTGAAACACAAAGAAATACAATTGACCAAATAGACAAACCCCTGCTAGAATTTTTTGGAAATCCACCAGTGACCACACCAAAACTCACCTCGATAAAAGATTCTATGTTGGAACTAGCAGCTCTTCAATCCGAATATGAAAAACATGTGAAACAGTTTTCAATGTTTCGTAAAAACATCATTGACAAGTTTATTGGAACCCCATTTGATAAAATTGAAATAACCCTTCCTGATATTAAAAAAAACATCGATGAGCTTAAAACGACCACTAATAACATCGTAACGGATGCAACGAGGATGATAAGCGTCATTGAAAAAATAAAAATTCCTCATAAGAGCACCAACAATATCGTATACACGATTCAACACGGTTCATTTGCGTGGACTCCCACAATCAACATTTTAAACGTAACCGCAGCCGTCAAGGGTATTTATCGATTAACAATAGTATCACCGACTCATTTCAATATATCATCAAGTAGTTCATCTGGAGTCAATAATACGGTATCAACGATCATCGACAAGGATGTATCTGAACAATTCACGATAACGACCACAGATAGAAATCTAGCCAGGGTTTCAGTAACGTGGTACGTAGAATTCGTAGTGGATTTAAGTAAACAATTAAACTGAAAACGCTAGAGTTTTTAAGGGAAATCATAATTGAAAACGCTAGTGTTTTTAAAATAAAATGACAATCCCTTCAGTGTATCAGTATCGCTATGATCAGGTCAGAGAATTTCAAACTAAACTCAGCTCGTGCTGTGAGGAGTATCAAAAAAAAATAAAAAAATACCAACGAAGAATAACCGCGGTTGATATCACCGTGTACTCGGTGTCGGGTGTAATCACTGCTGCTAGAATAATACTGTCTTCGGTTACAATGATTGCTCCCGTCGTAGTTCCAATCGCTATTTCTGCGGTGGCTACAATTGCGGGTATATTAACCGGGATCACAAAAAAACTATCATCATGTAGCCAGAGTAAACTACACGATTATGTAATTAAATTTCACATTGCATCTGCCGGTTACTCGCAATTGTCCTCGTTGATATCATCGTCACTCGACGACACAACAATATCAGATAGCGAATTCTCAGCGATGGCTCAATTGTATAAAACGACAATGCTGAAATTAGAGCGGGATAATAATAATAACAATGTCGTCGCAAGAACTACTTCAACAAATAGTAACAAATACAACACCGGTGAAAACAAGCATGATATCAGTAACCTCAACGCGTCCTGAATTCAGTGTGAATTTTCCGATTCCCGTTCCAGTGAGCGAGATCGCGTTAGCAAAACTACGAGTGTATCATAGCTGGCCTAATATCAGATCGGTAGCATTTGGTGGTCAACAACCAAATAATTCCTTGGTTTTCGCGTGGAAAAATCGTGAAGACGGAACTCCAGACTGGAACGTTGTCTCGTTACCAACAGGGTCATATCAAATCGAACAAATCAATAACGAATTACAACGAAGAATTAAATCTATCACTGGAAAAGAATCAAAAATCGCTATAACGGTTCATGAGCCGACGTTATCATCTGCGATCGAGATTAATTCCCCTGGGTATGTTGTAGATATTTATCAGAGTTCTATTAGAACCATACTAGGATGGCCTGAACTACCACCTCGACAGAAAGAAAAAACCGTTGATATACCAGAACCAAAAAAATCTGATTATGTATCCGACAGGATAAAACCTGATAGTGTAATAAAAACAAATTCATGAATAATCGCCCAGATTTGTCACCAACTATACACTTTGGGTCTATCGAAAAAAATTTAACAGCGTTTAATAACGATCTATCACTGCTATTAATATCTCTCAAATCTGGATCTCTCACCAGAGATGAATTTATCAGCGTCGTAGAAACATGTAACAAAATCATCAACGATATGGAAATATTTCATGCGAAAATTCTTCAAGAGGTGTTATCAGATGAAGAATTTATGGGAGTGTTTAGAAATATATATAATATCCGTGAGGATATTTCCACGTTTAAGCTTCCAGGATATAACCCCGACGAATTAAAAAAATATCTGTTATGCCATCGATATCGGGTTTAAGAAAATTCACGATGAATGGAAAAAAACAACATCACCGGAAATAAAAACCCTTAAACACAATAATGATCCAGAAGGCGGTGGAAGACATATCGCTCCGAGCAACGTAAATATATCCTCGGTGATATCATTAAATTTAGTATGTGACGTTATCGAAGGAAGCTATCAAATAAATCTTGAGCAATCAAATCAAGCTCAGCAAGGATATATTCTATATTCATTTGCACCAACGGCTCCTCCAGGATTTCTAATTATTGAAGACCCAACTAATCCAGTCTATATGCGATGTCATAATAATTCTTTAACGAGAATTAATTTCAAACTCACTGACCAATCTAATAATTTAATTGATTTACGTGGTGAGGTTTTGCAAATTAGTCAGTTTGTGAAATCCTAAAAGGATTTTCGTCCTAGGACTTTCATCGTAAAAAAATTGTTAGCGCATAGCAGCAGAGAGTGTGAACGCCAACGACAATGGCGTCTTTTTTTTTAAATTTTTTTTTTATTCTTTGCTCAAATTATTAAAACAATTAATTAAGTATTTTCAAGGAAGCCTCAGTTTACTAAATTGAGGCCTAAAAAAGCAATTTTGGGAAGCCTCAGTTTACTAAATTGACGCCTAAAAAAGGTTGGTCTGTTCACACTCTCTTCAGTTTACTAAATTGAAGACTATATAAGCAATTTATGGGAAGCCTCAGTTTACTAAATTGACGCCTAAAAAAGGTTGGTCTGTTCACACTCTCTGCTGCTAAACATCAATCTCAAATATGGCACTTTTGGATCACACCCAACAAAATTTACAACTTAAACAATATACCGAGAACAAACTTATATAGTCACTCTGACTCAATAGGGTAGGTTTTTTCTTTTTTCTTAGGGTGAATTTCCCTATTAGAAGGGTTTTTTGCCGTTAGGATGGTGGAGATTATATAGTACACAATGTACTTACTTAGGGACATAGCAATAAGCGATAGGAAATTCGTAACTCAACTAGCTTGACTCAATTACACAGGTGGCTTACACATAATTGGTATAGGGCATCCATTAGAAAAACTGGACTAAATTGAAATTAATCAAAAGGGGACTGCAACTTCATAGACAAATATGCATACATTACACACACTCAGTATAACCCTATTAGATTATATAAGGTAGTCTTAATCCAGGACTATCAGACTCCCGCAACACAATGTTGCAATAGTAATGAAACACAATAAATAACATCAATACTAAACACAGCACAACATATTATAGCACATACATCTCTGAAACATGTCTTATGGGGTTGCAGGTGTAATTAAGGGTGTGGTACCTTCGGGCTCCTTGGGTTTCTTTGTTTGTGGGTCCGGTTGTGCGTTTGGCTGCCTCTGCGTGCAAGACGATGATACTTAAAGTTTTCGGCCTTTCCTGGACCTCCTCCTTTGCCTCTTCCTGCCTGACTGCTGATGAAGTTGATAAGGGTAGATGTGGATGGGACTTACCTATCTGCCCCATAGGGCTTTCATTTATACCGATAGTTACTTTTTAGTAATTCGGTATAACGCCCAAATTAATAAATGTACTAATGTACATGGGTTAAGGTAAATAAATGTCCAGTGATATGCTGGATATAAAAGTTGCCCATATGCCCCTAGTGGGCGGAGGCAACTATAAAACACCAACTTGATTGATTCTGGCTTGCTCATCATTCATTCAGGCAAAGGCAGCGGACTGAGTAGGACGGCTTATCTGGAGCAGGCGACCTGGTGATGTCAAAGTTGGATTGCGAGAGTCCCGGGCTTTCACAGTTAAGGATGTTACTGTGATATCATCCCGTCACTGTTTACGGATAGAAACATCGAATTGTACAGCGGTGGACTATGCAGAAACTCGAAATTGATATTTCGTAACTCCCGACCTGGCCTCGTGGCAGAAATAGAAATGGAGGGAAGTATGTATAGCGGCAGCGACCTTGACTTTCTGAAGTGGAGACCACGTAACTCCCGAACTTGATTTGTGGCAGGGGTTGAAACAGAAGGAAGACAAAGGCCTCTACTTCTACTTAAATACGAAACGAAGAAAAATGGCTGCTATAGATGTTATATACTGATCTTAAGGCTGTATATACGGATATTGTCGTCTCCATCGGACTACGAAGAACGCTATAATGAAAAGATTTTCATTGCCATTACCTTTGCCTGAATAATAGGGGACTCATTTGGTTACGAGTACCCCTCTTTGAACAACTTTCCGTGGCCCTAAAAAGCTAATTAGACCTTATTGGTGCCGCCTCCATCAAATTTAAGACCAAAAATTACCTACCATTGACTACACTATTATATGTCACTTGACATTTTAATTTCAAAATTTGTTAGGGACTTATTATATGTACGCTTATGTACTAGTTTTATTTTTGAATGATAGGAAATTAAATAACAATTCTTCAACTCAAATATTTGAGTAATTGCACAGGTGGCTAACACATTATTGGATGTTAAGCTGTCCATTAGTACAACTGGACTGAATTTGACCTTTAGTATGACCTTGTTGTTTCAGGTGTGGACTGCGTCCGTTGCTGTGCTGTTTTGCTGTTTGCGTGCTCTGGTGTGTGCTGCTGTGTCGACGCCCTCCTGGACCTGGACCTTTTCCGCCTTTGCCTTGTCCGACTCGCCAAATTACTATCGAAATGAGAAAGCATTTTCCCTCGCTACCACTGACTGCTATCGATTGGTTGTTAGGGGTGGGTGTGTGTAGGTACTATTCCTACCCACCCCATGGGCTTTCATTTCTCCCGATAGTTACTTTTTAGTAATTCGGGAGAACGCCCTATTTAAAATATAGTGCATTTAAGCACTGTAAATCCTGAGGGGGGGGGGGAGTAGCGACCCCCCCAAGGGACCTTAAATGGCCACCGATATGGTGGCTATAAAAGTTGTCCATATGCCCCTAGTGGGCGGTGATAACTTAAAAACACCCAATGATGATGATGATTCTGGCTTGCTTGTTCAGGTCTTCAGCTGCTGTCTTGCTAGATTCGCACATCGAAGATCCTTTGTTGCACAGAGGAATGACAAGTGACTCAGTCGCTTGCTATCACCTCCGATGAATCAGGGTTTATGTTGAATGCTTTCAATGCAGCTTTCAGATTGTCTCGGGGGTGGGGTGGGGTGTTGAACCTCGTTACTCTCCGCAGCACAAGCTGGTTCAAGTTGATTGAGGTACACCGTCTGTCTGTTAGCCAATAGTGTCTAAGATGTTGTATTGTTATCCTTGTCCACCCATGAGTGTATTAAGTGGTGTATATATTGTTGTATATTTTTTATTTGTTACTTTTTAATTAATAATTTTGATGACGGTTGATCTTTGTTTTGTTCATCAAATATAAAAAGAAAAAAGTTTTGTTAACCCACTAAGGAATGCAGACCGGAGCTGACTGATGACTTATATTCTCCACTGGAGCTGTGGAGAGTATTGATTTCTTTACAATCTGATTCCTGAACTTAGGATCGTACTCTCGTCCCTTAGAACTATTAAGTTACAGGGCCAATTTCCTTTCCTTTTCTAATATATATTAAATATTTCTTTTTTCCCAGTTGACTTTGCCAAAGTCATTTGTCCTGTGTGTGTGTATTTTGTATTTTTATTCTTTTTGATGTACAGTGTTGTTGTATGGACAGCACTATCTAAGATCATATCTTTTGAGTTGTAAAACTATAAAAAGAATTTGGTGAAATTTTTGAAGATTTATTTGCCATTATTAGAAAAAAAAAGAAATAAAATTAAATTAATTTTTTATAAACAAAAAATGCAATTTATTTAGATAGTTTATGTATTAGTGTTATCTAATAAATTCATTTAGATGCTGTGGCATGACCAAAAAGTATGTATCTAGTAGTGTTGTGTTTTAACGTTGTTCATTGAGGCCGTCCAGTTCCATTGCAGTTGTTTCCCTTTAATCAGTTAGTCAAACTTAGACTGTTTTGTTGAGTACTATAATACTCAGTTGAACAATGAGATTTAAAAGTAATTATTTTTGTCAAATCAGCGCCTAATTGTTGTAAAGTTAGTTATTGAAATAAATTTGGAATTAGTTTAAAGTAAACTAATGAGTGATTTCATATATCTTATTGACTTTTATAAGTGTTAGTATAAGTGAGAGAAAGAAGGAATGAATGGAGGAATGAAAGGTAAATTTCTCCACAGCTCCACATCTACCCCCCCCCCCCCCACCACCACCAGAGGACAGCATAAGTGCTGTGTATATTAGGGAGGTACATAGTTCAGTATCAGTTTACCATCGTACAAGATGCAGCTGTTATTAATTGATCACAGTGTAGTTGTCTTACTTTGTTCTGACCGCTTTCTTTTGGGTTCCTGTCGGATACCTACTGGTGTTTCTGTGTGTTTTTATGGGATTCCTGGAGCCAGAATCAGCAGTTTCATTAATGGTTTTTGCCTGGGCCATTTCCAGACATGGTTTTCCTTCAAGTGGGAGAAAATGAAGTGGGATATTTATCTCCCCCTGAGATTTTGAATAATCTAATAAGTTTAGTTCAAATTTATTTACACCTTGGTGTAAATCACGTCCGGCGAGTTCGGTGGATTAACAGTGAATTATTTCAATATGCCTAGAGTGCACTTGGTGGGGAATCAAAGGTTCCACTTCACCATATGCAGTACATCTCAGCTGGAGGGGAAGAAGATGGATGATACAAAAAGTTTCTAATTATCTTAATAGATTGTAATAACAGGAAGTGAAAATGACTTTATTGTTAAAAGTGCGTATTTGTTTACTATCGAATTTATCATTGGAATTCCAGTGGTCACATGATAGACATCAGCTTGTAGTTGTTTTTATTGATAGTATTAGATCACGTGGTTTCTCTACTATGTGAGAGCCATTCAGTCAGATGGTAGCTCTATAGCTAAAGGCGTGTTAGTAAAGTCTTTTTTTTTTTAAATTCTCTTATTATAAGGAATCATAATGTTTGTTTCTATTCCTTCAAAATAAATACTGATTTTTGCATCTGTCACATTTATAGAAGGTTATTATACTCAGTAAATATTTATTCCCAAAAAAATGACCAAAGCACACATTTTGCCAAGGGATTATATTCAAAAGAGAGTTGACACTCTTGGTAACTTACAATGTGAAAAATAAAGTTCGTATAGAATGTATATGTTGATCAGATGTCTGAAGCAAATAACTTCATCCTAAACACAAATGTCCTTTGAGCCAATTGCTGAATACAACCAGTAGTCATTATTAGGGAAGATGACAAAGGTGTACAGATTGTCCCCGTTGTTATAGAAGCTATGCTCTCTTTGTCCCCAGGAAACAGGACTGTCCATGAAACCATGCACTGTCAGGCTGAACCATGGCAAGTTCATCTTTTGTTCAATTTGCCTCAGTTTGGTCAGTACATCTATTATTGAAGTACAAGTAAGCATTCCTTTGCAGATCCAGGTCACACACCTATCCTTCTGTTCTCTGGGAGAGGGACAGATGTAGGAGGAGGTGTAACTATCTAGAGATGTTGCACTCAAATTGACCTCACTGGCACATGCCCCAAGCCACTCATAGAATTCCATCGAATCACAGCAGCTCTCAGCCTGCCCAGTGGGGTTGTCGGAGGAGATAACTGGTACTGCTAGATCTACATACTCTTTTTGTTTCCTCATTATTGGTAGTCTGTTCATAGGAAGCCATTACACTGAAAATAATACTGTACTGAGGCTGGGGATACCTTCTCATCTTCATGGCACCATGTTAGCAAAAAATCAAACTTCAGATGTAGATGCTCTATCAAACATTGCTTGATTCTTTCATATCGCTTCTTGCCAGGCACAAAGGTGGGGTCTTTCACATTGATTTCTATCACATATTTGCAAGTTTTCTTGTCCACAAAATTGGCCACTTTTCCTTCAAGGCCAAGCTGTTCATAAGAATCTTTTGTAATGTTGAGAATCAATATGCCTGTTGGAAGAAGAGCTGCACAATCCTTAGTGTCAATTTGTGTTCCATGTGACAACATGTATAAATTACCTCTTTTTACTAAACTTCCCAGAAAATCTGGCTTGATGATATCAGCAAGAGGGACCTTGTATGAAACAAAAGCTTCCACCTCTGTTAGTGGCATCTGTATATCCAAGGGTAGAAATCCACAACCTGGTAACATTGTCTCCACGCTGTAATTGAAATAGTGATCAGTTATGTGTTGCATGTGTTAACTTTTGCTGTCACTGAAATTTGACTTTTCAAATACGAGTTTTCCCACTGGTTCAGCATGTTTCATGGGTGCCGCCATCTTGAAATTCAATCTTTTTTTTTTCATTGGTAAATCTTTAATTACGTAAATATTGTACTGTATACAAAAATGTAAATCACTGAAATGAATGTTTTGATCCATTCTATAACTATACTGGATCCTAAAATAACATAGACGATTAGGAACATAACTGCTTTTATTGTTTAGCAATGTTGTATATATAATAAATTTATCCTAGCTATCATTTTTCTAGTTACAAGATAATGCATTCTGGGATGTGTACAAAAGTTAGAAAAGGGTGCAAATGATGATTACCTTTATTTTAAAAAAAAAGCTTATTGAATCTACCACTATTCTTACTTGAGGTATCAATTGTGATATTTTCTAACAGATCTAAAGTAAACGAATTGTACTTAAATGTCAATTACAATGTTAAAAAACCAAGTCACTGCCATTTAATTTATATGATAAGAAATAGCTTTTACCCCTACTTTTTAAAGTTACTTGACAGAAAATTGCTTTTAAACTGTGCATACCATACCTTGCTCAACTTGTGATTATGTCATCTACATATGTCACTCTACTAAATTGTGATTTCATTATATTTTGTGAGCATTTATATGGAGCTAACAATACTTAAGCTGTTTTTCCGACTATTTATTATACAATGAAAAGCTACATATATTGATCCTTTAATCAGTGTCAAATACATTTTTGTGCCTTTTCACTCAATAAGAATTTTTCTACTCCCTAATATCAATACAATTCATATATCTACCACTGCATAATTCAAACTCTAATGCTAGCCCTAACCATTCATGTTTAAAGTTACTGTAACCTAATAACAATTTCAGTGAGTAGTTCTTATCAAGATGTAAAATAATTTAAAGACCAGACAGTTAATTTCAATAAGGTTTTAGTACCTCCTGATTAACTGTATATGTGTTATTTGTGGCACAAACTATAATATATATTTCTTTAAAGTATGATGTTGATGATTTAAGACAACATAGTGTCTCCCCTGCATCCATGCAAAAGAAATGTCCTAAATATTTATATTGTTTTCATTCTCTCAATGTGATTTATGGTTATGAAAGGCCAACAATCTCCCCGGTCACTGGCTCGATGTCAATATCGTAGAAGCAAGGGCGTGTTGGAAGACCTGGCATTGTGCTCATAGTTCCTAACAGAGGATAGATAAATCCAGCCCCTATGCTGGCTCGGACTGCACGGATGGGAACAGTAAAACCTGTTGGACGTCCCTTCAATGTTGCATCATGGGACAGAGACAGGTGAGTCTTCGCCATGCAAATAGGAAGGTCATTGAAACACTGTTTCTTGTACCTATCTATCTGTTCCTGTGCAGCTGGGAGAATGTTAATACCATCTGCTCCATAAATTTCTTTAGCAATGATTGAAATTTTCTCCTCTATTGGAAGTTTGACATCATAGAGAAACTTGAAGTTGCTTGGTTGCCTTGTGGCCCTGTCAATTGCCTCTGCTAATGCTACTGCTCCTGCTCCGCCTTCTGCCCAATGATTACTGATAACTGCATCAAAAGCTCCAGCTTCACAGGCCATCGTCTGGACCAATTCAAGCTCAGCGACTGTATCAGTTCCAAATCTGTTAATAGCCACCACAACAGGAACACCAAATTTATTGGCATTTTCAATCTGCTTCTGTAGGTTACAGCAGCCATTTTTCACAAGCTCTAGGTTCTCTTCCATATATTCCTTTGGTAGAGGCAATCCAGCTGTGACAGTGGGCCCTCCTCCATGAGTTTTGATGGCACGTACTGTAGCAACCAGACAAACAGCACTGGGAACAAGACCAGAGTAACGGCACTTGATATTGAAGAATTTTTCCATTCCAATGTCTGCTCCAAATCCAGCCTCAGTCACAACAAATCCATTTTCACCCACAAGTTTGAGTGCAATCATGTCTGCTAGAATGGAAGAATTTCCATGAGCTATGTTGGCAAAAGGGCCAGCATGGACAAATACTGGAGTACCCTCTAGTGTTTGCATTAGGTTTGGTTTAATTGCATCCTTCATCAGAACAGCAAGTGCACCGCACACTCCCAGATCTTCAGCAGTGATTGGGACCCCATATTTACTGCTGGCTACAACCATCTTGCCCAGTCTCTCCCGCATATCACGAAGCCTGGTTGCTAGTGCCAAGATGGCCATGATCTCACTAGATACAGCAATATCAAACTGACACTGTCTAATATGTCCCTTCTCCTCTGAACCCTGACCAATTGTGATAAAGCGTAAAAATCTGTCATTGGTATCCATCACTCTTTGCCAGGTAATGGTTGATGGATCAATGTCAAGACGCACAAATTTCTTCACTTCCTCTGGGGTAAGATCGTTAGGTTCCAATTTATCAATGCCCAGTTTCTTTAGCCTTGCCAGCTGTATCTTTGAAAAAGTGCGTTTTCCTTTAATATCTGGAACCAGACGTTTGTAGAGGGCATAGTTTGACTGCGTTGCCTCATGGAACATCCTGGCATCAATCTGTGCAGCCAGGAGATTATTAGCAGCAGTGATAGCATGAATATCTCCAGTAAGATGAAGATTGAATTCTTCCATAGGAATCACCTGAGAGTAGCCTCCCCCTGCTGCCCCACCTTTGATTCCAAATGTAGGTCCCTTCCCTGTGAGGGCTGCCTCACACAAGCAAAGACATTCGTTCCTAAGTGGGCCCCTAAGGCCTGAGTCAATCCTATTGTCGTGGTGCTTTTCCCCTCTCCATGTGGTGTAGGTGTAATACCTGTTACCACCACATATCTGCCGTTTTTCTGTGCCTTGAGACGATCCAACACTGTCAAAGAGACTTTTGCTTTTTTCTTGCCATATAACTCCAATTCATCAGGCAGCAGATTGATCTCCCTTGCCAGTTGATCTATAGGTTTAGGATTCTGAGCTTGTGCAATGTCTATATCACTGGGTACAGGTTTCTTCAGGGAAATAGGAAGAGGTCTGAAGTTCCAACTGTCATTAGCCACAGCACACAGTATAGTTTTCTTTGCCTGTTCCACTGTGTTCTGAAGCAACATGGCTACCGTCATTGGTCCTACACCTCCAGGGACTGGGGTGATCCAAGATGACACCTCCTTGGCTGCTTCAAAGTCAACATCTCCAACAAGACGCTTCCCTGATTTCTTTGTCTCATCTTGAACATAGTTGATTCCACAGTCTATTACAACAGCTCCTGGTTTCAGCCAATTTGCCTTCACAAATTCTGGTTTCCCAATAGCTGCAACTAAAATATCTGCCAGCTGTACAATATCAGCCAAGTTTGCAGTCTTCGAGTGACACTGTATGACTGTAGCATGATGCCATTTTAGGAGATCTGACATTGGGGATCCAACAATTTTACTGCGACCAATCACTACAGCAATCCTTCCTTCTATCTTCTCTCCTGTTCTCTGGATCAGCTCCAGACATCCTCTTGGTGTACAAGGTATAATACAATCGCTCAGGTCTCCACGAGACAGCTTTCCAGAATTTTCAACATGAAGCCCATCCACATCTTTTTCAGGACATATGGTATTAGTTACTAAGTGAGCATCTATTTCATTGTTGGAGTCCAAAGGAAGCTGTACAATAATCCCATGTATTTTTGGATCAGCATTGAGTTTCTCAACAGCCTTAATCACCTCAGCCTGTGTACTGGTTTGTGGCAGATTTATATGCCATGCATACACTCCTATGGCAGCTGCATTCTTCAGTTTCTGTCCTATGTACACATTGGAATCTTCTCGGCCCCCTACCTGAACAATTGCTAGGCCAGGCTCAAAATCCTTGAATTCGCACTTGAGGGCATCTATTTCCTCCTTCAGCTTATTTCTGATGTCTTCAGAAATGTCTTTTCCACTTAAGATCCTAGCCATTTTCGATTTACTAAGTACGGTCTCCTTCGGTCTTTCCTCAGAACGTCAACTTGACCTAATCTCATTTACAGGTCAAAACTGGTTAAAAAACTGATGAAACATGTCTGACTATGTGAATTTATATAGCAAATATCGAGATGGGCGGAGCTTAGATTTCGCAATACAATTAGATCACTTTTCATCTGTCCAATGGGAAAATGATATCATTCACGAAACATTAGCCCCATATGTCAATCGGTTAAGATGACCCTTTCATTGGTTGAAGAATACCAATAGCCCTTGCCTGATACTGATTGCGTAATGCAGGAAATCTGTATGGAATTTAGGGGGAGGGGGGAAGTGGTAACTGAAGAGCAAGGACAGGGTTGATCGATGACCTAATTGTCAGGTGCAAGTATTTACAAAATAAAATAAAGAACGTAGATACTACGCGGATATGATAAATGGCGCTACGCGAAGTGCAACGGCCTGGATACGACTTGTGGAAACCCCAGACGTAGTAAATGGACAAACAAAATACGCGTGGATACAAAAACAAAGTACAAACTCTAACCCTACTGGTTTCCTTAGCACTTGCTATGTGCTTTCCATGGGAAAAAAAGAATGCCTTTATTGCACAGACACTATTTGTGTATACATCCAACACAAGTACATATGTGTACTCCTCTGTCTGGTGCCCCCATTCCCAAAGATAAACTCTTACATAATTACTGAACGTAAACAATGGGATAAACAGAACACTGCGTAAATAGTGCGTGTATATATATATATATATATATATATATATATATATATATATATATATATATATATATATATATATACACATATATATATATATATATATATATATATATATATATATATATATATATATATATATATATATATATATATACATACTTGGGCTGATGAACTAAAACCCACATCAATATTAACACATAAATTTGTAACTTGCATATTAATGTAATTGTATTTTGTTCTAATGCAGTGTAAGGTTGAGTAATAATGTGCAACTTATAGCCGACAGGCCTGATTAGTTATATCCTATTAATTGCATCATAAAATATGGCTTTTGAAAAATCGCTTATCTCATCCGCGCCCTCGGGCAAGACTAGCCCCCTCGGATTGTATGACCATTGACGTACATAGATTTATTCCTAAACTAAGTTATTTATCTAAATACAAGCAGTACGTTTAACAGCTTTTTGGCACGACTAAACCATACCGACATGTACGACCCGTAATGGTAATTGTTATGTTATGACCTTTAAATTAACTAAAGGTATGGATGCATTTGAATCTTTTACAGATAATTCTAAGTTCTGTAAAACACCCATAGGCGTGATTAAAGAATATATATATATATATAAGGAAGTGACATACGTCAAATCATGTCTAATATATCAAGATTCTCTTAACGGATGATCGAAAAATGACCTAGTTAAAGTAAACATACATAGCTGCCATCCGAGGGAAAAGCGGGGGAAAAAAAATAATTGATGCGGGTTTTATATTTTCTTGTAAATGTGATAATAATAAGAATGAACTTTTTCTAAAACTCATCAACGACAACTCCATAACACGCTTTATAACGTACAGGATTCTAAGCAGTGTTACGGATGCACGTGAATGATGTTGTCGGTGTTTGGGTGGGTACAATGAACTGAAACAGGTGCTATTCCTGTACATGTTTATCATAATATGGTGTTTTGAGACGACACAATTCTAAGTTACATTTACAAGGTCTTTTGAGATGGGTGTCCCTTAACACAGTTATATATTGTAATGGACAGGAATGGCCGCTCTGGTGGCCTAGTGGCTAGAGCGGCCACGTCCGAGTCATATGAAAGATTAATAACCATGGTACTAACAACTGTCTTGCTAGACGCTCAGCTTTAAGAGGTTAATAGTTGGCCTTGTGTAAGGTGGCAGAGTCCAGTTTCGTATATTGGCCTCTGCCGAATTTCTTAACTTACGGATATGTAGTGATTTTTCAGCTATTATTGTTTATTAATTAAAAATATGGATACATTTGTGAACTATGTGTTTTGGGTTTGCTTTGTTCTTGAAACTGATGTCAGGTATGTACACTTTCCATAACTACTCTGCATTATGTTGATAGTGAAATATCAATAGTCGACTAGGAAGATCTAGTCTTCCATAGCAGTAAACACATAGATTTGGGTCAAGACGAATATATATAACATCGGCTTGCTTATTCAGCTCTTCAGCTGCTGTCCTGCTAGACTTGAGATATATTGTGTTTTTATACTCTCTCCATTACTTTGATTTATGCTACTACAGCAATATATATATAATGACTTTTTGGAATGGTTATTTTACAACTGCTCCGGAATTTCAAAAACAGTCTAATCTAGACTAATTTGGTTAACATGGTAACAACTGCCTCGGACATGGATAACCGATTGGACAACGTTAAAACACAACGCTTCTAGCCACAAATATCTTGGAAATGAGACAGTATATAAAAAGAAATCTTAGAAAACAATTACACATAAAATATTTAAATAGAATGCACCTTTAGATGTTTAATATTATATCCTTAAATTTTCAAAATTTTACGATTAAATTTTACATAGTTGATAACTTTATAATATGATTTAAATAGTGCTGTCCATACAAAAACATCTTACACCATACAATTTAACAATAATAAATGGACAATGGACAAATGACTCTGGCAAAGTCAACTGGGTAATAATCAATAAATCCTATACTAAAAAGGAGAGGAAATTGGCCCTGGAACTTAATAGTTCTATGGGAAAAGAGTATGATCCTAAGTTCAGGAATCAGATTGTTAAGAAATCAATATTCTCCTCGGCTCTAGTGGCGAATATATGTCACAAGATATATTACTCTTACTTGTGATGGAGAGTATTAACAGTCTGAAATCCTTAGTGGGTAAATTAACACTTAATACATTTGACGAACAAAACAAAGATTCACCGTCATCAATTTTTTATTTGAAATAAACCAAAATAACATAGAAATATACACCATATCTCCACTCATGGGTGGACAGTGAGTACAAACACAATATCATAGACACTATTGGCTAACCGACGGTGTTCCTCAATCAACTCGAACCAGCTATGTGCTGGGGAGAGCACCGAGGATCAACACCCCCCACCCTTTGTTGCACAGAAGAATGCCAAGTACCTCAGTCGTTTGCTGTCACCTCCGATGAATCAGGGTTTATGTTGAATGCTTTCAATGCAGCTTTCAGATTGTCTCTGAGGCGTTTTTTCTGACCTCCGCGGGATCGCTGGTCTTGATGTAGCTCGCCATAGAAGAGTCTCTTAGGCAGCCGGTGGTCTAGCATACGTACAACATGTCCTGCCCAGCGTAGCTGACATTGCATCAGATGGTGTGGATGAATAAAACAACAACAAAAACCAGTAATAATATTAACTAACCCGTAGGAGAAACTCGGTTAGTTAGAAACATTGGTTTTGTTTTGTTTCATTTTGTTTTTGGTTTTGTAGGAAATGTTAGTTTAGCAAATGGACGTCTCTATATTTTGGGATAGAACTGCTGGGGGTGGGGTGGGATGGGGACTTTGCCATATATTTGCTTCCGGCCCCCTGGTGTGCACACCAATTGCTTTGTTATTTGTTAGCCACCCTACCATCTGCTCATGGCAACACAAATGTGACTATTTGCATATCTTATAGTTCCACGTATAGTGTCAACAATTAGAAAGTTACAATTTATGCAAGACCGCTCCAGTGGCATTGTGGCTAGAGCGTTCACCTCTTCAGCTGGTGGTCGCGGGTTCGAACCTTGGTCGAATTATACCAAAGATTTATTAAAAGTTGTACTAATGGTATGTCTGCAGCATGATGCCCCAGTGACAGACGATATTACTGAAAAATTGTTTTCAGCTACTTGAAAATTCCAAATCACACAGACACAAAATGTTATATAACTATGATTCGAAAATCCATCTAGAATCTAAAGAGGTTGATTCCGCGCACACAATAGTTGACACATCTAAACGATATTTACATTAGAAGGTTTGATGAAAAAAATAGAAGCATTGTCAATGAAGCCTATAACATACTATGTAGGCTATTAATGTAATACAAATAGACACTTTGAATGGGATGTCAACAACAGGTTATTTTGTTTGTTTGTTTGTTTGATTAGGATTTTTAACGTAGCTTTAACAATTTTTCAGTCACATCACTACGATGTTTGCAGTGAGGCAGTTTATAGTGATGTCTAGCACTGGGGCATCATGCCGCAGACATGTAGCAAGAAGTCACACTCTATCATATTATCCTGACACCAGGCCGACCAGTCCTAACACTAACCTCTTAGGTACCATTTTTGTAAGTCTTTGGCATGACTCGGACGGGTATCGAACACACGACATCTCGCTTCCGCGGCGGACGCTCTAACCACTAGGCCATCGGAGCGGTTCAACAACAGGTTAAGACATTTATTTAAAACAAGTCTTGAGTAACACACTCAATCAGGAAACGAGAAAGTAATCGGTGTACTAGATCATTAACTTAAGGTGAAACAAGAACAATTGCTATCCTAAAAATCTTCGAATGATTTTCGGCCTTACCATAAAGCGTATGTAACAGAATTGTTACCGAGAGGAGGGTGGATTAAATGAACAATACAAACACAATTTGTGAAAGAAAATATAAATTTATATAATAAATTATAAATGAAAAAATACAGATGTAACAACACAATAATTCATGCACTCAACCCACAATTACACTCACAACCATTCACAATACATGAACAAATTAAATAACAATACAAAAGGAATCTCAGATGTAAAGGGATCTCTTGGATTATACACAGATCCAGGGATCCTTTACGAAAGTTAAATTAATGTAAGTATGATTTACGAAAAAAAAATAAACACAAACGACAAACTATCTATCGCACGATGGATTGCGATAACTAGCACGATCATATACTTGTATTCAATCAAGTTGCTAGCTTTTATTGATATCTATGTGATCACTTGAAATATTATTGTGATCTGACATAAGCATGCAAATACAACAATACATTAAATTATATTACAATTTCAATACACCTATGTGTCTCCCCTGTATAACCGCACGATTCAGCAACAGTTGAATCGTCTCCCAGTTTCCCCGAAAACCGAGGGTTGACCAATACTATTATCGGACGTTACCCTTCACGGATCCACCACAGTTATACGTTCAGACAGCATACAACATCTACCAGAACCAACGGTTCCTCACTACCCTAGATGTCGACCCGGACGTTTTACAACTCTAAGATAGCTCCGACACTCGGACTTCTAGCTTTCCGGATATTTACACGTTACACAGATGTTGACGAACAGACAGTTCGACACACAGACAGATACTTCAATTCCGTTTGCACAAATTAACGGCACAATCACATTCAGATATTTATACAGAGATGTTCCACAACAAATCAGACGATATCAAAGACGTTTATCAAAAGATGGTATCAGATGTGTTAACAGCTACGGTATCAACGATGTTATTAGCAGCTACGGTATCAACGATGTTATTAGCAGCTACGGTATCAGAAACATTGTAACAACTACGTTAGCAGCTACGGTATCAGAGACGGTATCAACGATGTTATTAGATGCGCTATCAGTGATGTACTTCTACGGTATCAACGACGGAATCAGCTATAATAAACAAAACCAGACTAATAATAGTTGTCTCAAAAATAATCTAAGCCGTAGATTACGATATTGCATTTAAAGTCTAAAAGTGACTAGTAATTCCAAATATTCCACGTTCATTGCAATAAAGCATCATTATACGAAATGATAATCTGAATAAAATTCACAATAAAACGAAATGTAAATTTAACACTCACCCCTTTGGCTGGAGATTGCGAGACGAGGTTATCTATCCTTCGATTAGATATTTTGGTTCCCGTAAATAATTATGAGAAATACTTCGCCTTATATACTCTCAATAGGTGAACATAAATCACATCGAGCTTGCCGTGCACCACGTAAAACGAGTATTTCGGATTTCATGTAAATTACAAATTGGCACATGCAAATCGTTACACGCCACTTAATCACCCCAGGTAATGCGTGTACGACGAAATCAAGAAAATGGTGAGTTTCGTTTGCAATTCAAGAAGAACAAAAATCAGTTCAATTTTCACCTAATTCTGTGACAATACCTCCCCCCTAAGAATAAAAATGTACACATTTTTAAAACTAACACAGAATAGAAGAAAAATAACTACTGATGATATCTTACAACATTTACACTGGTTATACTACAAATTGGATTTTATTACTGGGCAAATTCATAAAAATTTCCCATCATGCCCTACTCAAGTAGTCTGCGCCTATATTTTCAACTCCCCTTATTGACATTGTCGCTCTGTCTCTTAATATACAACTTGAGCATATTCGCATGGAATGTTTTTACACTACCGTCCATGTCAATTTTCTAGTCCATGTCTCCTTTTACTTCTTTAACTTCATATGGACCTTTCCACTGGACTAATAACTTATTCGAACTCGTTGGAAGAAGCAATAGCACCTGATCTCCCACAAGAAATTTCCTATCACGCGCTCTGCGGTTGTAATACTTGGCATATCTGCGCCCGGATTTAATCAATTCGTCACGTGCCATCTGGCATGTACTCTCAAGTTTGTTTCTTAGATCTAACACGTACTGGTAAGTCGTTTTTATTTCCTCGTTCGCGACATCACCAGTCCATAGTTCGCGTAGTATCCGCATCGGGCCTCGAACTGTTCTACCATACAACAGTTCAAAGGGTGAGAACCCTAAACTTTCCTGCGGTACTTCACGGTACGCGAACAGAACAGCGTTTAAATAACGGTCCCAGTCTTGCGGACGTTCCGCGCACATCTTTCTCAGCATGCTTTTCAGGGTACCATTAAACTTCTCTACCAGTCCATTGCACATCGGATGGTATGGGGTAGTGTTTAGCTGTTTGATGGATAACAGTCTACTTATTTCACCCATGAGGTCAGAGGTGAATTGGGCACCACAATCAGTGAGGATTTCTTCTGGCACCCCTATCCTACTGAAGATATCAACTAATGCTTCAGCTACCCTTTCCGTTTCAATAGTTAGTAACGCTACGGCTTCGGGGTATCTGGTTGCGTAATCAACCAGAGTAAGTATATACCGATTCTTTCTTTCGGTAACCGGGTGTATTGGTCCTACAATATCTACTGCCACTCTTTTAAACGGTGTATCTATTAATGGCATTTGTCCTAAGGGCACCCTTGTGACCCTTCCCTTACAGACGGTTTTCTGACATACGTCGCACGACCTACAGAACCGTGTGACATCGCCATTAACACCTGGCCAGTAGAATTCAGCGACTACCCTGCTAGTGGTCTTAGCCTTACCTAGGTGTCCTGCCATGCTTGACTCATGCGCCACCCTAAGTACTTGAGATCTATATCTCTGGGGTACGACCACTTGCCAATACTTCTTACCCTCCCGAGCGCTAAATTCCCTATGAATTAATCCGTTCTTGCGTACGAATCTAGAGCTACCCCCACGCTCGCAGTGTTTAATCGCACCGGACGTGATTTTCTCAACAATTGATTTGATGGATTCATCATGTTCTTGCTCTTGTTTGAAATCATCACGCGAAATTCCGGAGATCGATTCAGGGACTATTAATTTATGAAACGCGGTTTTCTCTCGCCGTGTTTGCGCTCGCGTTTCGACTGCCTGAGCCAAAGGTATTTTAAAATCGGCCATGGTTGGAAGACGGGAACCTTCAACATTACCGATCGTCAGATCGTAAATAGGATTGTCCATACAAAGGGCATCAACAGTTCCCGTTAAGAAAGGTGTTTGTACTGTGATCCTTGCTACGGGAATGCGACCCATCCTCTGATCAAGTAACATACATGGGGATTCCCACCCGAGCATTTGGTTATCCTGCACGAGACTACGTTTGATCACTACGCCCGTACAACCAGTGTCACGCAATACCACGACTTCTCGACCGTTGACAAACCCTCTCGCGGTTGGTACACGCGCTTCAGGAAATAAACACGTGCCAAGCGAATGAATACAAGGTTCTACCTGTACGATGTTATCAGTTATACCTTTACTTTGTATAGCCACTGCTACCTTATGTATAAGTGCCTTTCTTTTAGGACAGTCTTTTTGAACATGACCCAATGCATTACACAAGAAACACCGCACACGCTGAAAAACTGGATTCCCAACTGACCTTTTTACCTCAGCTGATTTTACAGGCTCCCTAGGCATAGGTCTTACAGACTGGTTTCCAGACTTAAAATCTTTCAAAACCAAGTTCTGGGTTCCCCCATGAGCTTCGGCAAATAAAGCGGCTTGCTTAGCCATATCTTTTACGTTCGTGAAGACTTTCTCCTTCAGAAATTGATCTAATTCTCGCCCAACTGTATTAAATAATTGATCTCTGAGCAAGAAATCAGTCAACCCATCAAACGTTTTCACCGCTTTGCCGCATTCAATCCACTGCTCAAAATAGTTCGCAATTCTGACGGTGAACTGATCAAAGGTTTCTCCCTTATCGGGCTTGCTATACCTGAACGTTTTACGAAAACCCTGTTCAGTGAGCTCGTACCTTTTGAGAAGTGCTTCCTTTAGGACGTCGTACTTAAACACATCGTCCCTAGGAAGTCGCGAGTATACATCCAGTGCTTTACCTTTTAATAAAGCACTAAGATGCAATGCCCAGTCATTTTGACTCCACTTCTGGTTTTCGGCATACCGCTCAAACCGATGAAGATAACTATCCATGTTATCTTTTTCATCGTCAAAGGGAGGTAATTTGGGGCCCCTTAATTTGTTAGTGGCAGAATCGTGTTCTCTTCCAGATGTTGCTAATTCTACTTTACGCTCATGATCCCGTTGCTTTGCTATTTCTTCTAACCCTAACATTTCTACTTTTGCAAGTTTATCTAACTCTATTCGCCTTTGCTCCGCTTCCATTTCCCATTCTATCCTGTCTTTTTCGGCCTGCTTCTCTAATTCTATCTTTTCCTTCTCTAATCCTATCTTTTCCTTCTCAAATTCTATCTTTTCCCTCTCAAAGGCCCATTTCCTATCTTCGGATTCCCTTTCTAATTCCCGTTTCCTTTCATCGGATTCCCTTTCTAATGCCCGTTTCCTTTCATCGGATTCCCTTTCTGATTCCCTTGCCCTTACCCTTTCTTCCCTTTCCCGGGCTTGTTCTTCTTGAATAAATTTCCTTAAGCTTTCACCTTCATATCCAAATTCTTTGCCTAAGGCAACCAAGTCCTTAAGGGATGACATGACAATTGTAATATGAATATAGATATATAACCAAACGAATACTTTAAACACGTTTATACTGGACACACGGACCTAGGTAAACTAAACAAAAATAAACTCCAACTAGAGTATTATCTTAACAGAAGGTCACGCTCAAATATAAACATTAAATGTATACCTTTACAAAAATGATTGACAGTTCACTTAATCCAGCGATCCCACTTCTGACACCATTGTAACAGAATTGTTACCGAGAGGAGGGTGGATTAAATGAACAATACAAACACAATTTGTGAAAGAAAATATAAATTTATATAATAAATTATAAATGAAAAAATACAGATGTAACAACACAATAATTCATGCACTCAACCCACAATTACACTCACAACCATTCACAATACATGAACAAATTAAATAACAATACAAAAGGAATCTCAGATGTAAAGGGATCTCTTGGATTATACACAGATCCAGGGATCCTTTACGAAAGTTAAATTAATGTAAGTATGATTTACGAAAAAAAAATAAACACAAACGACAAACTATCTATCGCACGATGGATTGCGATAACTAGCACGATCATATACTTGTATTCAATCAAGTTGCTAGCTTTTATTGATATCTATGTGATCACTTGAAATATTATTGTGATCTGACATAAGCATGCAAATACAACAATATATTAAATTATATTACAATTTCAATACACCTATGTGTCTCCCCTGTATAACCGCACGATTCAGCAACAGTTGAATCGTCTCCCAGTTTCCCCGAAAACCGAGGGTTGACCAATACTATTATCGGACGTTACCCTTCACGGATCCACCACAGTTATACGTTCAGACAGCATACAACATCTACCAGAACCAACGGTTCCTCACTACCCTAGATGTCGACCCGGACGTTTTACAACTCTAAGATAGCTCCGACACTCGGACTTCTAGCTTTCCGGATATTTACACGTTACACAGATGTTGACGAACAGACAGTTCGACACACAGACAGATACTTCAATTCCGTTTGCACAAATTAACGGCACAATCACATTCAGATATTTATACAGAGATGTTCCACAACAAATCAGACGATATCAAAGACGTTTATCAAAAGATGGTATCAGATGTGTTAACAGCTACGGTATCAACGATGTTATTAGCAGCTACGGTATCAACGATGTTATTAGCAGCTACGGTATCAGAAACATTGTAACAACTACGTTAGCAGCTACGGTATCAGAGACGGTATCAACGATGTTATTAGATGCGCTATCAGTGATGTACTTCTACGGTATCAACGACGGAATCAGCTATAATAAACAAAACCAGACTAATAATAGTTGTCTCAAAAATAATCTAAGCCGTAGATTACGATATTGCATTTAAAGTCTAAAAGTGACTAGTAATTCCAAATATTCCACGTTCATTGCAATAAAGCATCATTATACGAAATGATAATCTGAATAAAATTCACAATAAAACGAAATGTAAATTTAACACTCACCCCTTTGGCTGGAGATTGCAAGACGAGGTTATCTATCCTTCGATTAGATATTTTGGTTCCCGTAAATAATTATGAGAAATACTTCGTCTTATATACTCTCAATAGGTGAACATAAATCACATCGAGCTTGCCGTGCACCACGTAAAACGAGTATTTCGGATTTCATTTAAATTACAAATTGGCACATGCAAATCGTTACACGCCACTTAATCACCCCAGGTAATGCGTGTACGACGAAATCAAGAAAATGGTGAGTTTCGTTTGCAATTCAAGAAGAACAAAAATCAGTTCAATTTTCGCCTAATTCTGTGATAGCGTATGTCTAATTGTTGTTGTTGTTGTTGTTGTAGGGTTTAACGCCATTTTTCAGCACACGATAGGCTATGCATTGCGGCCAGTATTAGTGGTGGAGGAAAAACCCTATAAAACCCCCGGTAAGAACCACCGACCCACAAGAAGCTACTGGCAAGCTTTCTCACATAACTACATTAACCGAATCTTTGACTCGAACCCACGCAGACAGAGGTGAGATGGCACTAATCCGTACGGAATGCGCCTTAGACCACTCGGGGCCCTCTTATGTTTAATATATTAATGCACACGCTACCATCCTGAAAATCTTCGGATGATTTTCGGCCTTACCAAAATGTGTTTAATATATTAATGTACACAAGCAAATACGTTTTAGATAAAACTTCTTTTTTAAAGTCCCATTTTAATTTAAACGTTGGACTGGGCCATATATTTCACAACACTCATGTAACAATTATGTATCTAATCTAATGTATTTTTCTACATAAATGAAAATCGTTATTTGCAGTGACATGATGAATACCATAATGCAGAATAAATTATAGAATAAACGTTGCTGTTGTTGTTATGGTCTAACGGCATTTTGCAGCATAAGATAGGCTATACATGGCGACCAGTATCAATGGTGGAGGAAGAACCGGAAAAACACCTTTTTAAGAACCACCGACCCAAAATAAGCTAATGTCAGGCTTTCTCACGTTCACGCATTGGCCGAGCCCAGGACTTGAACCCATGTAGACAGAGGTGAGATGGCATTAATCCGTAACGGTAAGTGCTTTAGACCACTAAGAGCTCCAGTAATGAACATTAAAAATTATAATTTGATTATAGAGACTTAAAAATGAAAATATATAATTTGCTTGTTATTTTGTTTTATTAGTGTTTAAAAACGAATACCAAGGAATAGTAATACTAAACTGAACGGAATATGTTATTCCTGGATTCGACAGGATAACACTTGATAAAACTTGACACATTTGTATAAATACGAATAAATAGCATTATCATCGAGGTTAGATAATTTTAATTCGTACTCTACTCAAGATTTGATCCCCGGTCCTCGAATAAACTTCATACTCCCCTTTGCATGTTTTTAGACCTTGAACTTAATGTTTGGGTACTGCAGAATTACAATTCATCAACTATAACTCATTTCTCTACAACCAAAAATAATCAGGCACAAGAGAGAAACCTAGAGAAGAAGGCTTTATTTTCATTTTATTTACGTTCTTACGATTATCTATAGTATAACGAAATTGCACAAGTCAAAGTAAGCTCAATATTAAAATTCACTTAAACGATAATTTTAATTGACTAATTTCAGCAAAGTGTTTAGTTATCAGAAATAGGTTAGGTGTGAGTGGTTGATAAAGTTCTTTAACTGATTGACAATGTCGCCGTTATTATCGTTTCTGATTAATGGAATTGCTCACATTCATACAAACTAGTAGATGATATTGTTTCTATCTGCAGTCGTCTGGCTGTTGTCGTCTACTGGTTATTAGTTAGGTCGAACAGTTTGAAGTGTTGATTGCCTATTGAATGATGGTAGAGGTATAATTGATTGTACTATTGTCTGGTGTCAATTTCATAATTTTGTGTCTCGATGACGTCCTAGTTGCCATTAGTACTGATCGAATGGTAACGTCTACACTGGCTGATACTGTTGACCCATTCTGTTAATGATAAAAGAAAAGAACGAGTATACTCATATTTATAACTTTTCTCGATTTAATAGCACATAAAAAATCAGGATGTGCATACATCAAAGATCTTAAATAAAAGATTTTCTAAAAGGCTGATCGAAAACGAGCAATTACTGTACAATTTCTTAATAATTATGAAATATAAATAAATAAATAAATAAATAAATAAATAAATAAATAAATAAATAAATAAAATAATCAATCAGTATAAATATATAATAAAATCACTTCCGAAAATCAGTTACAAGTTAACTCCACAACCAACTGTACACCTTTGTATCATGTACAGTATTCTAAACAGTTTGGTGGATGCATTTGTCCACCGTAATTGATGCTGACTTCCGGCTATCTTCCGGCTAACTTCCGGAAGTGGATTTGGCTCATCAGAATACAAAGCATTTTTAAGAATAATTACTGGCTGAAAAAGAAAGAGAATATGTAAGATGGATTTTTGTTCATGGTTTGTATCTTTGTTTCAATTTACAACTAATAATGATAGGATTTTGACACATTTTTCTGTCTTCATGACCAGTACAGACAAGTGTTCTTTTCATAAAGTCCTTTAGACATGCATTCTCTCGAGAACTGCAAATGTATAATACTGCGTTAAAGCAGGTTACAAAAAAGACAGGAAAGGGTGATAAATATTAAAATTGCTTTTTGACACTCACCATTTTGTTTTATATACAAATGCTGTTTGCTTTTTGGAGTATCTGCTTCAATTCAGCTTTGACGAATGCCGTGATATGTTGGTGTGTGTTCCATTGGTCATTTTACCCTTGTAACTTGTTTCCGGCGTAACTTACATCATCACAGGACTCAACTCCTGGGACTGACAGTCTTCAGACTAATCTAGCGGATTATCAGCTTTCTATTTGCAGTCGCCTGGCTTATGTACCAATTTATAGGTGTGATTGCCAAGAGGATTCGGCGATACTATGTTTGGATCCTTTTACATAGTTGTGCGTCTCGATGACGTCACAACTACGATAAGTGCCGATCATCTGCTACTCGATGCTGAAGCCGACGTCCATCGTGGCCGACATCATTGACGTAATCTGTTAATGTGAAAAATATAATATGATTGCTTAAGACAATGACTGTCTGGACGATTGTTTAAAATATTGAATAAAGCACTACAAAAATTAAGTTTAAAAATCCCCAGTGTGACCACTTCCAAAGTGATTACATTATGGAATTGTCTCCCTTTATTATTTACATCTATCATATTTCACAATACATCAAAGGATGAAAAGAACGTATTCATTTTATTTTCGGTATGAAATTGATAGATTTTTAAATAAAGAAAGTCTGTACCGTTTATGTGATAAAACGTAAAGAAATTTAAAAAATGACATAACACGTGACTTTAGCTTGGGAAATAGTGTCATACTAATATTTCCGGTGTTCCCTTGTAAATGATTTCTTCTAGATTACTTTGGAACTACATTTCGTACAGACACGCTGGTATGCTGGATGAATGATTAGCTGTCGTTGTTATGGGAACGGGTTTGATGCCTCTTTCAGCAGAAGATTGTCTTGATATGGCGGTCAGTATATTTGCTAGAGATAGAATCCGATTAAACCACGGTATATTATATATAGTAACATCGTTAATATTTATATTGCGATTACGGCATGGACTAAATACATTACAACTAAGATGTAATTACATTGTTAATATTTATTACGGCATGGACTAAATACATTATAACTAAGATGTAATTACATTGTTAATATTTATCTTGCTATTATGTGCTCTTGTATATTATGGACTCTAAAAATATTTAAAATGCTTCGGACTACTTTGAAGTCATTTGGAAAATATCAAAATATTTTACCGAGATTACAAAATGGTTTGTATCGGCATTTCCCATTAATTAATGTAGAAAATACCAGCATATTGATATATGGTGATATGGACTCTTTTATGATTGTATAAGAAAAAAATACATGGTGTAAGAACTAACTTGTTATGGGCAACCTTAAATGCATGTCTTTTGTAATGACTCGTGAAACCTTGAAATAAAATCAATTAATAAAGACTCCATGATTTTGTTTAAATTTAAATTTCGCATCAGTTACATTGCCTGTATCTGTTTTAGTGAATGGTGTAACAAGAGGTAAAAGAACTTACTAATTGGTGGAATTGACTACGTTCTTTTCAAATACTTTCACTTCCTCCTCCCGCTTCTCACAGTTAAAGCACAATGTCCAGGATGGTTCGTCGAAGTCAAAAAATCCTTCTTCCGGATCTGGACAGTTGTGCTTCTGTCCTACATACTCTAGGATGGCGAAACACTTCCCACATTCAGTTAAGCATGGCCGTTTGCAATGACAACAAATAGGTTGACGCTCCATGACCACAAACGGGGGTGTTGATCCTCGGTACTCTCCCCAGCACAAAAAAGTGAAAATAAAAGACTTAAACAATCGAATGGTGCAGTTTATTTAAATAGGTTAGGTATTGGTGTTATCTAATAATTTTGTTTATATGCTGTGGCATTTTCAAAATATTTATGTCTAGTAGCAGTGTTTTTTTTGTTGTTCATTCGGATGTCCTATTCCATAGCGGTTGTTTCCATTTTAGCCAAATTAGTCTAGATTTGACTGTTTTGTAGTCTCCGAAAGCATTTTGCACCAAAAAGTTAACTTAATCAAGTTAAAGTAGTTTTAAAATAAAAGGTGTAGTTGTTAGAAATAAATTTAGTACAGTTGAAAGTAAACTGTTGTGTGATTTTTGATATAGTATGTTAATAAAACCTTGGCTTTATTATTTGCTTATTTGCTCTTATGTACCTTAGCACACAAAGCGAAATGAAAGAAAGAAGGAATAAAGCCAAGCTGCACTTGTCTATGTTTATACCTACAGAGGGCAGCACAATTAATTGGGGAGTTACTCCATAGAATCTATTTGAGACGACTCGTTATATTTGTATTAGTTGGCATTTGTTTTATCAAATAAGGTAATAATCTTTGTAAGTTGTTTAAGTAAAATTTATTTCTTAATTATTGAGTTATTCTCCTTATTGTGTAAAGAGAAATTCTCAGTCGCTTGGTATTCTCATTGTGTAGTTTCTGTTAATTTGTAGTGTTTGGTCACATAGTCGTTTTAGTTCCATATAGATTTAGGTCAAGCTATAGAGTGGAGAGGTATTCACATAATGAAAACAGTCCACATCTGGCGTTATACAACTATCCATTTGGCTTTCCAGAGTGTTATGCAATCCTATTATGTAATCCCACCTTTAATAAATCAAGTCAAGGATTATTTCTTATAGTGTAATTTTGGGTTTTCATTATAAATTATTTATATTATTATTTATTTTTGTGGAGCTCAGATAGAAGAAAAGAGCTAAGAGAAATCAGTTGCGTGCGTTGAATATAGTATATAATACAACATGACATATTATTTTAAACATAAATGCTTTATAGAAAATTTTGAATTAAGAATTAATATTAAAAAACCATTAATGCGAGTGAGAGATTCCACAATGATGTTACAGTTTACAACTGGTGTCTTACAACAAGCCATTTGGCTATCCAGTGTATTATGCAATTCCAATATGTAGTCTCACCCACCCCTAAGCTTTTCAGTAAAGTTTTAAAGTTAAAAATTCCATATAAAGTTTTATTTCCTTTTGCTATTACCTCTACTATATAGTTTGTAATTTCCTGATAAAGTTTTTTTTATCATCTATGTTATTAGTGTATAATAAAGCATTTTATTCAAATGTACCATTTGTAAGTCTTATTTTATTTATAATTTGTTCTCTTTCAGATTGGAAAATATTGAAGTACTAGATGAACTTTACTGTCTTAAAATTTTTTTTACACAAAATACAGTTGGGAATTTTAGGAATAAGTTTTCTTTTGAATGCTACTTCACCGGTCCACCAGATGTCATGTAAATAGTTAAATATTGAGTTGAATGGGTAGAAAATTTTTATTTGGGACCAATTTCTCCAAATATTTTGCCAATTTAAATCTGGTATTCTTGTTTCAACTTTATGTTTGGGTAAAATGGATTGTTTAAGTATTTCATATATTTCTGAAATTTTGGAAGATTTCCATATTAAGTCACAGCATTTATAGTTCTTTAAGGTTATTATTTGTCTGTGTAAAAATGTTGGTGGGTTTAGGGTTTACGAGATTTTTTTTATTATTATATATCTTTTTATTGTGTGGTAGAGACAGGCCGAACCAGTAGATATATATGCCTTGCCAGGGATACTATGGTGGATATTCAAGGGAAGTTAATCTATATAAGTAATTAGTAGCTTGTTTTACTCTTAAATTAGGGAAAATTAATACCTCCTAGTTCTTTATTATATTGTAAAGAAGTTTTACATATTTTAGTTATTTTTTTACCATAAAAATTGTAAGTTGATTGTTCTATTCTTTTCATATGATATATATATCAAAGTCCATTATATTAAATTCATGCCAAATTGAATTAAACAAATAATTTTTGGTTATGTGTGCTTTTTCCATGAAAGTGAAGTCTCTCATGTTCCATATTTCTTTATGATGCTGAATTTTGTTTAGGATTTGATGTAAATTTTTTATTTTATTGTTTTTACCCAGGTATACTCCTAGTACTTTTACATGTTGTTTGATTTTTTCCTTTGGAAGTGTTAAATATTTATTTTGTGTCCAATCTCCAATAATTAATATTTCTGTTTTTTTCCTGATTTAGTTCAGACCCAGATGCATTACTGAAGTTTTTAAATTGGTTAATTAGATTATCATATGAGTTGTTGGTTGTAATGAAGTTTGATATGTCACCTGCATGTACAAAGGTCTTGGTTTGTTTATTCATATTAGGGAGTGTGATGCCTTTTATTAGTTCATCATTTTGGATAGAGACATCAAGTGTTTCTATTCCAATAACATATAGTAGCATTGATATTGGGCATCCCTGTCGAACTGACCTTGTGACAGGGAAAGCAGTAGTTTGTGCCTCATTAATTTGGATTTTGGATTTGATTTGGTTGTACAATATTTTAATCCATTTAATGAAAGTCTGACCAAAGCCGTTTTTTTTCTCAAGAGTTTTAATTATGAAGTTTATTTCAATTTTATCAAAAGCTTTCTCTTGGTCAACGAGTATCAAGGCACCACCAAAGTTATTATTTTCCATGTATTCAATAGTTGTTTTAATAGATAGGATATTGTCAGATATTTGCCTTCCTAATGCTCCACAAGATTGGTTATTCATGGTTATCTTACTTAGATAATTAGATTATCATATGAGTTGTTGGTTGTAATGAAGTTTGATATGTCATATGCATGTACAAAGGTCTTGGTTTGTTTATTCGTATTAGGGAGTGTGATGCCTTTTATTAGTTAATCATTTTGGATAGAGGGGGGTGTTGATCCTCGGTACTTTCTCTCTCTCTCTCTCTCTCTCTCTCTCTCTCTCTCTCTCTATATATATATATATATATATATATATATATATATATTTTTAATTTTATTATTATTATTTTCTCTCAAAATTATTCTATTACTTCCAGACATTCATCATTATACAGTGCATATTCCCGTGATTCTCTTTATTCTTCTCTTTCTCTTCTCCCTTTCTCTTTCCTTGTCTCGATCCTCTCTTTTAAGAATTGTTCTTCTGCTGTCATTTGCTTCTTTGTATGTTCTTGTATATTTGTTATCCATTCGTCATTATACATTGTATATTCCCGTGATTCTCTTTCTTCTTCTCTTTCTCTTCTCCTTTTCTCTTTCCTTGTCTCGATCCTCCCTTTTAAGGGATGTTTTTCTACTGCCATTTGTTTCTTTGTATTTTCTTCTTGTATATTTGTTACCTTCCTGACCTTTTGTTGTTCAGACTGTTGTGATATTTCTCTATCCTTATTTTGATTTTCTCGATTTTGACTGCTGATCGTATTATCCGCTTTGGGTTTCAGTTGTTCAATTGTTTTGGCGTTCAAGTTGTTGTGGTGTTTTCCCTTCCTTGTTCTGGATTCCTTGACTTTGACTGTTTGTCGTGTTTTTCTCTTTAGATGCCTTATTCGGTTGCTCAGTGGCTTCCTTAGCCTTACTTGTGGTTTGCTGAGGACTAGTTATTCGTTTTTGTGGGATTGGTGTTTGTTTTATTGCGTCTTTCTTCCCTCCTGATGTCGTTTGTTTTGTCTCCGGATTAATTTGTCTTTCATGGATTAGTATCTCGTTAGTATCTTCTCTCATGCATTTGTTAGGTTTGTGTCCTATTTCTCCGCATTTGTTGCATTTCCTGTGGTAGATGCATCGCTTATACCATGTTATTAGGAATCCATGTAGAAAGCATGCTCTTTTAATTGTTCGGAGTTTTGTTTTTTTCTATTTCTAAAATTCTGGTTTCGTTGAAAATGTTGAAACCTGGTATTTCCCCCAATCTTGACTTTCCTACTTTTATTCCAAATTTCTCTTCGACCCATATGACAACAATTTCTATTGGTATTTCCATTGGTATTCCTGTTATGTGCAATTCTCCCGTTTGTTTCCTTATTTTCCTCCTGATTGGTACCGGGCTTCTTATTACTGCTCTGTGTCCACATAACGTTGTTTCTCCATATGGTAGGGCAGGTATATTTCCTTTATATCTTATGTTGTAGCCCTCCTTTGTATAGTTGATTGAGTATAACTTTGATAGTAGTTCTTAGTCCTTGATCTTTAGTTCTACCAAGATAGATTCCGTTCTCTGTATTTCTCTGCCATTTAAATCTGGAAATACTAATTGCTGTATTCCCTTTCTGAAATTGCATTCTATATAGTCTCCGTCGTCATGTACAACACGCCTTGTTCTGAAATACTTTTGCAAGTCAATCATTGTTTGTCTTGCTTCCGCCATTATTTCTCGTGCTCTTCATGTGGTTTAACTTGTGAGTTTCGCTCTGTATCCTCTTTTTGTTTGTTTTTCCTCCTTTTCCTTTGAGTTTCTTGTCATATTTGTTTTATTCTTTCTTGTGTTTTTTTCCCCATCTACTTCTCTATATTTTGTAGTCCAACATTGCTGCGTTTACATCCCGGTGGATTTACTTTTCTTTTTTTTGGAGGGGTCGTCTTCCCGCTGATCTTTACAGACCATTTTAAGGGAAGGCCCTCCTGTTTTCTTTTATAAGGTGTTTGCTATATGCTTTGGTTCTTATAATGTGTATTTTTTAATTATATCGAGGTATTAGTTCCATCTCAAACAAATACCATATATATATATATATATATATATATATATATATATATATATATATATATATATATATATATATATATATATATATATATATATATATATATATATATATATATTTTGTTGTTGTTTTTTTTTTAAGGATTTTTTAAATCAAACATTCGTCATATTTCAGATCATATTGTCGTCTAAGCCTTTCTTCCCTTTCTCTTCTTCTCTTTTCTTTCCTTCTTTCTTTCCTTCTTTGTTTGAGGATTTCTTCAGCTGTTAAATCTTCCACTATTGTTTCGTCGTTATAAATTTCTTCTTCTAATTGATCTGTTGTCTTCATCACTCTCATTCGGTAACTTTCTTTCCTGTTTTTGTAGCATATTTCTTTCTTCATTACTATTTCTTCTGTTATTCAATTTCCGTTTCTTTTCGGGTGGTTCTCTTTCTCTTTGTATTTTGTTTGTTGTAGTTAAGGCTTGGTGATTTTGTTGTTCTGGACTTTTGGTATTAGTCTTACTTTTTTCTCCTGTTGTTTTTTGTTGTTCTGTTGTTTTTTGAGTCATAGCCTTTTTGTTTTTCTGGACTTTTGGTATTAGTCTTACCTGTTATTTTTTGTTGTTCTGTTGTTTTTTGAGTCACGACTTTGTGACTGCCATTTTTTTCTCCCTTTTGTTTTTCTGGACTTATGGTAGTAATCTTACTTTTTTCTCCTGTTGTTTTTTGTTGTTCTGTTGTTTTCTGAGTCATGACCTTGTGACTGTCATTTTTTTCTCCCTTTTGTTTTTCTGGGCTTTTGGTATTAGTCTTACTTTTTTCTCCTGTTGTTTTTTGTTGTTCTGTTGTTTTTTGAGTCATGACTTCTGATTCTTGCCGATTTGCACTAGACTGTGTTCTGTATTTCCAGTTCTTGTCTTCGTCTAGCTTTTCTCTTTTTTAAACGTTTTTTCCCTTGTTTTGTCATGTCTTGTATTCCTTGAGGATTGGTACTATTTCCTTGTATTTGTTTTACTTCTTTTGTTTCGTTTTCTATTTCTTGTTCCGCTAATATTGGTACGTCATTTTGTTCTTCTCTCGTTCCTTGTAGTGTACATTTCCTTGGTGTGTGCCCTACATTTCCACATTTGTTACATTTCCTATGATGGATGCAGCCCTTATACCACGTAGTTATTAGGAAGCCACGCAGGTAACATGCTCTTTTTATAGTTTGGAGTTTTGATCTTTCTATTTCAAGGATTCTGTTTTCATTGTAGATGTTAAATCCAGGGACTGTTCCTAACCTTGAGTTCTCTACCTTGATGTCGATTTTTTCCTCTACCCATTTGACTAAAATTTCAAGTGGTATTTCCATGGGTATACCCTCAATATGGAGCTCCCCCGTTTGTTTTTTGATTTTTCTCATGATTGGTATTAGTTCTCTAACTAAGGCTCTATGTCCGATTATTGTTGTTTCTCCGTATGGTATGGCCGGTGTATTTCCTCTATATCTAATGTTATATCCCCCTTTTGCGTAATTGATTGAATATAATTTAGATAGTAGGTCCTTGTCCAACATTTGGAAATATACCAGTACAGCTGTTGTACCTGGTATCCCTATTCCATTTGAGTCTGGAAAGATTACTTGTTGGGTTCCTTCTCTGTACTTGCATTCAATGTAATCACCATCTTCTAATTGTACTCTCCTGGTTTTAACATACTTCTGTAGATTTGTCATAGTTCTTTTCGCTGATGCCATTTTCTCTCGTGCTGTTCGTGCTTAAAAACAACTCACTTTACGCACAGTTTGCTTGGTACGGGCCATTTTTTTTTTTACTGTAGACTTCTCAACTACAAGTACTATAATTAAGTTTTATTAACCCACTAAGGAATTCAGGCTGATAATACTCAGTCACAGGCCAGAGCTATCCTGTGACATATATCCCTCACTGGAGCTGTGAAGGGTGTTGATTTTTTTACAAGCTGATCCCTGAACTTAGGATCGTACTCTCGTCCCTTAGAACTATTTGTTAATTTGTATTTTTGATTTAATTTGGTTGTATAGTATTCTAATCCATTTAATAAAAGTTGGGCCAAATCCATTTTTTCCCAAAGTTTTAATTATAAAGTTTATTTCAATCTTATCAAATGCTTTTTCTTGATCAAATTGTATCAAAGCGCCACCAAATTTGTTGTTATTCATATATTCAATAATTGTCTTGATAGATAGAATATTATCAGATATTTGCCTTCCTGGCGCTCCACAGATTTGATTGTTCATAGTTATTTCACTGAGTGTGTTTTTTAAGTCTATTTGCCAAAATTTTACTTAGTATTTTATAGTCTATGTTGAGTAGAGATATAGGTCTCCAATTTTTTAAATCAGTAGTCTCTCCTTTTTGTATATATAGGAGAGTAATTAGACCTGTCCTTATTGAGTTACTCATTATTTCACAGTGGAAAATATAATTATATTCGTTTTGTAAGACTGTTAGAAGCTGAATTTTAAATTTTTGTAAAATTCTGCTGTTAATCCATCTAATCCTGGTTATTTTTTTTTGAGAGGTTGTCAATTGCTTTATCTATCTCTAATATTCCTATAGGATTATCACGTTTCTTTATCTTCATTAGTAGTAGGTAGTTTTACATTATCTAAATATTTGTCCATTTTATCTTCAGATATGTTCTTACTTTGGTACAAATTTTTTTATAAAAGTCCTTAATATTATTCATAATCTCTTGTTTATCTTCAGTAATTTGATTATTTATTTTTAATTTAGTTATTAATTTTCCATTTCCTTTCTCAAGTTCTTCTCTTCTATAAATATCTCTTCCCAAATCATAAATATCATGGTAAAATCTAGCTTTTTGTTTTTCTCCAGTATGTTTATATTTCTTTAAATTATCTAAAATTTCTTTGCTTTTAGTTTTCTGTTCTACAGTAGTATTTGCATTTTCTATGATTCTTTTGCATTCTTTCTCTAAAATTTGGTTATTTTTGCTTTGAAGTCTAGAATATTTTTTGACAAATTAGTTTAAATTTTTCTTTTAATTCATCCCATGATTTTAAGTTTTCAAAATAAAAAGAATCTATCTAATTTTTAATTTCAAATTATAATTCCGGGAGTTTAAGTACACTAGAATTTAGTTTCCAGTATCCCTTTCCCCATTTTTTGAAAGATTGTGTTTTGTATTCTATATGTATTGTTTGATGATCTGCAACAAGCTGATCAAGAATTTCACTTTTAACTACATTTTCTTTATTTCTTTGCGAAACAGCAGCAAATGATTAGGTTATCACATTGAGAACCTTGAATCTTAAAGTGAGATAAATAAGCTCCAAATCTAGTCGAGAGCTAAAATGCTGTTGTTGATGGCAAATCATCATTAGATCTAGTTTTATTTGAAAGTCTGATCCCTCAATTAATTTTGAACAGAGATGTGGATAATTGATCAATTTATGACAAAAAGTATAATTTTTTTTGCTTTATCCAAAGACAATCCTTTAACTTTTATAGAGGCAAGTTTTAGAATTTGACTCTCAGCCATATATGCTCAAAAAAAGAAAGTAAAGAAAGAGAATGACATCTGCAGTTTGGAGTACAGTGTGTGTGTGTAAAATAGTGTATTTGTTGTTGTTGTTATTACTGTTGTGTAGAGAGTATTGAATGTTGTAATATTTCTTATTTTTCAGTCTATTTCAACCTTCTAGGTTGTTTTTTTTTTTTGGGGGGGGGGAAGGGGTACTGTGTTTGTATCTGAAGTGTTTGGTAGATTTGTAACACTAGCCTCATTCAGGATTTTCTTTATGGAGGCTGTTGTTGGAGTGTCTATCTGTATTTTAGCAGCTTTTTTGTCGGATGGTCGGGGACACCGAAAGTGTCTATTTTCTTTTGAATTTCATCTTCATTCTTGTCATGGACACTCTCCACTTTTTTTCTAAAGTTTCTTTCTCAGACATTTTACTCTCTTCATTCACATCACTAATTTTGAGTCATTGTTTTTGTCACACATGTCTTCATCGTTTTCATTTGAAATAGCTTCATTATTGTTTCCTTCATTTTCAATGGTGGTTTCGTCAATCTCACTTTCTTTGATGCTTTCATGAGCATCTTTTTTCTTATCCACGAATTCCAGTGTGAAACACTCGATTCCCATAGATCTATCCTCTTCATCTTCGTCCGGTGTTACGAAATTTTCAAGTTCTTCATTGTCTTCATTAATTCTGATATTCTCGTTTTCCTCTTTTTCTTGTTCTTTCTCTTGTTTCTTCTTCCATTCCTTCCATTTCTCTTTCTTCATTAGGTATCTTAACACCTGAAATAGTATCATCATTTTGTATTGTAATATTCAAAGTTTCAATACCAATATTACAGCATAGAGATTGGGCAGACCTGTCTTACAGATCTTGTGACAGGGAATGAAACTGTGTGTGCTCCATTTATTTGTATTTTAGATTTTATTTGATTATATAATATCTTAATCCATTTAATGAAGTTGGGACCAAATCCGTTCCTCTTTAGAGTTTCAATAATAAAATTGATCTCAGTTTTATCAAAAGCCTTTTCGTGATCAAAAAGTAATAAGGCTCCCTTTTGTTGGTTATTTTCCATATAGTCAATAATAGTCTCGATAGGTAGAATGTTGTCAGAAATACGTCGTTTCTTTTCAACACAAGATTGATTGTCCATTATTATTTCACCAAGAGTTGTTGAAATTCTATTATCTAGAATGCTGTTTAGTATTTTATAGTCTATATTCAAGAAAGAAATTGGTCTCCAATTTTTTAGGTCAGTGGTTTCTCCTTTATTTTTAAATAATAAAGTTATAATACCCGTCCTCATAGTATCAGTCGTTATTTCTAAATTAAAAATTGTATTATATAGATTTTGTAAGATTGGTAATAACGGAGTTTTAAATCTTTTATAAAATTCTGCACTTAATCCGTCAATCCCCAGAGCTTTTCCTTTGGATAATTTATCAATAGCTATTTCTATTTCATATAGCTCTATACTTTGATCACATAAATCTTTATTTTCATATGAAATTGTTGGTAATGTGATTTTATACAAAAAATTTTGTATTTTATTTATAGGTATCTTTTGACTTTGATACAAGTTTTTATAAAAATCCTTAACATATTGTAAAATATCATTCTTCCCTTCAATAATAGTATTGTTTTTCTTAAGTTTGGTTAGCGTTTTTTCACTTCCTTTCCTACATTCTTCTTTTTTATATATTTTCTTTCCAATGTTGTATATATCATTATAAAAACCGGATCTTTGTTTGTCTGAGTTAACTTTGTATTTGTCTAGATTTTCTAAAACTTTTTTAGTTTGTTCTTTTTGTTCATCCGAAGTATTAAGATTTTCTAGTATCCTTTTACATTCATCCTTAATAATTTGATCATTCTTACTTATGATTCTGGAATATTTTTGACAAATTTCTTTAATTTTAGCTTTAAATTTATCCCAGGATTTTAGATCTTGCAACTAAAGCATTTCCATTTCATTTAAGATTTCGAAATTGAGTTCGGGTAAATTTAGAATACTATTATTTAATTTCCAATAACTTCTACCCATTTAACGAAAACAAAGGATTTATACTCGAGAGTAATCGTGTTATGATCAGCTATTTGAATATCTAAAATATCACAGTTTAAAATGTTATTTTGGTTTTTCTTAAGCATGTAAAAATGATCTATTCTAGATCTAACATTAGTATTAAAAAATTGATAAGTATACTCTAATGTATCTGGATGTAAAAAACGAAAAGCGTGTATAAGATCATTATTATCAATAAGACAGTTAAGGGAATTTACCTGTCTAATATATTTTTTACGACTAGACCTATCAATTTCTTCCCCACATGCATTAAAATCACCACAAATGATTAAATCTTCATAGTTATATGTTGAGGCATAATCGCTAAGATTCTCAAAATATTGAATTTTGTATTCGTTTTGAGCCGGAGCATATATATTAATTATATTGGTTTTGTTAATTTGGATATGTATCAATCTTCCACAAAGGTTTTCAGGTGTATTATATATAGTTTCCAATTATTTTGAAGAATTTTGTTGATAATGATAAACCCAACTCCGGAATATTTTTCAGAGGGGTTAGATTTATATAAAAATAAAGCATCTAATTTGTCTTCAATGAAATTTATAGTTTGTTGTTTAATATGATGTAGTTCTTGTAGTGCTACAATATCATATTTAGTAATAAGGTCAACAAGTTTCTGAGCTTTCTCTAAAGACAATCCTCCCACATTTATGGAGGCTAGTTTTATACTTTGAGAATCGGCCATTATATAAATAATTTACTGTAATAGAAACGAAAATTAGGAAGGAAATTGTAATTAAAAACTTTTTTTGGGGAAATAAAATCCACTTATTTTCATAAAAGAGCCACGGCATCTGCAACATGGATAATGCTAAAGATTGTTCTTTGTTCGATGAGAAGAATGTAGATTTAGATTAGTAAGGTTTTCATTCTTTGGTCTTGGGTGATAAATCCGAAGGGTGGTCATCGTACCCAGAAGTATGCGACAATCCCTTAGAGAATTCCAATTCACGTTTCGTTAACATTTCTGTTAAAGGAGTTGTTTGTTGCTTGGGTATAGCAAAGGGATGTGATTCTGGTGTGGGAGGAATCTCATTAGCTTCGAAAGATAATTCCTCTTCACTTGTGTTTTGTTGAAGTGAAAGTTTCTTTTTCCTTGTGATAGCTGGTGAGACCTCTGAAACTTTTCTTTTTGTGTTTCTTCTTGTTTGTTTGTTTGGAGCTTGCCAGGTGATTTCAAAACCCTGGATCTCCATGTCTTCTTATCATTATCGTTTTACCTGGAAAATTAGTGCTAAATGGATACAGAGATATAGATCAATACATACATATATAAGTATGTTCTGCTGCACATTTTGTTTAACTCTATTTTCTATAGTCTTGAGAAAATATTTCTCATGTATCATTGCATAAGGAATTAGAACTCTGTCTTCAATTTAAAATCTAATACTTCTATTTAAACAAGATGTACTGACTAGAGAAAACAAATATTTCAATATATTATATCAAAATGTCCTGTTTTTGTTATTTTTGTATGTTGATCATTTAAAGAACATGCGAAAGAAAAATCAGACATGCGTACACAAAAGTTTTATGTGGTTTATAAATAAACTTGAACAAGTAATTCCAACAATTTACAGATTAAAGACTTTTTATTATCATCAGCTTGAACAAAATCCCAACTTTGCCAAGTGAATTATAATATCGATAGTGTGAAATCCTGGCTTTTGAAGAATGTCTGAGAATTTAAATGCCATTTACTTGAAGGTATTCAATACTTTCAAAGAACAATGTCATCAAGTCTTTTCTTGCCTACAACCCCAAAAAACTTGTCAAAAACCAAACTTGGACACAAAATAATTAGGTCCACAGCAATTAAAGTTGTCATTATCAAATTATTCATTGCCTGCAACTACTGCATTGGATAGAATACCAAAATGTAATAAAAAGTAATCAGGATATATGAATACAAATTGTGTAGCAAGCCTTAACTGGTCTGTGTTTTGTTAACATACTTCTCTAAATAAACAGATGGATGGACACAACTAAATTAAGATGCAAAGCAGTAGAAACAAACAATATATATTTTACTTTGTCAGCCAGGAATACAATCAAACAAAAATATACTAATTTAAACAAAACGAAAATATTCTTGGTCTTGAATCAATTCACTAAAGTACAAGTCATACATGTCCATATAGGCGTTCAGTAGTGTCATTAGTTAGAATTTGATTGCACATACCTTTAGATGGCAATTATTCACTTTATTCAGATCATACATCCCTATTCCTTTAGTAGGTTATTTTTACACCCCACCCCAAAAAATACTTAAGACAAAATCAATGGTAATTCATGTTGACATTTTTGGACAAAGTTAACCTAACAGTGTGATCCAGTATAAACTGGACTGAATGTTGCACACTATGATGTCATAATGAAAGCTGAACATGTTGAAAACAACTATGCACTACAATGTTATTAGTTATGATAGACCTGACATTCTCTTTTCTTGATCCATTTTAGCAGCTGGCTCACATTATAAGAGGCCCATGCAATCAATAATTTTCACCTGGAAGTTTTTTTTCCAATAATTTTAGGCACAAAACATTCAAAATTCAGGAATGAATAGGCTTTGGTTAAACTATTTTAGCATAAATTTCTGAATAAGAATTAAAATTTATTTTAATTTCAGTAAATGCGATTACATGACCTGTGTAACATTTACTATAGGAACTTTTGGTACGAAAAAATCTCGATATATTTATACAGTTGTGAAAAAGTTTGAGTATTTTCTTAACATTTAAAAAAAATACAAATTCTGGCAAATGGAATAATTAATGTAGAAATTATGCTGGATTTGTTTCAAATGTAGGAATGTAAACTATTTAAGGCAGCATCGTAAATTCAACAGTGATCAATATATAGAATGTTCCATTTAAAATGCCACTGAAACAACTAATTGAACTACTGATGCTAGGGCCTGCAGTACTTGTTGACTTGGAGGGATGGTCAAGTTAGCAACACCCCATCTTTGTCCTCCCACTTCTGTAGACAGCGAGACATTCTCTGCCAAGGTACCAGCATTTGCAAGAGCAACGGCAACTGAAGACAAAAGCTGTGGACTTGAGGTTGCCCTGAATATCAACAGTGACCCTGTCAATGTAGGTGGCACCAGGAAAAGACTATCCTGAATCTTCACAAGGAGGGCTTGGGTCCCTGATGTAGTCCCACTCAGCTGCAGACCACTCTGCAGGGTTACAGTCAGCATTTTCACATAGGGGGTAGGGGCATCTGCCTCATACTTTGTGTCAACCTTGATTCCTTGTTACTTTGCAAAAACTGGTGCATTGATTAGATTGAGGGAGGTACACTTCCCACATTCAGAGACTGAAGTTCTGCTTAGCATGCCAGCCAGGACAGCTGCACTCAAATATGATCCAGCATTCTGCATTTGAGGTCCATATGATGTTACTTGCAGATTATGTGGCTTGTTTTCACTTAGAGTTGCAGCCACCACACCAAGATATCTGCCAAGCTCCACCCATAGCTTGGTTTCCTGGCTAAGAGCATTTGCCAGTGCTTGAGCATTTATCGCACCAAATAAACTCTTTCCCTTTACAGCATCAACAAATTGTTCTGCAATTTCCAATGCAACCCTCTCTTGGGCCTCTCCAGTGTTAGCTCCAAGATGAGGAGTGCCAATCACTTTTGGATGTTGGGCCAAAGTATAGTCTTTTGGAGGCTCCTCTTCATATACATCAAGGGCAGCTCCTGCACACTGATTAGAGTTAAGAGCCTTTAGTAACGCCTGCTCATCTATGATACCTCCTCGAGCCACATTCAAGACTCTCAAAGTAGGTTTACACTTTGCAAATACTTGTTCATTAATGAGATTTTTGGTTTGTGGAATCAGTGGAACATGAACAGTAATGTAGTCAGCCTGTGGCCAAATATCATCCAATGCAAGCCACTTGACTCCAAATTCTGCACTGACCTCTGCAGGTATAACAGGATCATAACCAATTGTCTTCATTCCAAAAGATTGCATCCTTAGAGCGACCTCCTTGCCAATTCTGCCTAGTCCGATGATAGCCAGGGTCTTCCCATTAAGTTCAGACCCCATGTACTTTTTCCTGTCCCAGCGTCCCTCTTTCATTGACTGTACAGCATTTGGAATATCCCTGGATAATGCACATATCAAAGCGCAGGTGTGTTCTGCAGCACTAAGTGTATTCCCACCTGGAGTGTTCATAACAACGATCCCTTTCTTTGTGGCAGCATCACAGTCCATGTTGTCCACTCCAGTACCAGCCCGTCCAATGATCTTCAGATTGGAAGCATTGATAACATCAACTGTGACCCTGGTGGCTGACCGTACAATGAGTCCATCATATTTCGGTATTTCAGCAATAAGCTCTTCCTTGCTTAATTTTGTGTTTTTTGTCACATCAATGCCATTTCTTTTCAAAATTTCAATGCATTATATTGAAATATTTCTCGTGCATCATTGCATAAGGAATTAGAAATCTGTCTTCAATTTAAAATCTAATACTTCTATTTAAACAAGATGTACTGACTAGAGAAAACAAATATTTCAATATATTATATCAAAATGTCCTGTTTTTGTTATTTTTGTATGTTGATCATTTAAAGAACATTCGAAAGAAAAATCAGACATGCGTACACAAAAGTTTTATGTTGTTTATAAATAAACTTGAACAAGAAATTCCAACAATTTACAGATTAAAGACTTTTTATTATCATCAGCTTGGACAAAACTTTGCCAAGTGAATTATAATATCGATAGTGTGAAATCCTGGCTTTTGAAGAATGTCTGAGAATTTAAATGCCATTCACTTGAAGGTATTCATTATACTTTCATAGAACAATGTCATCAAGTCTTTTCTTGCCTACAACCCCACAAAACTTGTCAAAAACCAAACTTGGACACAAAATAATTAGGTCCACAGCAATTAAAGTTGTCATTATCAAATTATTCATTGCCTGCAACTACTGCATTGGATAGAATACCAAAATGTAATAAAATGTAATCAGGATATATGAATACAAAATTGTGTAGCAAGCCTTAACTGGTCTGTGTTTTGTTAACATACTTCTCTAAATAAACAGATGGATGGACACAACTAAATTAAGATGCAAAGCAGTAGAAGCAAACAATATATATTTTACTTTGTCAGTCAGGAATACAATCAAACAAAAATCTACTAATTTAAACAAAACGAAAATATTCTTGGTCTTGAATCAATTCACTAAAGTACAAGTCATATAGGTCTTCAGTAGTGTCATTAGTTAGATGTTGATTGCACATACCGTTAGATGGCAATTATTCACTTTATTCAGATCATCATGCATCCCTATTCCTTTAGTAGGTTATTTTTACACCCCACCCCAAAAAATACTTAAGACAAAATCAATGGTAATTCTTGTTGACATTTTTGGACAAAGTTAACCTAACAGTGTGATCCAGTATAAACTTGACTGAATGTTGCACACTATGATGTCATAATGAAATCTGCACATGTTGAAAACAACTATGCACTACCTTGTTATTAGTTATGATAGACCTGACATTCTCTTTTCTTGATCCATTTTAGCAGCTGGCTCACATTATAAGTGCCCATGCAATCAATAATTTTCATCTGGAAGTTTTTTTCCAATAATTTTAGGCACAAAACATTCAAAATTCAGGAATGAATAGGCTTTGGTTAAACTATTTTAGTATAAATTTCTGAATAAGAATTAAAAAAAAAATTAATTTCAGTAAATGCGATTACATGACCTGTGTAACTTTTACTATAGAAACTTTTGGTACAAAAAAATCTCGATATATTTATACAGATGTGAAAAAGTTCCTGAGTATTTTCTTGACATTAAAAAAAAAAATAAAAAAATTCTGGCAAATGGAATAATTAATGTAGAAATTATGCTGGATTTGTTTCAAATGTAGGAATGTAAACTATTTAAGGTAGCATCGTAAATTCAACATTGATCAATATATAGAATGTTCCATTTAAAATGCCACTGAAACAACTAATTGAACTACTGATGCTAGGGCCTGCAGTACTTGTTGACTTGGAGGGATGGTCAAGTTAGCAACACCCCATCTTTGTCCTCCCACTTCTGTAGACAGCGAGACATTCTCTGCCAAGGTACCAGCATTTGCAAGAGCTACCTAGAGGGGTGTTGATCTTCGTGTCTCTCCCCAGCACATACAGCTGGTTTGAGTCTGAAGAGGAACACCGTCTATAACGAATATGTATACATGTATAAAGGTGTAGTGGTTCCCTGTCCACCCATGTATGCTAATATAGTGTATGTTTAAATGTTTTCCATTGTATTTATTAAAATAAATTTGGAAGACGGTTGATCTTTGTTTTGTTTGTCAAATTGTTAGTTAAATTACCCATAAAGGAATGTCGTCCGATAGTACTTTCCAATTCTCCCTTAGTGCCACAGAGAATGGATTTCTTTACAGTCATGTTCCTTAAACATAGGATGGTACTCATTTTTCCTTATAATTATAAAAATTCCAGGGCCAATTTCCGCTCCTTTTGCATTTTTGAAATTATTATCTATAATTACAGTTGATTTTGCTAGTCATTGTTGTCCATTGTGTATGCAGGTTGTATTTTTAGTTTGTGTTTGTATAGTATTTTGTATGGACTAGCACTAATTATATCATATCAAATGAGTTGTAACCTTATATAACTTTAAGTGTAATTTCAAATATTTAAAGATTAGAATATTTATTTAGTTAAAATCAATAATTATATCCAAAAAGTGTACTTTATTTAAATAATTTGTGTTCTTGGTTATCTAACAATTTTAATATGCTGTGGCATTAGACCTTAATATATGTCTAATTGTGATGTGTTTTACCGTAAGGCATTTGGAAATTCATTGTCGGTGCGGTCGTAAACGTTGTGTCCAAAAAGTCCATGTTAGACTATTAAGGTCTTTTGAAAAATTTTGAATAGTTTTGAGCAAACTATTTAGTTAAAGGTTGTTTATAGGGCTTTAGCCCTATTATTTCCATTTAGTTAAAACAAAGAAAGATGTAGTGCCTTAGCACTAGGGATTAGAGAGAAAAAAAAAAGAAGTAAAAAATCCATTGCCTTCTTTGTGTCTGTATAAATTGTATAATATTATTACATAATAAGGCAAGCGTCTAACTAGAGAAGCAAAAGTAATAATTCAATGCTTCCTAAATGTCATCTTTCAACGTCGGTTATATAATGCAAACTGTCTGTGTTAGTCCAAAGATGTGTAGTTTTGTATATATGAAAAATCCACTTAGTCACGTGTCATGGGAGCCTTTTTTGCTAAAGCCGACAAAAGTCTGTAATCAGGCGTTGGAAGATTGTTCAGTTCTGGTCAAATCATGGGAGAATGTTATTGCCGGGGGCATTTTAGCTCTCGAGCTGTAAAATAAGTGAACACGTGGTCGCCTCCCTTCAGGCGTGCGAAGATTGTTCAGTTCTGGTCAAATCATGGGAGAATTGTATTGCCCGGGGCATTTTAGCTCTCGAGCTGTAAAACTTGTAACAGCTGAACTTGGTTTTGGATTTAATCCTATTGTTATAGGAAGTACATGTATATACTACAGAGTGTACTTTTATATGGAGTACCGCTAAGATTCATTATATGAGTGAGAGAAGAAATAATGGAAACCTTATAAAAGTATGATATAGTTCTAAGTCCCTAAGACCCAAGTTTGAGTATTTCTTATTGTTATTATCTCAATTAAAAAATTCTCATCATATAAAGTTTTTGTCAAGTGCCAAATTTTTCGCCAGTGAAATTTATTGATTAATTCGTAGGCTAGCCGACAGTTAATTATCTTGGAGTAGAGTTTGGACAAAAGAATGTTAGTTTTACCTCGGTCAGACTTTCACAATGTTTAGAGTGGAAACGTACTGGGTGTTTGATACGCTTAAAAATACGAGTTTTTCACGTAGAAGCTGACAAGTGACTTGAAACAACTGATAGGGTGATGAAGTGGCATTTTTGGCATCTTGATAGACGGGTTCCAAAAGGTCCATAGGAATAGCATTTATTCCGATCTGCGAATGTATATGGAAGGGGGTGTGTCGGACCCAGAATCAGGGAAATATATACACTACGTATCAAACGATGTTAAATTAGTCTATGAAGACCTCTGCAAGGGAGGAAGTCGAAAAATACATCGTCAAGACTCCGAGCGTACTTTAGGAAAACGACGTTCGTAAAACAATTGTGGTTCCAGGTTAAACTGCATGTGGAACGATTTTAAGACGCCAAAAACACAAGGTATTTAACTCAAATTCACCTTTATCATGATGTAATGTATATGCTGTTTTTCTTTGTCATAGATGCATAATGTATCGATCCTATGATACAAATAGTTCAGTATCACATTGATTTAATAACGTACTTTGATACGATGTTTCTTTGTTACAGATGCATGATGTGTTCATATTTTTGTATGGATAGTCGGTTTTACAGTGATTTAATAATGTATTTGTGAATTCTGAATTAGCATTTCTTTCCTTATATACTTAGGTAGGCAAATGGGTGGTGTAGAAAACCGCCGTGTACATTTATGATTGGAAAGTGTTACATGAATTTGAATTTATCATATTAGTGAATAGGGATTGTGTGTTATGATATATTGCCTCACTTTACGTAATGATTTACGGGAATATATGACTTTCCCGAATTCTGATGTCGAATTAGAATTTGTAAAGAATTACATTTATAAAATAAGTATTTGTTAGCCGTATAAATGATAACACTGATAGTAAAATCTGATTGTTCGAACCTGAAGACGGACGGACAATCTCAACTCGTAACGTAACGAGATACTTAGGACGTTTTACCCTTTTCTTTTCAAAGGATAGTTGTTTGAAGATCGAATAAGAAATAGCGAGGAAGTCGAAATTCAGAGACGGAAAAAGAGGTTAGAAGACAGAGCTGTGTAATTCCACGTACAATCAAAGGGCAAGCTCCAGTTGAGACTAACAACGCAGAAGAGAAAAAAACAAGTCGACGAACAAGGTCATTTTGAATCACGCAACAGTCCAATGTTAAATGAACATTCGATTCTATGATGAAATTTACTCTCAGTATTAACGGCTAACTTCATTTACTTTTATTAGTGTTTGGATTTTAATGAATGTATCCGTTATTTTAAAGCTTCAGGTTATGTCTTTCTGAACTAAGTGTATTCAGAAAGAAAGAAATTGTACTTTATTGTGTCATTCTTCTTCTTAAATTGTATTGTAATTAAAGTCATATTTTTATCTTTACGGGGGCTCGTGTGTTGTCTTTGTTCAAGGTACTACCTCTGATTACAATATCCATTAACCGGGCATATTATACCGTAGAGGTCATCCTCTAGATAACGAGAATTAGTGGGAGGCGGTTTTCAAGTGTTGTTTTTTTCCAAATTGTGCAATACCTCTGACCAGGCCTTGTGCGATATTGTACTAATGACACTTTGATAACCGGCAGCCACCTTACAAAGTGGGTTGCTCGTCTTGGGATTTGAAGTTTCATTGCGTAATCTGAGCGTATTTTGAACAAAGGCATAAATATGTTATTATTATTAAGTAGGAATCGAGTGAATCAAACATTGGCTGCTATTTTGTATACTTGAAGATCTTGCATGCAAATTCTTTACGTTGAAGGTGTATTGTAGAATTTGAGATTTATACCTTCTGTGTGAAATTTTCATAAAGCTTTATAGCGGTACTACCTAAATAGTCTCTTGAGACAAGAGCCAATTTGTGGCTAGTACGGTATTTTGGACAGCAATTAATCACGTCTCGTTAGCAGTATCCCACTGTTACTGGAATTTCGCCTGATCAATTATCTGTGACTGATTTGACCTGTCCATCTTGCTGCAAATAAGGTTATTTTAGGTCAAACTATTTTCGTAGGGAGAATTCCCTTATTGTAGGTCATTTAAGGACATAGTTCTAGAGGGAAAAGGAAAGACAAAACGTACATAATGGCGACAGACAGACTGTTACTAAAAGAATTTAAATCAATTGGAAAAGACGAACTTGGGTACGATGGAGACAAACTAACTGAATTTATGGAAAGAAGTTTGAAAGAACATAAGGAAGAAAAAGCTAGAGAACGAGAACAATTAGCCATGGAACGAGAGAAGGAGAAATATAAAGAAGTTGAACTAGCCCGACTACAGGCTGAGGAGAAGGCGAGAGAACGAGAGCATGAGTTAGCCATGGAGAGACTAAGGCTCGAAGCCGAGTTCAGGAGGGGAGAAGAATCGAACGTACGTCCGGACACCCCTAGTAGTCGCTTGGAAGACAGACGACCCATACAGTTAACCATGCCGATGTTTAATGACAAGGATGAAATAATTGAGAACTTTTTAACGCAGGTTGAAAAGTTGGCCCTGGTCCACCAAATCCCTAAGGACCAGTGGGCCATCAATATTTCAGCCTTTTTGCAGGGGGCAGCGAAAGATGTGTACCACAACATGACCCCAACCGACATAGACTATTATGACGCGCTGAAGAAAGCTCTACTTCGCCACTATGAGTTGTCAGCGGAAACGTTCCGGAAACTTTTTAGGGAATCGTCGAAAAGGGCTACCGAAACACGCGCAATTTCAGTCAGGTGCGCGTGATTTTTGATAAATGGATAAAAATGTCTGGCACCGCGTTAACGTACGAAGGTATTTGCGAAGAGATTTTAAAAGAACACGTGTTAAGTACCTACAGAAAAGATTTGATTGTGTTTTGGCGGAGCGCGAATTCTCATCTTTGGATGAGATAAGCGTAATGGCCGAGCACTATGAGAGCGCGCATGCGCGTCCAACTACTTGGAATGGTAGGGACCGACCTGGAATCGGTGAGCTTAGAAAGACCACTGAGGTGGCACCCCAGAGACGAAATGGTCAGAATGGTGGGAGGCCAGGGGCCGGAAATCTCAGCCAAGTACATTTCCGTGGGTCGGGAAAGACTCAAGGGGTAGATAGGGATACCTCGGGTAGAAGAGGTGAGCCAGTATGTTATGGCTGTAAAAAACCAGGCCATGTTGTCAAGGACTGTAGAAAGTATCGTCCGACAACGGTTAATTCGGTAACTCCGAATACTGTTAAGAAAGGGAAAACAGTGGAGTCTACGAATATAGCGAGAGCTACGGTAAATGGCGAGGAAGCCACGGTAATGTATGACACGGGCTGTAGCTACCCGGCCTTGGTAGATCGTAGATACGTCAAACCTGGAGATTATACAGGTGAGACGGTGGAAGTACAGTTTGCTAACAGGACGAAGGATTCGCTTCCGGTCGTTAGCATAGACCTTGATTCGCTATATGTAACAGGGCGAATTCAAGCAGCGTGTTTGTCGGGACTGTCTCATGACGTAATATTAGGGTGTAGGTGTAACCCTATACATGTCGGGTCAGTGGAGACGAGGGCTATGAAGCGAAGGTCAGGGTCGAAGCCGTTAAGATCCGTGACTTCGCCCATAGACATTTTGGTACCTGGTGAGTTAGAGAAGCTTCAAAAGGAAGATGTGTCTCTTGACAAGGTACGTAAGTACGCGACGGACGGGTCCGTACGGAAATTGCCAGACGGCGAGGTTAAGTTCGCGACAAAGCGCGGTATTTTGTATCGGTACGCCAAGAAAGGGGTCGATACGTTTAAACAAGTTGTGGTACCCGTAGGGAAGCGTGACGAAGTGCTCCGGTTAGCACATGAGGGTCTTTTCGGAAGTCACATGGGCGTGGCGAAGACCAGAGATAGGTTGGTGAGGGAGTTTTATTGGCCAGGTGTGCATGGGGATGTAAGGAGGTATTGTTTGTCATGTGACAAGTGTCAGCGAGTGGCACCGAAGACCTCCCATCGCCCAGTGCCACTAGGAACCACCCCACTAATAGATGAACCTTTCTCGAGAGTGGCAATGGATTTAGTAGGTCCGATTAAGCCGGCGGCCGAAAGTGGAAATCGGTACATATTAACGGTCGTAGACTACGCTACCCGGTACCCGGAGGCAGTGGCCTTGAAAATCATTGACTCAGTCACGGTGGCTGAGGCCTTGTTAGGGGTGTGGTCGACAGTCGGAGTTCCAGACGAGATACTGACCGACCAAGGGACGCAGTTCGTGAGCCAGGTGATGGAAGAGGTAAATAGATTACTCTCCATTAGACACCTGACGACTACCCCGTACCACCCGCAGTGTAATGGGTTGGTAGAACGTTTCAATGGGACATTGAAACAAGCTTTAAAGAAGCTATGTGAGGGTCGACCTAGAGATTGGGATCGATACCTTCCGGCGATACTGTTCGCGTATCGAGAAGTACCACAGGCAAGTTTGGGTTTTTCACCTTTTGAATTAGTTTATGGGCGGACGGTAAGGGGGGCCCATGGCTGTATTGAAACAGTTATGGACGGATGAGCAAGCATCCGAAGAAGTGCGTACAACATACCAATATGTTGTCGACTTGCGTAACAAACTGGAAGAAGTTTGTAAATTGGCTCAAGAAAATCTCTGCGACGCGAGGGGACGTCAAGCCAAGTATTACAACAAAAGGGCGAAGGAACGTCACTTTGAGGTGGGTGACCAGGTGTTGTTGTTGTTGCCATTGGAGCATAACAAGCTACAAGTCTCATGGAGGGGACCATTTGTTGTAACGGAAAGGAAAGGTGGACAAAACTACCGTATCCGAGTAGGGGATAAGGATAAGTTGTTCCACGTAAATCTTTTGAAGCGGTACCGTGTGCGAGAACCGCCCACGGAGTTCGTGGTGGCCACCGTCGTGACGAAAGAATCCGACGACAACGCAGGGCAGGCGGAAGTACTCCCTAGTTGTCCGTTGACGAGGGAGGAAACCTACGTCGACGTCACATTTGACGTTACGTTAACGTCAGACCAACGTAAAGAGGTGGAGTCGGTACTTCAAGAATTTTCGAGCGTCTTAACAGAGAGACCGGGGAGGACAGAGCTGGAGGAGTTCTCTTTGAAGCTGCTGGACGAAAACCCAGTCAAGTTAAGACCATATCCGTTGCCGTACGCGAAGTTAGAAGCGGTCCGTAAAGAAGTTGAAACTATGTTAGACTTGGGTATTATCTAACCAAGCGATTCGACGTATAGCTCTCCTGTTGTGCTGGTCCAGAAGAAGTATAGGACACACAGATTTTGTGTCGATTACCGAAAGTTAAACCGAATCACAGAATTCCAGGTAGAACTTTAACCTGACCCTGAGTCTATTTTCGCAGGAGTAACCCATGCTAAATATTTTTCTAAGATTGATCTGTCCAAAGGATACTGGCAAATTCCAGTCCGTAGTGAAGACAGAGCAAAACTAGCTTTTGCAACTCCAGATGGGACTTACCAGTGGGTGGTCATGCCATTCGGGGTGCAGAATGCGCCCAGTGTCTTCACCCGTATGATGCGGAAATTCCTTGAACCATTGCGGGGGATGGGAGTTTCCAACTTCATGGACGATCTTCTATTAGCTACAGCTACATGGAAAGAACACATACTTTTGCTGAAAAACGTCTTAGAACGACTACGACAAACCGGACTGACCGCACGACCATCGAAGTGCCATATAGGGTTCAGACAGTTAGACTACCTAGGACATACCCTCAGCGAGGACACGTTAAAACCAGAGAGTTCAAAGGTCGAACAACTTAGGGACGCATTACGACCGACTACTAAGACTGAAGTTAGATCTTTTTTAGGTTTGGCAGGGTACTATAGGAGATATGTCGCAAAGTTTAGTGCTATTGCAAGTCCATTGACTGACTTGACTCGGAAAAAAGCGCCGACCAAAGTAGTATGGACAGACGCATCTAAACGCGCATTTCAGACGCTAAAAGACAGACTGACGTCAGACGCCATAGTTAAGTTACCTGACGTGACACGGGATTTTGTTTTGAGGACAGATGCTTGTGATAGAGGTTTAGGTGCAGTGCTACTGCAAGAACACGAGGGAAGCTTATTCCCAGTTGCGTATGGAAGTAGGAAACTGTCAAATGCGGAAATTAACTATTCAGTGTCTGAAAAAGAATGCTTAGCGATTATTTTTGGAATAACTAAATTCCAACGGTATCTGTATGGTAGGAAGTTTACTTTGGAAACAGATCATCAACCACTGGCTTATTTGGCCCAAGCGAAATTAACTAACGGTCGTTTGATGAGATGGTCGCTTTTCCTACAACAGTATCAGATTCAGGTGCGGTACATCAAAGGTAGGGATAATGTGGGAGCGGATTGTTTAAGTCGGTTAGGAATGTCTGAAGTGAATAGGTCACCTAAGGACACGTAACTGGAGCAGAGTAGCTCACCGAAAAATTTGGGAGAATAAAAATACCGATTTTACTCTTAGCAAGGGGGTAATGTCAAGTGCCAAATTTTTCGCCAGTGAAATTTATTGATTAATTCGTAGGCTAGCCGACAGTTAATTATCTTGGAGTAGAGTTTGGACAAAAGAATGTTAGTTTTACCTCGGTCAGACTTTAACAATGTATAGAGTGGAAACGCACTGGGTGTTTGACATGCTTATAAATACGAGTTTTTCACGTAGAAGCTGACAAGTTACTTGAAACAACTGATAGGGTGATGAAGTGGCATTTTTGGCATCTTGATAGACGGGTTCCAAAAGGTCCATAGGAATAGCATTTATTCCGATTGGGCGAATGTATATGGAAGGGGGTGTGTCGGACCCAGAATCAGGGAAATATATATACTACGTATCAAACGATGTTAAATTAGTCTGTGAAGACCTCTGCAAGGAAGGAAGTCGAAAAATACATCGTCAAGACTCCGAGCGTACTTTAGGAAAACGACGTTCGTAAAACAATTGTGGTTCTAGGTTAAACTGCATGTGGAACGATTTTAAGACGCCAAAAACACAAGGTATTTAACTCAAATTCACCTTTATCATGATGTAATGTATATGCTGTTTTTCTTTGTCATAGATGCATAATGTATCGATCCTATGATACAAATAGTTCAGTATCACATTGATTTAATAACGTACTTTGATACGATGTTTCTTTGTTACAGATGCATGATGTGTTCATATTTTTGTATGGATAGTCGGTTTTACAGTGATTTAATAATGTATTTGTGAATTCTGAATTAGCATTTCTTTCCTTATACTTAGGTAGGCAAATGGGTGGTGTAGAAAACCGCCGTGTACATTTATGATTGGAAAGTGTTACATGAATTTGAATTTATCATATTAGTGAATAGGGATTGTGTGTTATGATATATTGCCTCACTTTACGTAATGATTTACGGGAATATATGACTTTCCCGAATTCTGATGTCGAATTAGAATTTGTAAAGAATTACATTTATAAAATAAGTATTTGTTAGCCGTATAAATGATAACACTGATAGTAAAATCTGATTGTTCGAACCTGAAGACGGGCGGACAATCTCAACTCGTAACGTAACGAGATACTTAGGGCGTTTCACCCTTTTCTTTTCAAAGGATAGTTGTTTGAAGATCGAATAAGAAATAGCGAGGAAGTCGAAATTCAGAGACGGAAAAAGAGGTTGGGAGACAGAGCTGTGTAAATCCACGTACAATCAAAGGGCAAGCTCCAGTTGAGACTAACAACGCAGAAGAGAAAAAAACAAGTCGACGAACAAGGTCATTTTGAATCACGCAACAGTCCAATGTTAAATGAACATTCGATTCTATGATGAAATTTACTCTCAGTATTAACGGCTAACTTCATTTACTTTTATTAGTGTTTGGATTTTAATGAATGTATCCGTTATTTTAAAGCTTCAGGTTATGTCTTTCTGAACTAAGTGTATTCAGAAAGAAAGAAATTGTACTTTATTGTGTCATTCTTCTTCTTAAATTGTATTGTAATTAAAGTCATTTTTTATCTTTACGGGGGCTCGTGTGTTGTCTTTGTTCAAGGTACTACCTCTGATTACAATATCCATTAACCGGGCATATTATACCGTAGAGGTCATCCTCTAGATAACGAGAATTAGAGGGAGGCGGTTTTCAAGTGTTGTTTTTTCCAAATTGTGCAATACCTCTGACCAGGCCTTGTGCGATATTGTACTAATGACACTTTGATAACCGGCAGCCACCTTACAAAGTGGGTTGCTCGTCTTGGGATTTGAAGTTTCATTGCGTAATCTAAGCGTATTTTGAACAAAGGCATATATTTGTTATTATTATTAAGTAGGAATCGAGTGAATCAAACATTGGCTGCTATTTTGTATACTTGAATATCTTGCATGCAAATTCTTTACGTTGAAAGTGTATTGTAGAATTTGAGATTGATACCTTCTGTGTGAAATTTTCATAAAGCGTTATAGCGGTACTACCTAAATAGTCTCTTAAGACAAGAGCCAATTTGTAGCTAGTACGGTATTTTGGACAGCAATTAATCACGTCTCGTTTGCAGTATCCCACTGTTACTGGAATTTCGCCTGATCAATTATCTGTGACTGATTTGACATGTCCATCTTGCTGCAGATAAGGTTATTTTAGGTCAAACTATTTTCGTAGGGAGAATTCCGTTATTGTAGGTCATTTAAGGACATAATTCTGGAGGGAAAAGGAAAGACAAAACGTACATAATGGCGACAGACAGACAGTTACTAAAAGAATTTAAATCAATTGGAAAAGACGAACTTGGGTACGATGGAGACAAACTAACTGAATTTATGGAAAGAAGTTTGAAAGAACATAAGGAAGAAAAAGCTAGAGAACGAGAACAATTAGCCATGGAACGAGAGAAGGAGAAACAGAAAGAAGTTGAACTAGCCCGACTACAGGCTGAGGAGAGAGTAAGCCATGGAGAGACTAAGGCTCGAAGCCGAGTTCAGGAGGGGAGAAGAATCGAACGTACGTCCGGACACCCCTAGTAGTCGCTTGGAAGACAGACGACTCATACAGTTAACCATGCCGTTGTTTAATGACAAGGATGAAATAATTGAAAACTTTTTAACGCAGGTTGAAAAGTTGGCCCTGGTCCACCAAATCCCTAAGGACCAGTGGGCAATCAATATTTCAGCCTTTTTGCAGGGGGCAGCGAAAGATGTGTACCACAACATGACCCCAACCGACATAGACGATTATGACGCGCTGAAGAAAGCTCTACTTCGCCACTATGAGTTGTCAGCGGAAACATTCCGGAAACTTTTTAGGGAATCGTCGAAAAGGGCTACCGAAACACACGCGCAATTTCACAGTCGAGTACGCGTGATTTTTGATAAATGGATAAAAATGTCTGGCACCGCGTTAACGTACGAAGGTATTCGCGAAGAGATTTTAAAAGAACACGTGTTAAGTACCTACAGAAAAGATTTAATTGTGTTTTTGGCGGAGCACGAATTCTCATCTTTGGATGAGATAAGCGTAATGGCCGAGCGCTATGAGAGCGCGCATGCGCGTCCAACTACTTGGAATGGTAGGGACCGACCTGGAATCGGTGAGCTTAGAAAAACCACTGAGGTGGCACCCCAGAGACGAAATGGTCAGAATGGTGGGAGGCCAGGGGCCGGAAATCCCAGCCAAGTACATTTCCGTGGGTCGGGAAAGACTGAAGGGGTAGATAGGGATACCTCGGGTAGAAGAGGTGAGCCAGTATGTTATGGCTGTAATAAACCAGGCCATGTTGTCAAGGACTGTAGAAAGTATCGTCCGACAACGGTTAATTCGGTAACTCCGAATACTGTTAAGAAAGGCAAAACAGTGGAGTCTACGAATATAGCGAGAGCTACGGTAAATGGTGAGGAAGCCACGGTGCTGTATGACACCGGCTGTAGCTACCTGCCCTTGGTAGATCGTAGATACGTCAAACCTGGAGATTATACAGGTGAGACGGTGGAAGTACAGTTTGCTAACAGGACGAAGGATTCGCTTCCGGTCGTTAGCATAGACCTTGATTCGCTATATGTAAAAGGGCGAATTCAAGCAGCGTGTTTGTCGGGACTGTCTCATGACGTAATTTTAGGGTGTAGGTATGTGTTGCCCCAACCTAACCCTATGACGTGTAACCCTATACATGTCGGGTCAGTGGAGACAAGGGCTATGAAGCGAAGGTCAGGGTCGAAGCCGTTAAGATCCGTGACTTCGCCCATAGACATTTTGGTACCTGGTGAGTTAGAGAAGCTTCAAAAGGAAGATGTGTCTCTTGACAAGGTACGTAGGTACGCGAAGGACGGGTCCGTACGGAAATTGCCAGACGGCGAGGTTAAGTTCGCGACAAAGCGCGGTATTTTGTATCGGTACGCCAAGAAAGGGGTCGATACGTTTAAACAAGTTGTGGTACCCGTAGGGAAGCGTGACGAAGTGCTCCGGTTAGCACATGAGGGTCTTTTCGGAAGTCACATGGGCGTGGCGAAGACCAGAGATAGGTTGGTGAGGGAGTTTTATTGGCCAGGTGTGCATGGGGATGTAAGGAGGTATTGTTTGTCATGTGACAAGTGTCAGCGAGTGGCACCGAAGACCTCCCATCGCCCAGTGCCACTAGGAACCACCCCACTAATAGATGAACCTTTCTCGAGAGTGGCGATGGATTTAGTAGGTCCGATTAAGCCGGCGGCCGAAAGTGGAAATCGGTACATATTAACGGTCGTAGACTACGCTACCCGGTACCCGGAGGCAGTGGCCTTGAAAATCATTGACTCAGTCACGGTGGCTGAGGCCTTGTTAGGGGTGTGGTCGAGAGTCGGAGTTCCAGACGAGATACTGACCGACCAAGGGACGCAGTTCGTGAGCCAGGTGATGGAAGAGGTAAATAGATTACTCTCCATTAGACACCTGACGACTACCCCGTACCACCCGCAGTGTAATGGGTTGGTAGAACGTTTCAATGGGACATTGAAACAAGCTTTAAAGAAGCTATGTGAGGGTCGACCTAGAGATTGGGATCGATACCTTCCGGCGATACTGTTCGCGTATCGAGAAGTACCGCAGGCAAGTTTGGGTTTTTCACCTTTTGAATTAGTTTATGGGCGGACGGTAAGGGGGGCCCATGGCTGTATTGAAACAGTTATGGACGGATGAGCAAGCATCCGAAGAAGTGCGTACAACATACCAATATGTTGTCGACTTGCGTAACAAACTGGAAGAAGTTTGTAAATTGGCTCAAGAAAATCTCTGCGACGCGAGGGGACGTCAAGCCAAGTATTACAACAAAAGGGCGAAGGAACGTCACTTTGAGGTGGGTGACCAGGTGTTGTTGTTGTTGCCATTGGAGCACAACAAGCTACAAGTCCCATGGAGGGGACCATTTGTTGTAACGGAAAGGAAAGGTGGACAAAACTACCGTATCCGAGTAGGGGATAAGGATAAGTTGTTCCACGTAAATCTTTTGAAGCGGTACCGTGTGCGAGAACCGCCCACGGAGTTCGTGGTGGCCACCGTCGTGACGGAAGAATCCGACGACAACGCAGGGCAGGCGGAAGTACTCCCTAGTTGTCCGTTGACGAGGGAGGAAACCTACGTCGACGTCACATTTGACGTTACGTTAACGTCAGACCAACGTAAAGAGGTGGAGTCGGAACTTCAAGAATTTTCGAGCGTCTTAACAGAGAGACCGGGGAGGACAGAGCTGGAGGAGTTCTCTTTGAAGCTGCTGGACGAAAACCCAGTAAAGTTAAGACGATATCCGTTGCCGTACGCGAAGTTAGATGCGGTCCGTAAAGAAGTTGAAACTATGTTAGACTTGGGTATTATCGAACCAAGCGAGTCGGCGTATAGCTCTCCTGTTGTGCTGGTCCAGAAGAAGGATGGGACACACAGATTTTGTGTCGATTACCGAAAGTTAAACCGAATCACAGAATTCCAGGTAGAACTTTTACCTGACCCTGAGTCTATTTTCGCAGGAGTAACCCATGCTAAATATTTTTCTAAGATTGATCTGTCCAAAGGATACTGGCAAATTCCAGTCCGTAGTGAAGACAGAGCAAAACTAGCTTTTGCAACTCCAGATGGGACTTACCAGTGGGTGGTCATGCCATTCGGGGTGCAGAATGCGCCCAGTAACTTCACCCGTATGATGCGGAAATTCCTTGAACCATTGCGGGGGATGGGAGTTTCCAACTTCATGGACGATCTTCTATTAGCTACAGCTACATGGGAAGAACACATACTTTTGCTAAAAAACGTCTTAGAACGACTACGACAAACCGGACTGACCGCACGACCATCGAAGTGCCATATAGGGTTCAGACAGTTAGACTACCTAGGACATACCCTCAGCGAGGACACGTTAAAACCAGAGAGTTCAAAGGTCGAACAACTTAGGGACGCATTACGACCGACTACTAAGACTGAAGTTAGATCTTTTTTAGGTTTGGCAGGGTACTATAGGAGATATGTCGCAAATTTTAGTGCTATTGCAAGTCCATTGACTGACTTGACACGGAAAAAAGCGCCGACCAAAGTAGTATGGACAGACGCATGTGAACGCGCATTTCAGACGCTAAAAGACAGACTGACGTCAGACGCCATAGTTAAGTTACCTGACGTGACACGGGATTTTGTTTTGAGGACAGATGCTTGTGATAGAGGTTTAGGTGCAGTGCTACTGCAAGAACACGAGGGAAGCTTATTCACAGTTGCGTATGGGAGTAGGAAACTGTCAAATGCGGAAATTAACTATTCAGTGTCTGAAAAAGAATGCTTAGCGATTATTTTTGGAATAACTAAATTCCAACGGTATCTGTATGGTAGGAAGTTTACTTTGGAAACAGATCATCAACCACTGGCTTATTTGGCCCAAGCGAAATTAACTAACGGTCGTTTGATGAGATGGTCGCTTTTCCTACAACAGTATCAGATTCAGGTGCGGTAAAGCAAAGGTAGGGATAATGTGGGAGCGGATTGTTTAAGTCGGTTAGGAATGTCTGAAGTGAATAGGTCACCTAAGGACACGTAACTGGAGCAGAGTAGCTCACCGAAAAATTTGGGAGAATAAAAATACCGATTTTACTCTTAGCAAGGGGGTAATGTCAAGTGCCAAATTTTTCGCCAGTGAAATTTATTGATTAATTCGTAGGCTAGCCGACAGTTAATTATCTTGGAGTAGAGTTTGGACAAAAGAATGTTAGTTTTACCTCGGTCAGACTTTAACAATGTTTAGAGTGGAAACGCACTGGGTGTTTGACACGCTTAAAAATACGAGTTTTTCACGTAGAAGCTGCCAAGTGACTTGAAACAACTGATAGGGTGATGAAGTGGCATTTTTGGCATCATGATAGACGGGTTCCAAAAGGTCCATAGGAATAGCATTTATTCCGATTGGGCGAATGTATAAGGAAGGGGGTGTGTCGGACCCAGAATCAGGGAAATATATACACTACGTATCAAACGATGTTAAATTAGTCTATGAAGACCTCTGCAAGGGAGGAAGTCGAAAAATACATCGTCAAGACTCCGAGCGTACTTTAGGAAAACGACGTTCGTAAAACAATTGTGGTTCCAGGTTAAACTGCATGTGGAACGATTTTAAGACGCCAAAAACACAAGGTATTTAACTCAAATTCACCTTTATCATGATGTAATGTATATGCTGTTTTTCTTTGTCATAGATGCATAATGTATCGATCCTATGATACAAATAGTTCAGTATCACATTGATTTAATAACGTAATTTGATACGATGTTTCTTTGTTACAGATGCATGATGTATTCATATTTTTGTATGGATAGTCGGTTTTACAGTGATTTAATAATGTATTTGTGAATTCTGAATTAGCATTTCTTTCCTTATATACTTAGGTAGGCAAATGGGTGGTGTAGAAAACCGCCGTGTACATTTATGATTGGAAAGTGATACATGAATTTGAATTTATCATATTAGTGAATAGGGATTGTGTGTTATGATATATTGCCTCACTTTACGTAATGATTTACGGGAATATATGACTTTCCCGAATTCTGATGTCGAATTAGAATTTGTAAAGAATTACATTTATAAAATAAGTATTTGTTAGCCGTATAAATGATAACACTGATAGTAAAATCTGATTGTTCGAACCTGAAGACGGACGGACAATCTCAACTCGTAACGTAACGAGATACTTAGGGCGTTTTACCCTTTTCTTTTCAAAGGATAGTTGTTTGAAGATCGAATAAGAAATAGCGAGGAAGTCGAAATTCAGAGACGGAAAAAGAGGTTGGAAGACAGAGCTGTGTAATTCCACGTACAATCAAAGGGCAAGCTCCAGTTGAGACTAACAACGCAGAAGAGAAAAAAACAAGTCGACGAACAAGGTCGTTTTGAATCACTCAACAGTCCAATGTTAAATGAACATTCGATTCTATGATGAAATTTACTCTCAGTATTAACGGCTAACTTCATTTACTTTTATTAGTGTTTGGATTTTAATGAATGTATCCGTTATTTTAAAGCTTCAGGTTATGTCTCTTTCTGAACTAAGTGTATTCAGAAAGAAAGAAATTGTACTTTATTGTGTCATTCTTCTTCTTAAATTGTATTGTAATTAAAGTCATATTTTTATCTTTACGGGGGCTCGTGTGTTGTCTTTGTTCAAGGTACTACCTCTGATTACAATATCCATTAACCGGGAATATTATAACGTAGAGGTCATCCTCTAGATAACGAGAATTAGAGGGAGGCGGTTTTCAAGTGTTGTTTTTTCCAAATTGTGCAATACCTCTGACCAGGCCTTGTGCGATATTGTACTAATGACACTTTGATAACCGGCAGCCACCTTACAGTTTTATCTTCAATTGTATTAGTATATAATTAAACGTTATCATCAAATTTAAGTTTATTTTTAATTTTATCTATAATTACAGTTCTTTTTGTGTTAAAAATTTTAATTTTAAAATTAAATGATTTTTACTATCAGTAAATGTTTTGCATAAGGGGCATTTTGGTATTTTATTTACAATCTTTCTTTTGTAAGCTAATTCTCCAGTCCACCAAGTGTCATGAAGATATTGAAATATTAGATTATCTTTTTGTGGTTGTTTAATTTGAGACCAATGTTTCCATATTAGTTCCCAATTAAGATGTGGGTTCAGGAATTCAATTGCGTTTTGGAAGTCTGGTTTGTTTAATATTATTATAAATTTCAGTGGTTTTTAAATTCCCATATTAAATCGGAAGTTTTTAAAGATTTTTAACATTTTAATTTGTCTATATAATGTATTGGGAGGATTTAAGGTTTTTATCATTTTGTTATTCTTATAAATTTTGTTATTCTTATAAATTTCTTTTTTATGGGGCAAGGATAAACCGAATCAATATATATATATTCCCTGCCAAGGGTATTTTATAGGAAATTCTAGAGAATTAAATCTATGTAGATAGTTGGAATCTTGTTTTAACTTAAGATTAGGAAGATTTAAATCACCTTTAGTTTTATCAAATTGTAGTGTGGTTTTATTCAGTTTTTTAAGTTTTCCAAATGTATTGATAAATTGAAGATTCTATTTTTCGAAAATAGTATATCCCAAAGTCAATTATGTTGAATTCATGCCAAATACAATTAAAAAGGTATGTTTTAGCTATATGAATTCTTTCCATAAAAAGAAATTCTCTAGAATTCCATATATTTTTATGGCGTTGTATTTTTTTTAAAATTTGTTTCATTTTTAAAAGTGTATTATTTTTTCCAAGGAAGACTCCTAATACTTTAACATAGGGTTTTATTTTCTCATGAGGAAGTGAGAGGTATGTTTTGAATTTGCAATTAGAAGGATTTCAGTTTTTTCTTGATTTAATTCAGAGCCAGAAGCCTGGCTAAAATTTGTATTGTCTAATTAGATTGTTATAAGAAATTTCAGTTGTTATAAAGTTGGTCATATCATCAGAGTGTAAGAAGGTTTTAACCTGTTGATGTTAGTTAGGTATCTTAACACCTGAAATAGTATATCATTTTGTATTGTAATATTCAAAGTTTCAATACCAATATTACAGCATAGAGATTGGGCAGACCTGTCTTACAGATCTTGTGACAGGGAATGAAACTGTGTGTGCTCCATTTATTTGTATTTTAGATTTTATTTGATTATATAATATCTTAATCCATTTAATGAAGTTGGGACCAAATCCGTTCCTCTTTAGAGTTTCAATAATAAAATTGATCTCAGTTTTATCAAAAGCCTTTTCGTGATCAAAAAGTAATAAGGCTCCCTTTTGTTGGTTATTTTCCATATAGTCAATAATAGTCTTGATAGATAGAATGTTGTCAGAAATACGTCGTTTCTTTGCACCACAAGATTGATTGTCCATTATTATTTCACCAAGAGTTGTTGAAATTCTATTAGCTAGAATGATGCTTAGTATTTTATAGTCTATATTCAACAGAGATATTGGTCTCCAATTTTTTAGGTCAGTGGTTTCTCCTTGGTTTTTAAATAATAAAGTTATAATACCCGTCCTCATGGTATCGGTCATTTTTTCTAAATTAAAAATTGTATTATATAGATTTTGTAAGATTGGTAATAACGGAGTTTTAAATCTTTTATTATAAAATTCTGCACTTAATCCGTCAATCCCCGGAGCTTTTCCTTTGGATAATTTATCAATAGCTTTTTCTGTTTCATATAGCTCTATACTTTGATCACATAAATCTTTATTTTCATATGAAATTGTTGGTAATGTGATTTTATCCCAAAAAATTGTATTTTATTTATAGGTATCTTTTGACTTTTATATAAGTTTTTATAAAAAAATCCTTAACATATTGTAAAATATCATTCTTCCCTTCAGTAATAGTATTGTTTTTCTTAAGTTTGGTTAGCGTTTTTTCACTTCCTTTCCTACATTCTTCTTTTTTTATATATTTTCTTTCCAATGTTGTATATATCATTATAAAAACCGGATCATTGTTTGTCTCCGTTAACTTTGTATTTGTCAAGATTTTCTAAAACTTTTTTAGTTTTTTCTTTTTGTTCATCCGAAGTATTAATATTTTCTAGTATCCTTTTACATTCATCCTTAATAATTTGAACATTTTTACTTTTGATTCTGGAATATTTTTGAAAAATTTCTTTAATCTTAGCTTTAAAGTTATCCCAGGATTTTAGATCTTGCAACTCAAGCATTTCCATTTCATTTAAGATTTCGAAATTGAGTTCGGGTAAATTTAGAATACTATTATTTAATTACCAATAACTTCTACCCCATTTAACGAAAACAAAGGATTTATATTCGAGAGTAATCGTGTTATGATCAGCTATTTGAATATCTAAGATATCACAGTTTAAAATGTTATTTTGGTATTTCTTAATTATGTAAAAATGATCTATTCTAGATCTAACATTAGTATTAAAAAATTGAAAAGTATACTCTAAGGTATCTGGATGTAAAAAACGAAAAGCGTCTATAAGATCATTATTATCAATAAGACAGTTAAGTGAATTTACCTGTCTAATATATTTTTACGACTAGACCTATCAATTTCTTCCCTACATGCATTAAAATCTCCACAAATGATTAAATCTTCATAGTTATATATTGAGGCATAATCGCTAAGATTCTCAAAATATTGAGTTTTGTATTCGTTTTGAGCCATAGCATATATATATTAATTATATTGGTTTTGTTAATTTGGATATGTATCACTCTTCCACAAAGGTTTTCAGGTGTATTATATAGTTTCCAATTATTTTGAAGAATTTTGTTGATAATGATAAACCCAACTCCGGAATATTTTTCAGAGGGGTTAGATTTATATAAAAATAAAGCATCTAATTTGTCTTCAATGAAATTTATAGTTTGTTGTTTAATATGATGTAGTTCTTGTAGTGCTACAATATCATATTTAGTAATAAGGTCAACAAGTTTCTTTGCTTTCTCTAAAGACAATCCTCCCACATTTATGGAGGCTAGTTTTATACTTTGAGAATCGGCCATTATATAAATAATTTACTGTAATAGAAACGAAAATTAAGAAGGAAATTGTAATTAAAAAATTTTGTTTTGGAAATAAAATCCACTTATTTTCATAAAAGAGCCACGGCATCTGCAACATGGAGAATGCTAAAGATTGTTCTTTGTTCGATGAGAAGAATGTAGATTTAGATTAGTAAGGTTTTTATTCTTTGGTCTTGGGTGATAAATCCGAAGGGTGGTCATCGTACCCAGAAGTATGCGACAATCCCTTAGAGAATTCCAATTCACGTTTCGTTAACATTTCTGTTAAAGGAGTTGTTTGTTGCTTGGGTATAGCAAAGGTATGTGAGTCTGGTGTGGGAGGAATCTCATTAGCTTCGAAAGATAATTCCTCTTCACTTGTGTTTCGTTGAAGTGAAAGTTTCTTTATCCTTGTGATAGCTGGTGAGACTTATGAAACGTTTCTTTTTGTGTGTCTTCTTGTTTGTTTGTTTGGAGCTTGCCAGGTGATTTCAAAACCCTGGATCCCCATGTCTTCTTCCTTATCATTATCGTTTTACCTAGAGCGTGTTGGGGGGAGGGGGGTGTTGAACCTCGTTACTCTCCCCAGCACAAGCTGGTTCAAGTTGATTGAGGGACACCGTCTGTCTGTTAGCCAATAGTGTCTTACGATGGTGTATTGTTATCCTTGTCCACCCATGAGTGTATTAAGTGGTGTATATATTGTTGTATATTTTTTTATTTGTTACTTTTTAATTAATAATTTTGATGACGGTTGATCTTTGTTTTGTTCATCAAATATAAAAAGAAAAAAGTTTTGTTAACCCACTAAGGAATGCAGACCGGAGCTGACTGATGACTTATATTCTCCACTTTAGCTGTGGAGAGTATTGATTTCTATACAATCCGATTCCTGAACTTAGGATCGTACTCTCGTCCCTTAGAACTATTAAGTTCCAGGGCCAGTTTCCTTTCCTTTTCTAATATATATTAAATATTTCTTATTTCCCAGTTGACTTTGCCAAAGTCATTCGTCCATTGTGTGTGTATTTTGTATTTTTATTCTGTTTGATGTACAGTGTTGTTGTATGGACAGCACTATCTAAGATCATATCTTTTGAGTTGTAAAACTATATAAAGAAATTGGTGAAATTTTTGAAGATTTATTTGCCATTATTAGAAAAAAAGAAATAAAATTAAATTAATATTTTATAAACAAAAAATGCAATTTATTTAGATAGTTTATGTGTTAGTGTTATCAGCAGCAGAGGTGCTTGAATGTGCTAAGAAGCAGCAGAGAGGGCGAACAGACCACGTTTTCAAGCAAAAATAAGGCTTCCTACGAAATCTCATATTTTAACCAAAAAAATAATTCTCCATTTAGCAAACGGAGACTTTACGATTTTTCAATCAATTTTGGTCGCAACGATGTGGTCATCGCCCTCTCTGCTGCTGGAACTTTCAGTTCTGGTTAACAAAAATAATAAATGATTTTAACCAAATATTTGATCAAGTCTTTATGATTTCACAAACAAACTAATCGCTAACACCTCATCTAGTAGATCAATTAAATTATTTGACTGGTCGGTGAGTCGGAAATTAATTCTCTTTAACGAATTATTATGGCATCGCATGTAGACAGGATTAATTGGGTTTCCAATAATTAGGAATCCTGGAGGAGCTGTTGGTGCAAACGAATAAAGAATATATCCCTGCTGAGCTTGATTTGATTGCTCTAGATTAATTTGATAGCTTCCTTCAATTGCATCACATGTTAAATTGAGCGCAATCACCGCTGAAATATATACATTGTGCGGTGCAATATGCCTACCGCCACCATCTGGATCATTATTATATTTCAGGACAGTTGAATCTTGTACTTGTAATACCTTAATAACATTCCTAACAGATTGTTTTAGTTCCACCTCGTTGTATCCGGGAAACTTGAAATTACGTACATCGACTTCTGTGATATTGTAACCGGTTAGGAATTGTTGTTTACTGTCGCTTTAGTCATTGGTTATTGTTTGAATAATTAGTTCATTGATATATTCCATGTCAGATACAAGCTGATTTAGTATTTTAACGTGTTTTTGCGATTTTGTTTGCCGTAGCTGTTCTAGTTGTGTTTTATGTAATTGATTAATTTCATTAAAATAACCAGTGATGTCATTTAGCGTGAATGAGATAGTAACAGATGCGTCAGCTGTTCTTTTAATAATAAAATCCCATTACAATGTGTCTTTGTTGGTTAAATATAAATCTATCGGCAATTTTTCCTTTTTTATATCAGATAAATTATCTCGATATCTGGGATTTATTTCATGATATGATTGTACGTCCGTGGTTAAGTCGGCGGCGGCTCCGGGTGGTTTTTCAGGCCATCCTAGCACAGTTTTTAACGAGCTGTTATAGATATCTACAATGTATCCCTCTGTGCTTATTTCGATCGATGACGAGAGCGTCGGTTCATGAAGTTTAATAGCTATTTTTGATTCTTTTCCAGTGATTGATTTTATTCTACGCTGAATATCAGCATCGATTTGCTCAATTTGGTACGATCCAGTTGGTAACGAAACAGTTTCTCACGCTGGAGTACCATCGGGTTTATTCTTATACGAGAACACCAGTGCGTTATTCGGTTGCTGACCGCCAAATGCAACCGATCTGATATTGGGCCAGCTATGATATACTCGTAATTTTGCCAGCATGATCTCGCGCACTGGAATCGGAGAAGGAAAGTTCACACTAAATTGTGGGTTTGTTGATGTTATTGATATCATGCTTGTTCGAGTCGGAGTGGTATTCTCAGCGATTCGTTGAAGCAGTTCGAGTGACATTATTGTTAACGCTGTCTTCAAATTCCAATTTCAACATCGCGGAGTTATACAACTGGATCATCGCGGAAAATTCAACATCGGATATAAACGAATTATCTATCGACAGCGAGATCAACTCGGATAATTTCAAGAACGTGTCAAATACCACCCGGTACAGAGCTGTATAATCGGTGAGTTTTTTTTGGGAACACGATGATAACATTTTAGTTATCGCGGTGGCGACTGCCGCAATTTTTGTTGCCGCGAAGATAGCAATTGGAACTGCAATAGGAGCCATCATGGTCACCGTCGACAAAATAACCCCGGCGCTGGCCATCATACCGGACACCGAGTACACGGTGATGTCGATGATTGCTATGCTGCGTCGGTATTTTTTCATTTTTTAACGATAGCGTTCGGAAAGTGATTTCAAATTCGCGGAAAAATTCTTTCACGGTATCATATCGATATCGATGCGATTGTGATACCGCTGACTCCTTCAACGGGACTATTATCGGTTCAATTGATTTTGTTGACTCAGTCAATAATGTCATTGTTATTTTAAACCCGTTAGTGTTTTCAATTATTCACCATCGTCCGGGAAGTAGATCAGGGTGGGGGGGACTATTTCACCTACAAATTCTAAACACCAGGATATTTTTGATCTAATGGTACTATCAACCGCGACAATCTCAAATTCTTCTTTACCATTGATAATTACTGTCGCGGTGCCACCAAAGTAGGTTTTACCTTTCACGATGATATCAAATTGCTTGGTAGAGACTAATGTCATCCTGTAGATACCACGTGACCACTCCCCGATATCGATTGGCAATCTAACACTAGATTCTTTTACCCAATCAAAGGTCCCATAATCGACCGTATACACGATATTTTCAATGCTTCCGTGTGGATGCGGAATCTTTACCTTTTCAAAGGTTTCTTTTAGTTTAAGAATATCACCGTAAATATCGAGATAGTTTACATGGACTTCGGTAGAAAGCATCATCATCCCATCCCTCTTGCTAAAAATGAATGAAATCAGAAGGTCGTTGATTCTAAGCTGTGTTTGGTTTTTAATATGCTGGTCGATGTTAGAAAATGTTGTTGTGATATCTTGGGGGTTACTGCCCTCAAAGAACTTATTAACAATTTCATTGGCGAGTTTTTGTTCGTCAATAGCGCTTTTAATTTCAGCGAGAGTCATGCCTGTCAGAGATGTGTTTTCAAACACAGGTGTTCTCTCTAAAAATTTATCCACGATTGTATTAAGTGTTGTTTGTCTCACCATAAACATATCAATATCTTTGAGAGTCATCGTAGATGTAGCTGGGACACCAAAAAAACTATTAGCGACGTAGGCATTGTGAGTATGCTTGCCAATAAACTCTCTAATTTCAGCGAGAGTCATGCCTGCTACAAGCGGGTTTCCCAAAAACTTAACAACGACGTCGTTATTGGGATTTTGTATCTTTTCAAGATTTTCTACTATTTTAAAAATATCATTGTAAATATCGAGATAATTTGCCTTGATTTTATTTTCATTCATCATCCTTCCCGCCTCCTTGTTAAAAAAGAATAAAGATAGAAAGTTTTTAATTTCAGCGTGTGTCATGCCAACCACAAGCGGGGTTTCAAAGAATTTATGTACGACATTTTTGCGAAAACTATTATAACCTCGTATATAATCATTCAGCTCACGGCCGTGGGCGACAATCTTGTTGTCGTGGGTGGCAATCATGCTGTCGCGGGCGGTAATCTTGTTGTCGTGGACAGCAATCTTGTTGTCATGGGTGGTAATCATGCTGTCGTGGGCGGCAATCTTGTTGTCGTGGGTGGTAATCATGCTGTCGTGGGCGGCAATCCTATCGGTGATCGTAGACACAAGTTCGCCTGGTTTAAGTTGTCCACCGTTGGAATACAGCGCAATAGAGTTTTCAGCGGCGTCGCGCTGCCGTTTCAAAATGTCATCCAATGACACATCACTGGTTTTCAATTTACCCTGGCGATCTTGAAATACAACTATTTCGTTCGGGTCAACACTTACTAAATTTAACGTCTCAGCGATTTCATCTTCAATTATTTTTTTACATCCTCGATAGAACCCGCAGATGTTTTCGTGGTGGGTTTCGACCCGACAGAGATCGTCCCCAAATATCAATCATTATTGTTAGCGCAACTTGTATTTTCAATTTATGGATTTTTTCACTAAAAACTTCCCACTGGTATATTCGTTTACAACAATATGTGGTGGATTCCACGGAAATCCAAAGGATTTTAATGAAATCTCAGCGAGGACATTTAATACTTCACGGTCGCATATCGGTGGATCATTTAATTGTTGTGTTGGCAGCGTGGAATAAAAAATCGGAAACTCTTTGACTTTCATCGAAGAATTTATATACCGCATAAACTCGCTTGGTGGGGCTAGCCCATATGAATCAAAATAGATAATTCCACGTGGAACAATCGCGTATGCAACCCAGTGAGTTCCCGATCCGCTGCTGTTATCAAGATTGATGATACCGGTTCAACGTTATTTGGTTTTCTTGGTAACTGATCTCTCATAAAAACCATTCTGAAGTTTTTTATCGTTAGTTTTTTAGCAGCATCAATTAAATCAAAATTGGACATGGGAACAATTGGGCTTTCAACTAATAAACCGTTCCTGGTATTCTTAGACCTGATCCGTTCACGGATCTCCCGCTGTACCATGAATACGGGGTTCCTGGTAGTCTTAGACCCTTTCCCTTTTTTTATATCCTTTCCCAGTTGCCTTTTTCAACGCCATCCCTGCAGCGGTACCAACGGCTCCCAACGCCGCCGCCTTCGCCACCGCTGGGTCAGCCGCTGCAATCAATGCTGGTATTGCGACTAACAATGGAAATATACCACCTAATTTTATCATGTTGGCGACTGCAGCCTTTGAAAATACAATTTGAACTCCTCGCTTATTCTTCAGCGCATCATTGAAATGTTTTATTTGACGATCCGTCAATGATATTTTATGTTTACCGCCGGACATCTGCGCTGGTGTTAACGTTATTGTTGTTCCACATTTTTTAGCGGATTTTGATCGCAATTTCTTGACCTGACCATCAGCCAGCTTGACACTAACAACACTATATGGCATTTTATTGTAAAACACATTTATGCTTTCAAATGATTTAATTGGAAACTCTTCAAGTTTCTTTACATATTTCCACTGGTGCATCAACAATTCTCATTCGTCCGCCAACCCCTTCTAACAACATTGATTTATCACTGAGAATAACAGCAACCGCTCTATAATTAACACCACCAGGAGCTATACGAGCCCTAAAATGTATGTCAACAACGGATTGTCTCATTAAATCAAGATGTTCCAGCGAAAAGTAATAAATCGGATATAAGTTTTTAAAATCAAGTTGTGATATTTGCAAACCGGTATCAACGTTTTGATCACGACCCATATATGACAGCATCCGATGATACACACGTGCTATATGGTTGCTCTCGTAATCAAGCTGTATATCCTCAGATGGTTCTTGTTGTCCGTTTATTCTCAGCGAAACCTCACTTACCCCTAATGGATCAAATATCATATGACTGCGTTCTTGGGAGCCTAATCGATTCCGATTCTGCAGCGCTATAAATATATGACCGTGGAGCTGAAACGCCTTGTTTCGATGCCAGGTGCCATGTAAATGTACCATCAACATCATCCTGTTTGACATCAGTTGTTGTTGTTAGCCAACTTAGCAATGATTTGCGCCTGTTTCCATAAATGAGATCAGCCGCTCTTCCGTGGTAATTGATGGGGTCATTACTGGCATCCACAATACTAATTTAGCTATTTTAACTTTACCATCAGCGGCACCAGTACGCCAAATTGCATCGTTGTCATCGCCTTTTCGCACTAACGCAATTGTGTGTTTGGCTCCATAGATGACTTTTCTGACATTTCTGCAGAATCCAAATATGTTATGGAGTGGAATTGCGCATGAGAAATATCGCTGCTGTCCTTGCAATGCTAGTTTTCGTGTAGCAAATCCTAAATTGAAATTACCATTAACACCTCCGAGAATATCAAACGCAGCTCCGTGTCTAGCTCGACGTTCTGGATTAGCTGCTTCTTGTTGATTTGCTTCTGCAGTATCTTGTGCTGTCAACACTTTAATGTATTGAAGGTGGTCAGCGTTATCAGAGGTATCCTTTGCAAACATCATAGACGGACCAGCCGACCTTGTATAATCATCGGAGTATCTTGCTAGCCCGATTATTGTTGTTGCAACATCAACTTTACGGTCTATTGATTCAATTTCTTTTCCATCGATGAGATATCTTGCACTTTCAAATAACGCCATTATGCCATTATTAACAAAACCAACTCGGATATTTGGATCATGTGCATATGGTGGATCATTATGAGTATCATCATTTGTTACGAGTTTTCCCTCGATTTCAATAAATGCTTCACATGGCAAAAAGTATTTACTGGTATCTTGAACTTGAAGTTCAATTCGCGATCGTAGGTCGGGTTGTATTGCATGATAGGAATAGTATTGATAATCGCGGACGGAATCGTCTTTGCGCACTGGGGCTTCCATATCTAACGCGGGATCAGCTGTTCGTTTAAACATTTTAGTAAAATTCTAGTGTTTTCCATTGTGAAACTCTTTGTAATCATCGTCGTTTTTGTTTTCGTTTCAAACCACTTCCTGCTATTGCGTTCATGATAGCGCTATCTGTTACCGGCGAAGCTGTCAATGGTGACGGAGTCACCGAAGCAGCCAACGACGTTAGTTTTTGTTCCACTGCGCTATTTATTGCTTTGCTGATTTTTGTAGGCATCACTGTAGTTGATGGCAGCACCGTTGGTTTCTTTCGCACCAATGATGCTATTTTATCTTTCGCGGCAGAAAATGCCTTTCCGGCAAGATTTCCAACCAAATCTCCGATTTTGCTGATTCCCTTATCACGAATAAAATCAATGGCTTTCATTGATAATTGTTTATCTAACGACGCCACTTTTGGAGCCATTCTTGTAAATAACCCCGCAATGGTATTGCCGAAACCATCTCCTTAATATGCTCTATAAACAGGCAATCGTGAGTTCACCACGTAGACGCTTACGGGTTTATCATGGTTGTAGTGTATAATCATCTTGTTATAAAACTAGTAGTTTTTCAATTAGTGATCAGTCGCTAAGATCCATAGGATTTTCATCATAACCATGGGCGTCTGTGATCTTCAACTAATTCAGCAATGAGTTCTGGATATACATCAATGCCCATGATACCGCCGGCAAATAATCGTCTACATATATCAGCTGCTTCATTAATTATTTCAACGGAGTTGTTTCCGGCTCGTTTCGCCCCGATGAGAACTTCCAACCGTGATATATCCGAGAGAATATTACCAGGGCATGTCACGGTTGCGTTGAAATCCAAAGGATTTTTAATTGAATATCATTTTCCGCTTGTTTTCTTAGAACCGGCTTCTGCTTTTATGTCTATTTTTTACGGGATTGGATCCTCCATATAAGGTGGTGGTTGTGGACCGCCTTTAACCACAGCTAGAAAGTTATTATAACCAGGGTGATGCAACGCTGAGATTTTATCCCCGCCACGTTTCACTAAATATATTTTTGATGCCCAAGCGTCTTTGCCTTTTATAAAATCTTTAAACTCGTCTTTTAATTAATTCTCTCTTATACCCTTTGGAAAATTGTTTCTAGCAAAATTAGCTAATTCGGAATCCGTACGGTTTCCTCTAATTTCATTTAATGCTGCGACTGTAAATATATTCTCAGATGAATAGTCTCTTCCTGCAGCTGCACCTTGTTGTTCTTCTGCGCGTTCTTCAATTTCGCGCTGAGTTTTTATATCACTGGATAGCTGTTGTACCCCTGCGCGTGTTTGTTCGGTCTCTGCTGATATCTTTTCAAGCGTATCAAGCAACGGCGCCTTCTTTGCTCGTTCTCGCTAGGGAATATCTCAGTATATCGCTGCTTCAGTTAACTTTTTCACATCTTTGGTCACATTTGTTATCGGAGTAAACAGTTGTTCACTTGACACAGAAAAGTCAGTCTGCGCTTGTTGTCGTTGTTGAAGTTTCTCGCGAAGTCTGTCTCGAACCGGTATAAACTTTTTAATTGCTGCTAACCGCTCTCGGGCTAATTTAGTTGTAAGTGATTCACCTACCATATATTGTTTGTGAACTGAATTTTCAAATGTGAAACTATCACAATTAAAAGATGAGTTATTAAATAATGTACCATCATGCTAACGTATCCATCTTCGACAGGGTTAAACTGTACGACGCTATCCGCGACTGTTTCAGAAATAACATCGATGGGGGTTTCAGAATTGTAATATCTGAGAACGGCGATGAACGATTTGTGTTAACGACGCGGCAACAACAACAACTACGTGAAAATGGAGGCGTCGCGGTGATTACTTGCTACTACGACCAGATCATCCAGTATGCACATAACTGCATGAGCAAGCCCAAACTGATGAGTTTTCTTTCCGGAGAAAATCCTATGTGAGTGTTAAAAAAAGTGTTTTTCCTCGTTTAATATTTTTCTAAGATCACGAACTGAGAACTAATTTCAGCTCGTTTTTGATACTCTTGGCCGAGCTTTTGACGTATTGTTTCAACGGTGCTAAATAGCGTTATAAATGCATTAATATCGTTATCGTACAAGCAAGTATTGATGGACTTTTGAATTCCTTTCACGAGCCTATACATCTTGGGTAAAACATAACGACCCTTACTAAACTGATACTCTATGTCTTCATATTCCGAGGCAATCCTGTAACAGTCGAGATCTTTAGATAATATTATCCCTCGATTCTTTAAAATTGAAATTTCAGCAATTACATCTTTGATATCCATATTTTTAAAAAAATATAATATAATACATTTAACCTCTAATTATTTAAAAAAAATGCAAAATAATGATATAAATTATGAGCGGTTATTTCATTCATGAGTCCCTTATTCAGGCCTTCTTTGTTAGGGTTTTTTCACTTTGCTATCCATTCCGGATGTGACCCTAACACCGCTTCTATTAGCCGGTAGCCCATTCTGTTCTACCCTATGGGGTTCCTCATGTGAATGCAGAGCTTTTTGCATCAATTTATACCATTCATTTTACACCCAATTACGTTGACAAACAAATAATCTCCGGCGAGAGGTCTAACTCAGCAAACACTGAATTAGATCACTCAGAAGGTATATGTTTGATTGGATGTTCTTGTGGCGTGGGCGTGGTCAAACCAAACCAACATGGCAACCCATGAAATCAAATTCATGGTTGCATGAGTTGGAAAAAACACCAACCCACGCTACCGTGAATGCGATAGCATGAGTTACAATGTTGGTTTGGCTGAGGGGGTCCGCCCCCCCCCCCAATTAATAGAAAAACATCTTTCGTTTCGCCATCAAATAATGTATCTGCTATGGGGACCGAACACGTAGTTGATAGATCTATGTTTACAAGATAAACACTCTACCGTTTAGACTACGGAACTGTCATACAAAATAGAGATTTTTTAATATATATATATATCTTCTGATTATACTTAACAATAAGAGATTTTTAATATAGATAATTTTACTGTATCAACAGAAATTTCATAGTATTTAGGAAATAAAATACTAAGTACACACACAAAAAATAATTTAACTGTTGTTTAAAATATCATGTAAATATCAGTCACGCATGCCTGCGTCAGTGAAATACCGATTCAATATGCAGGTAGGGAACAAAAGAACGTTTGTACTGAAGGTCACATGCCTGCGTCAGTGAAATACCGATCAATATAGAGGAGGGGGAGACATGTATACTTAACAATAAGAGAGTTTTCACTGTATTTATAAAAATGCATACAGGGAAAAAGGAAAAAAAAATACTTTTACACACAGAAAAATACAACTCGCACATATCCATTTTAATCACGCCCACCTACTTCAATGAATGGGAAACACTAGTGCTTCATATTCGTTCCGGCTGAGCAAACATAGGTAGCGCGCTGGATTATAAAGAACGTTTGTACTGAAAGAACGTGGTTGGGCTGTTCGCTTTACTGCTGGTCCCCCCCCCCACATGAGACATGTAGCTGAATGTAGATAAATAAAAATACAACTGTTTAAATAATGCAGTTTTAGCCCAAGCGACAATAAAAAGTTTTATTTCTACCGAAACTCATTTATTATATACTCCATTACAGTCACGTGTGCGCGCCTAGTCAATTATACCTTTCTATCTCTACAGGTAATAGCAGACGACACAAATTCCTTTGATGTCATAATACAAGGGAACTTAGTAGGTAGAGTGTTATGAGCGGTTGGACTTATACATAAGGATTTATCTCCCTTGAATCGTTTCAGGTGTATACGAATTTTATTTTATGACTATTGTTCTTTGACAGAGCTGTTTTAATTATATGTTCTGCAACAAATCGTATTGAAGGCCTACAAATATCAAAATATGTACTGGCTTCATTTATTGGTTGAAATATTTTCTCCTCTTTGGTTTCTAAATCAAACGATTTGACTCCCCTAGGGCGTTTTGCGTGTTTGCCAGTTCCACCTAATTTTGCATTCCGACTTTGTGAGACGGCTTGAAGATTCCCAAGACAATTATCAGTCTTCACGCCATTTATGTGATCAATCACAAATCCGTCTTCGATTAATCCGTTATGACATTCAAAAATAATTCTATGACAGAGATATGTTTTTTTTCTAGCACTAAACAACATTTACCCCATATTATTCAGATATCCAACCGGTTTTTTAGTCTGCGGTGCCTGACAACACCATCACTGGAGGCTTCGTAATTAACAAGCACTGGATGGGGTCTAAAATCTTGGCTCATTTGTATAATAATATTACTTATCTAATTTATTATCTGCTTTAATTATAAACCTCTTGATATAATCTTGAGGGGTTTTGATGACTTTGTCATCGTTAGGGTCAATGACGGTATTTTTTTATTCGTTTGTCATAATAGCGTTTTAGTTCCCTGTATCGTTTACCCCCACAAGCAAGACACAACTGCGATTTTCCCCTTACCCCAGCCCCACATAGGAGGCACGGAAGGGGACCTAAGAAACCGTTGCGAACACTTTGTAAATGATACCCACAGAATTCGCGTCTGCATGATTTGTTACACGGGGTTGTTGATCCAATCATTAGCCACTTGCAGTGATTCATTATACTATATTTTTCTTTTTAAATACTTGTTTTAATTATAACATGGAGGAGTTCAAGAGATTATCGAAAATTAAGCCTTGGAAAAATACTAAATTCATTGATTATACCATGAAAGAATTCCAAAGATTATCGAAAATTAAGCCCTGGAAAAATGCTAAATTCAATCTCGATAAGGAGTTCAAGAGATTATCGAAAATTAAGCCCTGGAAAAATGCTAATTTTAATCTCGATAGAGTCTCTGTTACACCAAAACGTCTAATCGGTGATAGAACTATACTGGGTAAAATCAGGGAGTGTTTTAATGAATTCTACCGAGACGGTGCAGCACACTGTTGGTCGACATTTCGAATTATTGACGAAGATGTCAATGTACCCAACATCGATGCTACTATGAACGATGAAAGAGCAGCTGAGATAATTTCACACCTTGGCCCGCCAAGGGGCTGGAAATCCAAGGGTGTAAAATCCAAAGGATTTTCATTGCAAAGCAATTCCCAACAGAAGTATTTTTTCAGAATAAAATTCATTATCGAAGTCGAAGGCAAATGGATTATCAGGGATAAATTTGAACCAATTCTCACGGATAAAAAAAAACTGTCATTGTAAGTAGAGATTCCAAACCAGGAATTCTAACTGGAATTGACAAACCATACTACGAGAGAGCTTATCCTGTAACAGCAATTGTTTATGGGATATATCCGTTAAATGATAAACCCGATATTGCAAAACTAGCTCCTATGAAATATTCTAGTTCACTAAATTGTGTAGCAACACGGGTAATGGAACACTTCACAAATGCATCCCGAGGAAATAAACTAACTGATCTGCGACGTAGGAAAATAACCGAATGGGAACTGACAGTGAAACAGCACGGTGCAAAGAATTCTGATATAGCTAAATTAGAAGCATCATTAAAATTCCCAATATCAGTAACGACAATAACCGGAGAAGTATTATACGAACCGAAATATCAATCGCGAGGAGCTCCAATTAAAATTATTGATCATAACAAACACGCGTGGACGGCTGCAGTAACAATATTTCCACAAGATAGAACCGTGCGATATATCCCTAAGGAGTTCGTCGGGGATGTTTTTTATCATGAGAAATTATTCGATGCTATTCACACGCTGTGTAAGGATGATCCTGTGTCAGTGTGGTTACTTAGAAGTGATGAAGATCCCGAAATAGGATTTGATCAATTTGTAAGACCAAATGGCGAATTATATCGCGTTGAAGAATTAGATAACAGAATGAGAAAAATCGCTAATGATTTTTCACCGGAGAGTTCCCATGAAAAACTATTAACGGATAGTTTTACTATTCCATCAGTGGTAGCTCACTTCGCAAGAGAAAAAAACTCATGGCGTCTAACACGAAGTGATTTTCTCGAGGACGTTAAATTGAGTTGTGTCAAATTTGGTCATGGAGGACTGTGGAATACGAAATACTCTCGTGATGGTATGATTTCAATTGATATATCCGCGTGTTATCCTGGAAGTTTTCTCGGGTATGGAGAATGTGCTGAGTACTTTAAACGATTTGGACACCCCACGCATGAAATGACTCGTGTTGCGATTAATGGTCCATTGCCTGATTTTGATTTAACTGGATTCGCTCGTGTGATATCATTCGAATTCGCTACAGGGTTACATCCGTGTAGCTATGTTTGGTTTGGTAGACATATATCTGAAAAGGCCTGGATGCCAATAGTGTTACTACGATATATGATTGATTGTGGTATGCTAACATCGTTGATTGTTTCCGAAGCTATTATATGCTATCGAGCTCAGAAAGAAGTTTGGCTACCACAACCCGATCTAGATCGTATAATTAGCGAACAGCGAAAACAGTTCCCAGATTTCAATGAAGAACAAATCATGAATTGTTCTAAGGAGTTATTTGAAATTAAAAAAGAACAAGCAAAAGATTTTGGACGAAGAATAATCGGTAAATTTACCCAGGGTGGAAGATACGACAATGCAAAATATTCTTCGCGGTTGATCATAGATATCGCTGAATACGATTTTATTGTAACGGATTTAACGAAACAGGGAAAACTTGTAAATCGTAAAGACGCTTTCCTATCCGATGGAAGACGATTAGGTACAATTGTTACCTATTGTGATGGATATATTAAACAATATACGCATTTGAGAAGTTCTATGCTAGCATATGCTTCTATCAATTTATTTTCGATGATAAATAGATTTCCTAATACCGCAGTTAGAGTAGCCATTGATTCTATGTATATCCACAAGAAATACAAATCAGATGTAGCCAAATTCACAGATCCGGAGGCAAATTGGGGATGTTGGAGATTTAAAAAGGAAACGCTACATGAGTATTGTGAATCGGCAGATGTTACCATGGATGAAAAGTATTTAAAGTGTGATGAGATTCAATCAGAATTTTCTAATGCACCACCGGTATCTGATCCAATATGTAGATACAAGACAGTTTATTTAAACGGTTGTGGTGGGTCAGGAAAGACAACTCGTGCATTTGAATTATATCATAGAAACGCTAGCGTTTCAAAATCAAACATGATTGTGTTAACACCAACTCACAGACTCGCCAGAGAGATGAAACAACGAGGGGTAAATGCCTGTACTTATCATAGTTTCTTTCGATGGAAAGGCGATGAATGGACCCCTGATCGAATGGGTGATAAATTCATTCCTGAAATAATAATTTGGGATGAAATATGCACAGTATCGTTGAAAATATTACAATTATTTCTTGAGTGGTTGTTATTGAAAAATATAAAAGTCGTCATTTATCGGTGCATCCCCACATGAATAGCTAAAGGGTTTTGTAGACTATTATGAAGAAATTACCACTGATTATAGATCACTTGATGAACAATTACGCGAGTTCAAAGCGCTAATTAGATTACAGCCGGATAAAATCGTATGTGAAATAGCGCGTGAAATAATTTCAGAAACTCCCATGAATGAGTTTTGGGAGGCGTGGAGACCAACCGATTTGATAATTGCAAGTAGAAAAATAGTCAGAGACACACTTCAGATGAAGTTATTTGAAACGCATAAAGAAAAATTTGCAACACTTCCAGTACCGTTGTGTTATAGGCCTTCGGATACACGAAAACAGAATATAGAAGTTGATATTCCAAGACCAAAATCCGAAGGATGTCAAAGACAGAATTTAGTGTTAAATGATATTGTGCTGGTTGCTATCAGCGTCGTTGAAGATGCATTGCGTGCTAATAATTCCCCGTAGACGCTAGGTTACGCAGCAACAATACATTCTTCACAGGGATTGACTATATCAGATACCATTGTTTGGATGGTGGATAATCACAACGAATGGTCGAATTTAGTCTATCTTGCAGTATCCAGAGTACGAAGAATAAATCAACTTCGAAGAATTGTCCTGACAGAGTCAGGCGATGACGACACCACAATGGATGATGCTAGCATCGTTGATGTTAAAATTATTAATAAAAAACTCTCCGGTTACAAACAACAAGACAAAAAAAAACAACGAGAATTTGATATTGATGCTGAATTAATAATTACGCTGAAGCAACAACAGAATAATCACTGCGCAAGTTGCAATTGTATAATGCGTTGGCAGTATTCGGATAAAGATCCTCGCCAATTTACCGTAGACAGAAAAAATAACAGTCTCGGTCATGTCAGAAACAATGTAATTTTTAACTTGTCTTGAGTGTAACAGACGCAACGGCGCTAGTTAAGACCCCGCGGTGGTAATTGAGTATCGTCAGGAATCACTTGTAATTGTTTGCGTGTAAACTCCCGCTGAGGGGCAGTTGAATCCAATTTATAGATTGGAGGTCTACCAGTTGATCGTGTTATAGTAGATATCTTGTGTGCAGTAACACTCCAAATAGGATCAGTAGCCCTTTTTTACCACCTTCAAGCTCTCCTGGTTCGGATAAATACCTAACAGTGACATTACTACCAAGAATTGGCTGAGAAAACGCTATCCCGCTGTGGTTGTGGTATATACTTTTTTTTATTGCGTTGTTAGGTTTCATATTGATTGCTCTGGTAATCTCGTTATTTAGCGCTGCAACTACCCCTGGTAACCTTTTGACCCATTCACGGGATCGCTTTTCTTGGATGAATTCTTTTGCGTATTGATATCCAAATAACCGCTCAGCAAGAGTCCGATTAAATCGTTCAACAATTGCCTGATCGCGATGTAGTGCAGTATGCCTTCGTCTGATGGTGACATTGTGATCTTTCATCGCTGATAAAACAGCGCCTTGAAATTCCTTGCCAGGATCAACTTGTAACAGATTTGGCCAGCGTAGTGGGCCACGTCGATAAATCTTTCGGGGCAGATTTTGATCATCAAGTCTGATATCTAATCGTGTTCCTGGGCCACAGTAGCTATATCCTGGAAGGTGCTTTTCTCCGGGGTACTTTGCCCATGGGGTTCCAGGGAGCTTTGACAATTTGGCTGCGATATCACCTCCTCGTTTTTTTAAAAAAAAACATCTCTGGATTGTAAAATCTTTGATTTTGTAGAAACAAATCTAATTTTTTTTATACCACATGTTGCACATCTACCAGTATGTGATGATCTGTTATTTTTAGTTGTAATCGTCGTTACATCATTTGTGCCAGTACGCGTCTTACACTTCACACAATATAGATCCATAATTTATGTATAGAGATATGAATATAATTGATTTTTTCAGCTACCCGACGACGGGAACCTATTAAACACCATGCAATGTTGCCGAATTCAATTAGAATGATTATAATCGGACCATCTGGAAGTGGCAAGACACAGCTGCTACTTAATTTGATAACAAGATGGATGAAATGGAACAAGTTGTATTTGATAGCTCCTAGTGTAGACGATCAGCGATGTTACAATGTGCTAAATGATTTTAACGACAGCGCGGTAGAAAAATCCGGCGAGGGTATTATTGAGTTTATAACCGATATCGATGAAGCACCGAGCATTGATGATATTAATGGAGATATTAACAATTTAGGCTTATACGACGATGTGATGTTAGACAATCAAAAGAATCCCGCTAGGATATTTTCCAGAGGCAGGCATAAAAGCACTGACGTGATATATTTAACTCAGCGGTATACACAAATTCCAAAAGTGATCAGAGACAACTGTAACTTACTGTGTGTGTTTAACGGCGTTGATACAAATACGCTACGAAATATTTGGCAAACTTGGTGCTGCGGTGATATGGATCATAATCAATTTCGAAATTTCTTTAGTAATGCTCAGTCAACCCCCCACGGATTTGTAACGATAAATTTACAAGATCCTCGGACACGATATCGTATCGGACTCGATCAAATATTTGGTTGAAATCATTTATTATTTTTGTTAACTTGAAGCAGCAGAGAGGGCGATGACCACATCGTTGCAACCAAAATTGATTGAAAAATCGTAAAGTCTCCGTTTGCTAAATGGAGACTTATTTTTTTGGGTTAAAATATGAGATTTCGTAGGAAGCCTTATTTTTGCTTGAAAACGTGGTCTGTTCGCCCTCTCTGCTGCTTTATCTAATAATTTCATTTAGATGCTGTGGCATGACCAAAATGTATGTGTCTAGTAGTGTTGTGTTTTAATGTTGTTCATTGAGGCCGTCCAGTTCCATTGCAGTTGTTTCCCTTTAATCAGTTAGACTGTTTTGTTGAGTAATATAATACTCAGTTGAACAATGAAAAGTAATTATTTTTGTCAAATCAGAGCCTAATTGTTGTAAAGTTAGTTATTGAAGTAAATTTGGAATTAGTTTAAAGTAAACTAATGAGTGATTTCATATATCTTATTGATTTTTATAAGTGTTAGTATAAATGAGAGAAAGAAGAAGGAATTAAAGAAGGAGGAATGAAATTTAAAGTTCTCCACAGCTCCACATCTACCCCCCCCCCCCCCCAGAGGGCAGCATAAGTGCTGTGTAGATTAGGGAGGTACATAGTTCAGTATCAGTTTACCATCGTACAAGATGCAGCTGTTATATGGTTTTCCTTCAAGTGGGAGAAAATGAAGTGGGATATTTATCTCCCCGTGAGATTTTGAATAATCTAATAAGTTTAGTTCAAATTTATTTACACCTTGTTGTAAATCATGTCTGGCCATTTCGGTGGATTAACAGTGAATTATTTAAATATGCCTTGAGTGCACTTGGTGGGGAATCAAGGGTTCCACAGGACTTTCCTTCATCCAGATGGAGTACATCTCAGCTGTAGGGGAAGAAGATGGATGATACAAACAGTTTTTAATTATCTTAATAGATTGTAATAACAGGAAGTGAAAAATGACTTTATTTTTAAAAGTGCGTGTTTGTTTACTATCAAATTTATCAATGGAATTCCAGTGGTCACGTGATGACATCAGTGTGTAGCTGTTTTTAGTGATAGTATTAGATCACGTGGTTTCTCTACTATGTGAGAGCCATTCAGTCACGTGGTAGCTCTAATAGCTCCAGGCTTGTTAGTAAAGTCTTTTTTTTTTTTTTAAATTTCTTTTATTATAAGGAATCATAATGTTTGTTTCTATTCCTTCAAAATAAATACTGATTTTTGCATCTGTCACATTTATAGAAGGTTAATATACTCAGTAAATATTTATTCCCCAAAAAATGACCAAAGCACACATTTTGGCAAGGGATTATATTCAAAAGAGAGTTGACACTCTTAGTAACTTACAATGTGAAAAATAAAGTTAGTATAGAATGTATATGTTGATTAGAATTTTGAAACAAATAACTTCATCCTAAACACAAATGTCCTTTGAGGCAATTGCTGAATACAACCAGTAGTCATTACTAGGGAAGATGACAAAGGTGTACAGATTGTCCCCGTTGTTATAGAAGCTATGCTCTCTTTGTCACCAGGAAACAGGACTGTCCATGAAACCATGCACTGTCAGGCTGAACCATGGCAAGTTCATCTTTTGTACAATTTGCCTCAGTTTGGTCAGTACATCTATTAATGAAGTACAAGTAAGCATTCCTTTGCAGATCCAGGTCACACACCTATCCTTCTGTTCTCTGGGAGAGGGACAGATGTAGGAGGAGGTGTAACTATCTAGAGATGTTGCACTCAAATCGACCTCACTGGCACATGCCCCAAGCCACTCATAGAATTCCATCGAATCACAGCAGCTCTCAGCCTCCCCAGTGGGGTTCTCGGAGGAGATAACTGGTACTGCTAGATCTACATACTCTTTTTGTTTCCTCATTATTGGTAGTCTGTTACATAGGAAGCCATTACACTGAAAATAATGCTGTACTGAGGCTGGGGATACCTTCTCATCTTCAGGGCACCAAGTTAGCAAAAATCAAACTCCCGATGTAGATGCTCTATCAATCATTGCTTGATTCTTTCATATCGCTTCTTGCCAGGCACAAAGGTGGGGTATTTCACATTGATTTCTATCACATATTTGCAAGTTTTCTTTTCCCCAAAATTGGCCACTTTTCCTTCAAGGCCAAGCTGTTCATAAGAATCTTTTGTAATGTTGAGAAACAATATGCCTGTTGGAAGAATAGTTGCACAATCCTGAGTGTCAATCTGTGTTCCATGTGACAACATGTATAATTTACCTCTTTTTACAAAACCTCCCAGAAAATCTGACTTGATGATTTCAGCAACAGGGACCTTGTATGAAACAAAAGCTTCCACCTCTGTTAGTGGCATCTGTATATCCAAGGGTAGAAATCCACAACCTGGTAACATTGTCTCCACGCTGTAATTGAAATAGTGATCAGTTATGTGTTGCATGTGTCTACTTTTGCTGTCATTGAAATTTGACTTTTCAAATACGAGTTTTCCCACTGGTGCAGCTTGTTTCATGGGCGAAGCCAGGGGGGGGGGGGTCCTCGGTACTCTCCCCAGCACAAAGCTGGTTTGAGTTGATTGAGGAACACCGTCGGTTAGCCAAAGTATTAAAATATGGTGTATTGTTATCCCTGTCCACCAGTGAGTGTAAGAGATGTATATTTCTGTGTTTTTTATTTTAAATTATTCCATATATGAATTTGGATGACGGTTAATCTTTGTTTTGTTCATCAAATATAATAAAGTTTTGTTAACCACTAAGGTATTCAGACTGATAATACTCTCCATCACCAGCCAGAGCTAACTTGTGACATATATTCCCTACTAGAGCTGTAGAGTATACTGATTTCTTTAAAATCTGATTCCTGAACTTAGGATCGTACTCTTGTCCCATAGAACTATTAAGTTCCAGGGCCAATTTCCTTTCCTTTCCTAATACATATTATATTAAGTATTACCCAGTTGACTTTGCCAAAGTCATTTGTCCATTGTGTGTGTATTTTGTATTTGTATTATGTTTGTTGTACAGTATAGTTGTATGGACGGCACTATCTAAGTCATATCATTGAGTTATGGGACTATGTTAAAAAAAAAAATTGAAAACTTTTAACAATCTAATGGTGCATTTTATTTAAATAGTTTATGTATGGATGTTATCTAACAATTTGGTTTATATGCTGTGGCATTTCCAAACTATTAGTGTTTGGTAGCGTTGTGTTTTAACGTTGTTCAATCGGTTGTCCATTTCCATTGCAGTTGTTTCCCTTCAAACCAATTAGTCTAACTTATACTGTTGTTTTGTTTTGAATCCCTAGAATTATTCTAAGTCCAATATTCCAAAGAATTCCTTTAGTTATTGTTTATATTGCTATAATAGCACAAATCAAGGTAGGATAACAGACAAGTAAAGTGAATTAAGTCATAGATGCAGGTATAGGCAAATTGAAATCTACATCCTATAATTAATGCTCTAAAATAGTATAAATTTGGTTGTTGAGATAAATCTGTAATCTGTGGGAAGAAATCAATCACGTGGTAGCTCTGTAACTCAGAACGTGTTAATGATGTCATCTAAAGGTCAGATTTAGTTTTGGTTTTAGCCTAGGTACATGTATATATTCGTATTTGGTTGTCAGGTCGACATATAGATTTTGGTCAAGCTGTAAATCTCCTACAACGTGGAGAGATAATTGCACAATGAGAACACACACCACAACTGACGTTATACAACTAGCCGTTTGGCTTTCCAGAATGTTACGCAATCCCACTACGCAACCACCCCTGTTAATAAATCAGTATTAGTGGTTATTTTGGTAATTTTTAAAATTGAACCATTTAGATTTTGTTTAGTAATACCTATTATTAATGTCATAAGTTAATCTTAATTGTGGAGTTAGAATAGAAAGAAGAATGAATAGAAGAAAGAAATTCCTTGCTGCATGCGTTGAAATCGGCTGAATAATTAATTTCTGATGTATGGGAAGGGTTGGAATTCTTTAAAGCGAGTGCAGAATTTCACAATGACCTCACATCCTACATCTGGTGTCGTACAACTAGCCATTTGGCTATCCAGTGCATTATGCAATCCCATTATTTAATCCCACTCGCCTCTAAAACCCTTCAAATAAAGTATATGTTTAACTAAATATACAATTCATGTTACATATTCCATAAAAAAATTTTCTTTTTGCGATTATTTCAATAATATAATTATTGACATCCTGGTAAAGGTTTTTTCAAGTATTGCCTGTCTCTGTGAGAAAAGTTGAAGAAAATAAAATTTACATGGAGCGGGCAGAATATAGCAGATTTAGCAAAAGGCACAAATCTTAAGAAATGGACAGAAACAAAACAAAATACCAAGATTATTGAAAGATTACAAAAGAGATTAAAGTGCCTACGTCTGGAACAGATGCAGTAACCAAAAGGATGTATGCACATAGATTTCAATGGAGAACAAAAAGTTTGTTTGTGACATCTGGGTCTTCTGAACTGTTCCAGTAACCACCTTTTATTGTGCATTTACCATTTCTTTTTAAAAATATCCAACAGCTGAAATCAATTAAATTTCAAAATATCAAATCCGAAACACTTAATATGGGTTTTACAATTAGTTGGTAAACAATAACAAACCATGTTGACTTACTGGTATAAAGGAAAACAGGTTCTGTATGGAAAAATTTGGTCCCTCAGTTAAAGTCAATGATAGAATCTCTGGCCTTCCCTACACCAATCCACTTCACTTGCACTCCCATCAATTCCTGAATCTTGATGACATAATTTTGAGCTTCTTCTGGTAGCTCTTTGAAGCATCGGACATTTTCTGTGTTTGTTTTCCAGCCTGGCAATGTTATGTACTCTACTTCGGCCTTTTTCAACTCCTCATCTGTAGCAGGGAAGCTGTTTTCCATTTTCTGCCCATCAATTTTGTATGCCACTCCTATCTTTATTTCCTCAAATACATCCAAAATGTCCAGTTTAGTGATAGCAATTGCAGTGAAGCCATTGATCATACTGGAGTATCTAAGCATAACAATATCTAGCCAGCCGACTCTCCGTCTCCTACCAGTTGTTACACCATATTCATGACCACGGTCAACCAGTAGATTTCCAAGATCATTATTGAGTTCTGTGGGAAATCCTCCAGATCCCACTCTTGTCAAGTAGGCTTTAACGACTCCATAGACTTCTCCTATCTCATGTGGGGGAATACCTAGCCCTGTACACACCCCTCCTACACTGCAGTTAGATGATGTCACATATGGGTAAAGTCCAAAATCTATGTCCAATATATTGGACTGAGCTCCCTCGACAAGTATTTTCTTGCCATCCTTTATAGCCTTGTGCAGGTATAAAACGGTGTCAGCCACAAATGGACGAATTTTATCTCTCAGATCCGCAAGTTCTTTCAAATCAGCTGTCACATTCACCTCCAAATCCGAATACTTCTCTTGGAAATATTTCACAAGCATCTGGTATTTTTCTGAAAAGATTTCAAAGTCGCCAATCAAATCACAAACTCGCAATCCATTTCTTGTTGCCTTAGAGGAGTAAGCTGGGCCTATTCCCCTCTTGGTTGTACCAATGTGATTTTTCCCTCTGCCACTTTCTTGTAAGCCATCAGCGTTCTGGTGGATGTCGAACACAATGTGAGCTCTGTTTGAAATCAGCAGCCTGGTTGGGTCGACACATAAGCCTTTTGCTTTATTCAGCTCTATCTCATCAAACAGTTGTTTCAGGTGAATTACGCAACCATTACCAATCACTGCAACGCAATCAGGATTCACGATGCCACTGGGGAGAATGTGGAATGCATACACTTTCTTACCCACAACAACTGTATGGCCTGCATTGTTGCCTCCCTGACAACGGCATACAATGTCAGCCTTGTGAGAGATCATGTCCACCACTTTACCTTTTCCTTCATCACCCCATTGTGTTCCCAAAACCACAGTAACAGGTGGATCCAAAATTCGGGCCCGTTTTGACGGAATGCCACAATTTTCTTGCTCGCCATTGCATCTGTTTGCCATTTTGTTCGGATTAGAGCAGAAAGAAGTCTTACATGCAAATCTGGTTTTAAAAAAAAATGATGAACATGTCTGACTATGTGAATTTATGTAGTAAATATCGAGATGGGCGGAGCTTAGATTTCGCAATACAATTAGATCACTTTTCATCTGTCCAATGGGGAAATGATATCATTCACGAAACATTAGCCCCATATGTCAATCGGTTAAGATGACCCTTTCATTGGTTGAAGAAGACCAATAGCCCTTGCCTGATACTGATTGCGTAATGCAGGAAATCTGTATGGAATGGAGGGGGAGGGGGGAAGTGGTAACTGAAGAGCAAGGACAGGGTTGATCGATGACCTAATTGTCAGGTGCAAGTATTTACAAAATAAAATATAGAACGTAGATACTACGCGGATATGTTAAATGGCGCTACGAGAAGTGCAACGGCCTGGATACGACTTGTGGAAACCCCAGACGTAGTAAATGGACAAACAAAATACGCGTGGATACAAAAACAAAGTACAAACTCTAACCCTACTGGTTTCCTTAGCACTTGCTATGTGCTTTCGATGGGAAAAAAGAATGCCTTTATTGAACAGACACTATTTGTGTATACATCCAACACAAGTACATATGTGTACTCCTCTGTCTGGTGCCCCCATTCCCAAAGATAAACTCTTACATAATTACTGAACGTAAACAGTGTGAAAAACAGAAGACTGCGTAAATAGTGCGTATATATATATATATATATATATATATATATATATATATATATATATATATATATATATATATATATATATATATATATATATATATATATATAGAGGGTAAGTTTGTATTTGATTCAAGACACACACACCAAAATAAAAACACGAAAATATCAAAGCAAAAACAATACACAAATATCCATCCAAAAATAAATTAATTGAATTGGTGCAGATACTGAAAAGTAACCAACTCACTTGATTTATCGGTATAAATATTTATTCCAAACTCATACACCCAAACACTTGAACAATAGCGCGTATAGAGCCGGGTTTTTCATTCGTTTAATTCATCATTTTACGGCATGTTAAAGAACACAACAAAACAATTATCAGTTAAAATGAGCTGCTTAGACAGCAAAGACAACGAAAACCCAAACAGAAATAACACACACACACACACACACAAACACACACACACACACACACACGTACGATTATTGCTGGAGAAGATACGAAAAATGGACAGAATAGGATTAAGAAATGGCACCTACAGTATAAAGACGATCAATGGTTTACCGCGATCGATCTAAATTACATTTGAGAACATTTTGAAAATTTTCGTACCGGAAAGACATCAAAGGACAAATTTATTTAATGACATTTATGCTGCTCTACCATAGCATTACCTATATAAGGTCAAAGCATTATTCAGGATATAGTTTTTTTTTTTTTTTTTTTAATTTAACGCCAGTTTTGAGCACACGATAGGCTATACATGGCAGCCAGTATTACTGGTGGAGGAAGAACCTGTCATAGTCATAATCATGTCTGAAATTACCGATAAGTCGCACATTTATTACTGTCAATAGCATACAAAAATGAAGTGACCATCGCAATTTGGTCCCCGACTGGCCGAGTGGTTAAATAGCGCTCTCCGTTACGGATCACTGACATCTCACCTCTGCGTGGATTCGAGTCTCATATTTGGCTAATGTGGATAGTGAGAAAGTTTGCATGTAGCTTCTCGTGGGTAGGCGATTCTTTCTGGGTCTTTCCCAGGATATTCCTCCGCAATTAATACTGACCGCCATTTATAGCTTATCGCGTGCTGAAAAATGGTGCTATACCCTACTACAACAACCATCGAAATTTGGCTACAACGCCTGTAATTGAAATATAACGAAAAACATAATTGTAAACACGTTGTTTAATGACTTTACGCTTTGAAATGTATTAATGCGTTAGCTACGCAAAACAGTGGCATAAATTCAATCAAACGACCAACTGGTCGGAAAGTTCGGTTATTATGTCATTTATTATGATACCTTTAAGGAATCTATGTCTACCTGTGACACACCTGTACATATCCTTCGGTAGATAAAGAACTTTGCAGAGGCACATCGATAGCAAATAGAAAATGTAAGTTTAAATAAGAAACAAAATTAAGAGTTCACATCAATACTTCATAAGGAATTAAGAAAGTTTTAATTTCAGTTTCAGTTTGAATTTGTAGGTTTGCAAATAAAAATGACAGCACTGTTCATGATTGCTATAAAACATTTTGGATTTTCACTGACTATGCAGAGCTTGTTTGTATACTACGCGACTTCAAGTTGGTAAATGCTGTCACACTAACATCTTTAGAATTAAATTTTAGAATGATTCTTCTTGATTACGTTGGTATCTAACTTCCTTGCAGTCATGATCCCGTTGCTGATTATCATATATGTTTCATTCTCTCTGGAAAGGCGTGGTTAATGAAGATATTTTCAATAACGTTTAGAAAGGGTAACAAATATTTACAGTGCACACCCACCCACCAAGGAAGACCGTTATGATTTCTTCTTTTCACAACAATATTTTGATATTTCTTAGAAGAGTGTCAGGTCTTTGATTAGAGTAAGATGTTTCGTAACGAAAGTCTTTATGAACAAGGTATTATTATCGCTGAATTATATTATTGGAACTTTCATAATAATCAACGATAATATCGTCAATCTTAAATCTTTGACATATAATCTAAAAAGAATTTAAAGAGAAACAAAAGTAGTACCGCTGATACTCGATGCGCAAGCGTTTTTACTTTTCATTTTTGCTTATAAAAAAAAAATGTTTCTACAAACCATTCCACAAAGGAAATTATGAGCAGTAATGTTGTACGCATTATCATAACGAGGTAGTGTGTGTGTGTGTGTGTGTGTGTGTGTGTGTGTGTAATTTGGATTTTTAACGTAGATTCAAAAGACATTTTAGTCATATCGCTACAATGTCTGCATTGTGACACTTTATAGTGATGTCTAGCACCGGGGCATCATGCCGCACACATATAGGATGACGTCCTAGCCAGACACCTTACTTTCACACCAGGCCAAGTAGACCTAACACTACTCTCTTATTGCTGAGCTCCAAGGAAGGCAGCGCCTAGTACCATTTTTATGTATGAAGCTAACGGTGTTCAAACAAGCGTTCTCTCGCATTCGAATCAGATGATCTAACCACTTAGGGTACCAGAGCGGTCCAGTAGCGCAGTTTTCTTATTTCTTTCTCCTATATTAACTGTCTTTAAATGTAACTTCTGAAACATTTTCAAGCCGAGTCCTGTAGAAACAGGTTTTCATCTGTTCATCACCACCATGGCTCTTGTTAAAAGAATTAGCCATACAACCATCTTAAATTCGATGAAATTAGTTAAATAAACACCTTCCAGAAAGAAAAAAAAAACACTTTCTGGAGTTTACATTTACAATTGCATTCCTGACTTGGTTAATGCCATCTTTGTTTCGAGAACTTTTTAATCTTTAGATTTTTTCTTATTGTAAATACGTTGACTGGAAACAATTCAACTTATTCTAATGCAGTGTAAGGTAGAGTAATAATGTGCAAGTTATAGCCGACAGGACTGATTAATTCTGTCCTATTAATTGCATCATAAGATATGGCTTCTCAAAAATCGCTTATCTCATCCGCGCCCTCGGGCAAGACCATACCGACATATACGACCCGCAATGGCACTTGTTATAGCACTTGTTATGTTATGACCTTTAAATTAACTAATGGTATGGATGCATTTGATCCTTTTACAGATAATTCTAAGTTCTGTAAAACACCCATAGGCGGGCTTAAAGAATATACTAGAATAAAGAATATATATAATTTTGTCAGTTAATTGATGCCCAGAAAAAATGCGGACGGGCGTCATTTTTAACTTCTTTGTTGCTCTTTGTGTTGTTAGCTTTTTTTCATATATATGAAGGTCTTTATAGTAATTATATACGAAATATATAAATGAAATTACGAAATATAAATATACAAAGATGGAATAAAGGTTTACAAATGAGAACAATCGGCACTTTCTTGGGCTGATGAACTAAAACTCACATCAATATTAAAACATAAAATTGTAACTTGCATAGTAATGTAATTGTAATTTTTCGTTTGCTATACAGCAAGATAATATGACAAACATGTCTTACGAATTAGTAATATTTTTTTTCATGTAGATAATTGATAGATTGAAAGCATTTAGTGCGAAGCGGTTCAAATTGCGAGCCCGTAGCATATGCTACTTTTGCAATTAGGATAATCCAACACTGCAGTTAGGTCTGCAAAACAAAACCGTCTCTTTGGATATGTCAAAAAAGTTAATAGCAATAGAAGAATTTTGCCACCTGTATATGCCATCATAGCAATTGAGCAAACATCATGACAAAGAGTTTTGCTATTTGGGAAAGCTTCTGGAACGCAAACAAATCAAGATACCATGAGATCTGAACTAATAGAAAACAGGACGGTGGTGGGGTGGGTATCAGCCATGATCCCGCTTCACGTGTTTAAGAAAAGTTTTAAGGCGCTTGAATTGTTTTTGGAAGGATGCAATGATAGACTTCTTTAAAAACAGAAAAAGATATGGAACCAACGAATATATGCGTGCAATAAAGTTGCTAGATATATTAGGAAGATTACAGGCTGCTGAAATCTATACATGCAATCACGTTTACTCTGTGTGTGTGTGTGTGTGTGTGTGTGTGTGTGTGTGTGTGATTAGGATTGTTAACGTAGCTTTAAAAAAAAATCTGTCAAATTACTATGATGTCTGCATTGTGGCACTTTATATCAATGTCTAGCACCGCGGCTTAATGCTGCAGACATGTGGCATGATGTTCCACACAGTCAAGTTATTCTGATACCAGGTCGACCAATCCTAACACTAACATCTCAATGCCTAGCACAAAGCGAGTCAGCTATTAGTGCCGTTTTTATAAGTCTTTTTGTATGACTCGACTGTCTTTTTGAACCCGCTACCTATCGCATCCAAGACGGACTGTCTAACCAGTAGGCCCTAGGAGCAGAGGGTAACGTTAACTAGCTATGAAAATCGCCAAACTTGGACAATGCATTGTTAGATACACTTCATAAGAAAATAATAAAAGTTCCATGGCGATGGACAAGGCATCACCAGCCACGTGAGAAGTGATATAGTAAGAAAAGCGTGGAAAGGCGTAAACTATATAGTAACAGCTATGCTTTGCAATGAAGCACAATTAAAAAATAAACATGAATATTCAAAGAACAAATATCATAGACCAAATGCTGAAATTAACTTACATAGGATATATTATTTTTAAAGATAGAGAGAGAGAGAGAGAGAGAGAGAGAGAGAGAGAGAGAGAGAGGAAGCATTAACAATTGGCATATGGTTGTAATCTGTCAAAAGAGATATAAAGAAAACAAAGGTTTCAATAAATACAATGTGATTTATTGAAAATATACTATATTTTGTCTTACTGTTTTACTTATGTTAGGATATTATTTTTGGGGCAATGTGAAAAATATAAAGGCAAGTTCAATTATCTAGTCTGATTGCCTATAATAAATGTTTTTAATACCAGCATCATATTTCACTGGTCATTAATCCAGTTACACTATTTCACCATCCAAGTTACTTGTCAAACTGTTTCACAGCAATAATGCTGGTTATATTGTATTTCACCAGCCATGATACTTGTTACATTATTTCAACATATAAGCTGTATTTATTCTGCATATCACTCATTACACTGTTTAACTAGCCATTACCCTGTTTATATTGTGGTTCACTAGTAATGTTACTAGTTACACTATTACACTATCAATGATAAACTGGATATCAGCAGTAATGACACTGGTTACACTGTGTTTCACTTGCCATTAAAATGGTTACACTATATTTTAAAGCCAACACAATTATTACACTACATTTCACCAGTCACTACATTGGTTATAATATATTTCACTACCCATGACACAAATTACACTGTATTTCACCAGCAATGACAAAATTACTTGGCCATTCATCCTGTACAGGTTTATCCAGTCAACAATATATATTACTAACATTAACAGTTAATGAAACGTTTCTTCAACTAGTCGTGTGGAATGTACATTATGTTCTGCATTAGATCATCACATTTTGCTACAAAATGCATTCAAGGTTTAAAAAAGCATTACATCAGTGATATGATAGTACTGAGATAAATTAACACTCTCGGGACTTGTACACAAGACAAGAAATCTTCTACTATGGTAAACATGTTTTAAGAAATAATTTCTACCTGTAAAGTTTGGTATCAATAATTTACTTTCAGATTATAGTCACTGCATTTCAAATAAAATGAAGAGCTACCGTATTTCTTCCGCTTTTAGCATGTAACTAACTTTACAGAAATTTTCCATCCACACATATAAATAGGACTGACTTTTATTCCATAACTTTATTGAACAGATAATATTACAGATCAATACCCTTCTCAAGTTTGTGCAACTTGATATTGAAAAGAAACAAAACTATAGCAGTAACTAATGTAGGTACACATTTACAGTAAGTATCAATATAACGTCTTATTTTATGCTTACTAAAATATACAGGGTTCAAAACTTTACTTAGAGCTGTGGACAACTCAAAGCTAGTATCATCTTTACTGAACATACATTAAACATTAAACTGTTATTTCATCAAAAAGTCTGGTTCTAAGCTTGTAGAAAGTTTAATTATTTGAATGGTCCTGAATGTTCTAAATTACCGAATGTGTAGCTTACATTTATCCAAAGAATTTGTATCTGACTATATAATAAACTATATGAAGATGCTGACACTAAATTATATATTCAAGTCTTCATCTCAAATCTTCAGCAGCAAACATCCCCTGAAAAATAAAAGAAAATGTTCCAATAATTTGTACAAGAATTTAAACATACTAATATCCAATACTGAGATTTAAAAGTGTTCTTCAGATATCAAATATCAAGGCCTTGAAACAACCTCCAAGATATCAAAGCATACATGCCAACCCCTGATGAGGAAAACGTGTAATCCAAGTGGTCAAAAAGCGGAATCCAGGCAGGAAAAGTGAAACTGACATATAGCATGCTAAAATTTCAAATAAACAATTATGTATTTGCCCCTCTCATCTTTTAATATCCTTTACTGTTTAAAGTTTTCATATGTAGCACTTTCAGCTTTACACACACATCGACTAGAATCCATCTAAAGACTTTTAGCACCAATTATTAAAATTCTTTCCACACAGCCTGAAATAGATGTCACATGATGCTGCACTCGTGTCTTCATATTTAGAGGATTAGGGACTTTTTGTTTCAGGGTTTTTTTTTAAACAAGCTATATGATATCAAATCCATGAAATAAGCTATTTGATATCAAATCCATGAAACAAGCTATTTGATATCAAGTCCATGAAACAAGCTACATGATATCAAATCCATGAAACAAGCTATTTGATATCAAATCCATGAAACAAGCTATTTGATATCAAATCCATGAAACAAGCAATTTGATATCAGATCCATGAAATAAGCTATATGATATCAAATCCATGAAAAAAGCTATATAATATCAAATCCATGAAAAAAGGTATGAAACAGTATTCAGATTGATAGGACACAATGTCGAAGAAAAGTAAGTGCAAAGAGAAGCACCCTGACTGACATGACTGAATGTCCAATAAGTGTAAATGCCATGAGCAGACCTCAGATTGATGACACAATGTCCAATAAAAGTAAGTGCCAAGAGCAATGTTTAGATTAATGAAATAATGTCCAATAAGTGTAAATGCCATGAGCAGACCTCAGATTGATGACACAATGACCAATAAAAGTAAGTGCCAAGAGCAATGTTTAGATTAATGAAATAATGTCCAATAAGTGTAAATGCCATGAGCAGACCTCAGATTGATGACACAATGTCCAATAAAAGTAAGTGCCAAGAGCAATGTTTAGATTAATGAAGTAATGTCCAATAAGTGTAAATGCCATGAGCAGACCTCAGATTGATGACACAATGTCCAATAAAAGTAAGTGACAAGAGCAATGTTTAGATTAATGAAATAATGTCCAATAAGTGTAAATGCCATGAGCAGACCTCAGATTGATGACACAATGTCCAATAAAAGTAAGTGCCAAGAGCAATATTTAGATTAATGAAATAATGTCCAATATGTGTAAATGCCATGAGCAGACCTCAGATTGATGACACAATGTCCAATAAAAGTAAGTGCCAAGAGCAATGTTTAGATCAATGAAATAATGTCCAATAAGTGTAAATGCCATGAGCAGACCTCAGATTGATGACACAATGTCCAATAAAAGTAAGTGCCAAGAGCAATGTTTAGATTAATGAAATAATGTCCAATAAGTGTAAATGCCATGAGCAGACCTCAGATTGATGACACAATGTCCAATAAAAGTAAGTGCCAAGAGCAATGTTTAGATTAATGAAATAATGTCCAATAAGTGTAAATGCCATGAACAGACCTCAGATTGATGACACAATGTCAAAATAAAAGCAAGTGCCAAGAGCAATGTTTAGATTAATGAATAATGTCCAATAAGTGTAAATGCCATGAGCAGACCTCAGATTGATGACACAATGTCCAATAAAAGCAAGTGCCACGAGCAATGTTTAGATTAATGAAATAATGTCCAATAAGTGTAAATGCCATGAGCAGACCTCAGATTGATGACACAATGTCCAATAAAAGCAAGTGCCAAGAGCAATGTTTAGATTAATGAAATAATGTCCAATAAGTGTAAATGCCATGAGCAGACCTCAGATTGACGACACAATGTCCAATAAAAGCAAGTGCCAAGAGCAATGTTTAGATTAATGAAATAATGTCCAATAAGTGTAAATGTCATGAGCAGACCTCAGATTGATGACACAATGTCCAATAAAAATAAGTGCCAAGAGAAATGTTTAGATTAATGAAATAATGTCCAATAAGTGTAAATGCCATGAGCAGACCTCAGATTGATGACACAATGTCCAATAAAAGTAAGTGCCAAGAGCAATGTTTAGATTAATGAAATAATGTCCAATAAGTGTAAATACCAAGAGCAGTAATCAGTTTGATATGACACAATGTCGAGTAAGTGTAATTACTAACAGCAGTGAGAGCTCAGATTAATGAAATAATGTCCAGTTGGTGTAATTGCCATGAGCAGTTACTCACACAATGTCCAATAAGTGTATTTGCCAAAACCAAACTCAAATTGGCATTACATAATATCCAGTAAGTGTAGTCACTGCCTTTCTTACCTTCATTCAAAGTACACCTAACAATCTGAATATTCTTTCTTGTATGCATGCATTTTTTAAATATGTTAAACCGATTATTTTGCTTTCATTGCATGTCTTTTCATTGTTGAATGACATTTCTACAAAATAATATATGCAGTGTAAAAGTAAAATCTTCATCATAACAAGTATTCTGCATGGAAAACATGTCAGGACTAAAGCATCTGCAGTTCTCATTTAACATTAGTTTGGTTCCCGGACTCCAATGAGTTTATTAAACCATCATTCAGATCATATCTGGACAAACCAATATCCGGACTGGAACACAATAAAACAAAATAGTGATGGTTATTCATATCGTCGAACTGTAACTAAGGATACAGTTGCAGGTCATGGAAAGGTGAAATCATCCATGGGAATAATCTGCCCATCAGGAAAACAAGTATCTAGCCAACATTATTACATGGGGTGTTTCTCCACATTGAAGATTTTGTACATCCAGCTATAATGAACAAAGTCACAGAACAAGTTCAATACTGCTCATTGAAATCATCGTTTTAACAACCTTCACAGATCCTGAGTATTGTACTGTGGCAATATTTCGACACTATTTTCTGTAAATAAAGAGATTTTCAAAAATGGGTTACCTTAGCACGACGGAGAATGGAATCTTGACTGGCATCATATGGACACTCCTTGCTTGGAATTTCCAGAACTGCTGGTATTTGCTGCACATGACTGTCAATTACATGTCGGATCATCTCAGCCACCTAAAATTTATATTAATAATTCATCATAATTTATAATTCATGATGGCTTTTACAATGATCAATAATTGATCAATCAATTTAGAATGTTCTAGTGCTACCATGACTGTACTGTTTGTGTGATTATTAACAATTTTTCAGTCATATCGCTACGATGTCTGCAGTGAGGCAGATTATAGTGATGTCTAGCACTGGGGCATAATGCTGCAGACATGTAGCGTGATGTCCCCACCCAGTCCCATTATCCATTTATAACTTATAATTACTAAACAACAAAAGAACAAGGTAACAAAAACATGATAATCACCACTCATTCATAATCATTAATTAAGAACCTAGGCTACCAGGTTAATTGTATGAAAATAAATATTTTCTTGTGTTGCTGTCATTTTTGCTGTGTGGGTTTAATGACATTTGTTTAGCATATTTTTGGTTATTCATGGCAGCCAGTACATCAAGTAGAGGAATAATCCAGGAAGAACCATTGACCTATGGGAAGCTAATGGTAAGCTTTTCCACATACCGACTGAAGTCCACGTGAAACTAGGTGTCAGCGATCTATAAAGGTGACTACTCTGCCAACTGGGGTTCCTCTTTGTTTGTACTTTTATTTTATTCAAAATATCACAATAACTAACTATAAACATATTTATATGTACCAGTACATTCGCTGGGTCAATTAAGGTCAGAAATGTTTAGTAAAGGTGGTGGAACTGAAAACACATTTTAAGAAAATATAACAGTCTTACTCATCAATGAAGATCTATTGTTTTTTGTAACATAAGATTAACTCAAAAAAACTTGATATTTGTATAGTACAGCTTTCATGAACACTACAAGTCCCAAATTTAAACAAAATGTAAAATAACTGTCAAAACCATGTAAAAAAAATTAGGCAACAACAAACATGTAACTCAAAAAGAAACAAGAGCTTCTTGACTGGCCTACTGATCTCTATATTTAACATTACCTATTATTCTTCGAGCCTGATCCCCAATAACCCTACTCCCAACACTTACAGCAGGACAATAACTCAAAATATGTTTTATATACTCTACTTAGGTGGATACCTGATAAAATCACCTAAATATTTTATAAGTTTGATAAAGAAAAAACCAGGTCACAGTAACAAGAATAAAGATAGAATTAAATCTGATAGCCCAATGCCCCTCTAATAATTGTCAAAAATAAAAATGTAATTTGCCTCAGAAAACTATTTTGCTGATGCAAAGTTGTTGAAAAACTAGTAAATTAAATACCTTTATTAAGATCTTGTACTTATTGTACTTCAATCATAAGTTATAAATTTTGTGTACAAAGTGCTCACCTGGTTTTGAACAGACATG